>CABFWO010000589.1:131064-282065 GCA_902155825.1 Timema genevievae | reverse complement strand
GGCTCATGTAGGTTCTATCGCCTCGCCCAGCATACCTCAGATTGGGGCCCACCAAACCAATGATTGACCCACCACTGACTACTCCCTCCTTTACTGGGTGACCCATATTCCTCCTCTCTCCCTTGTATGTAAAGCACTAGAGTATTGTGAAAGTTAGCACCTGGACATTGGAATGGATTCAGTGATATTTTTTGAGCACACCAATAATCAACCATTGAACTACTCAGGTTGGCTCAGTGTCCAGGGTCATACATACATCAGTAACATCGTTCATTATTTTAAGGTGGAGTATATGACATGCGTGTGAGATTATCGGCTGCTTAGTGGCTGTCAGACCAACGACCACCGTATCAGGGCTGCGTAAATAATCAATCATAGAGTATTCGAACCTTGACCTCCCCGTAGCCAGTAATATAATATCTTGTGAGACCGACGCCGTACACCACGTTACATTGGCAGAGTCAGTATTCAAGTTCGTGGGGATAGGGAGTACATAATAATCATTTTCTCAAACTTCAACTTTGATATAACCTATATAATATGGGATGGTGCGGGAGAGGTTAAAGAGAAGTGACTCGTCAGCAAACACATTTTTAGAACAGGAGCCAAAGGAACTTTATGGAAATTTGATACAGCTTTAAGGTATTTTGACTTTGTTTTTACGTCAATTGTAACTCAGTTCTTACCCTCAACAAAATTATATTTTCTTACCTTTGTGTGTGTGCCATAGGAACGGCTGGCGTCAGTGTATTCAATATGAGCCTCCGTACTCACGTGAAATTCAGCTCCTGTTCCAAGAGACGCCAGACCATCCCGAAATATCCTCCGGCCACCGTAGTCCTGTTGTTCTCTTCCACCACGGTGGTTATCTCTCTCACCTAGTTAAAACAAAATAACGACCATTCTACTCACAAGTTCGACAAAAATAGAGAACGGAATCTGCTTGAGTGGTGAAGAAAGTCACACGGTAACAAGAAATGTCTGTTGACATACGATTCTTTGCAACAACGCCAAACGTTGTCAAAATGGCAAGCTCATTTAGTCTGGCTTGCTGGTGACTGGAAGGTTGGGATTTAAACCCTAGCCAAATGTACCGAAGGTGTTTTATCTTAGATGATATTTCCACGCTTTCTATTCACGTACATGTGGGTAAATTTATTTTAAAACTCTATCTTCTTCCTCCTTATCACATTATTTTAACTAATGTATGTGCGTAAAACAAAACGGGTGGTGAGACGTGGAGAAAAATGAAAAAGCACTTCAACTAGAAACATCCAACTGCCAACACGATTTTGTTTTTGAGTAGTTATACAGAGGCTGTACTAGTAAACTACTCCTTCCTATTCGATTTCAAACCTAATTTTTGTGGATGAATGTATCAAGGTAAATTAAAGAATCGATAAATTCATCTTGCTCCACGGGGGGTGTGACTTACATCAAGGACTACTGTCCTCAAGATGATCCCTTGAAAATCTGTCCTCTTCTTGCGCGCCCTGCTTTCCGCGTGCAAGGGACCCCCTTGTAGACTCCAGTTACCGAAATACTCCCTGGAGAGAGGCTCTCCCTCCGCCGTCCTATATACCTCAGTGAGATGGACCAATGGGCCTGACACCCGCCCTACCAAGAACTCGCTGTCAAAAGGGATGTACGTGTCCTTCAAGAAGTCATCGACAGACATCTCATCGTCCTCTGGTAGCAGGAGCCATGTCAGGCTCTTTGTATTGATGACCTTGAACACCTAGGAGGGATTTAGAGAGCCTTTGATTGAATCTAGAAAGGTATTAATTATAATAAATTTAACTGTTATTCTTTAATACGTATTACGTACTATGCCAAGATGATTAACGGTTTGTTTTAAGGGATAGGTATTTGGAAGGTAATTTAGAGGGAGTGCGATCGCATAAGCATCGAAAGAAGATAGAAAGAAGCACAGAGTGGTAAATCACACGGGGATACGCTGTCCCACCTTCTAACTCTAGTGCACTTAGCCAAGATTCGAACCTCAGCTTCCCTATTACTGGTGACCTAATATATTAATAGAATGCCACCTAAGACCAGTTGTCAACCGGTTCAGGTGGCAATACATTAAATTCTGGTTGAAAAAACTATCATAAGTATAACCTCTTCCATCCGCACCAGGTAATGACTGAAACTCGACCTTTCGAATCCAAGTAAGGCTCAAGATTCATTTGGGTAACTTTGCCGAGCTGGGCAGGAACTGAGGTAATAAAATGAGGTGTTATCTATTGTAGATTCAACCACATTCTTGAAACAGTTTTTCAAATAATACACTTCGCCTATGATTCATCTACACTTCCTATCTTCCTTGGGTTGGCAGAGGGCTGACCATATAATTTGGAGGCTTTGAGAAATTGAATTTTGGGGACCTTCTTTTACAAAAAATAATTAACTTATTTTTAAACAGGTTTATTGACATTATATTTAAACTATGATAGCGAGAAAAGATGAAAAAAGACCTTTAATTAATAAGCTACATTATTTTCAACCAAACAATGCAAGGGCCCCTTTTGAAAAAAGAAAAAGAACAGTCTTGTATGCACGTGTGTTGTGACTGCGAGAATATTTGCTACCTCAAAGATGTATGTTTGGGGGCCCCCAAGAAATGGGTGTCTGAGGCGAACCACCCTCTTGCACTCCTCACCTCTGAATGATCATACATTGTTGATTCAGCAACTTGCGCAGAATTAGCAGTTCTCTTTTAGTTCAACATCCTTCCAGTTATTACCTGTCGTAACGTCCGTTGCGTGTCCGTTTCAGTTGACAAGAACACTTTCAGAGGTTTGTTTATTAATTCCCAGTAGTCTTCAATGTAAGGGATGACATCATTTGGGTTGAGAACGGTCGCTGACACCTCTGCCATTGATAGCCGCTTGAGCAACTCTGCAACTCCTTCAGAGTAAATGAACAGGTTGTCTAGCGATTAGATATGAACGTGTAAGATCGACAGCGAATCCAAAATCTATCTGTAACTGCAACTATCACAATTCATCTAGAAAGAGCCTTAGCTGACAGTTAGAAAAGCTACTAGTTCTACTTTCACTTATTCATACGTCAAATATATGATCTTCATCTGTCACTTTAGACATTTTCACTTCCTATAAAATAACAATAATAAGGAAAGATAGTATCACTGTTAACAGTAAAAAAGTTTGTATTCAATAAAATGCACTTTATATGATAATTGTACTGTACAGTACATCAAAAACTACTCTACATTAGGATTTTTGGTGAAAGAAACTTTTAGAATATTAAAACATATTTTATTGCAATGAATATCAACACACAATATGTACATACTTGCAGTTACGAAAATGTGAGTTCGTAGGATACCACAATTCAATTCATTTAAATTAGTTGATAAATGACACATGGACACGGGGATCTAACCCGGGACCTTTGGCTTAGCACGCCAATACTCTACCACTGAGCTCTCCAGGATTCGTCCCGAGTTCAAGGTAATTTTTCCCTCATAGCTTAAGGCAGAGTCTGTGATGGCCGTGGGAATATCATCGGCTACCATGAGCCATCTTTGATTCCACAGAATCCTTCAATTCGGGAGGGCTGTTTTTCCGACAAGATTTTAACTAAAGCGAATTTCAATGAAGAGCCATCTCGAGTTGAAGATGGTTGTGGAAGGTAGCGGCTCAAATTATCCAATAATTTTCACACGTCCACCGCAGACTTGGCCTTAAACTATGAGTGAAAAATGTCCATGATTCCGGAAGGAATCTGGCTTACCCCTGTGGTAGAGAGCATAATTACGCTATTTAGATTCCCGCGACCGGGTGCCATTTTTCAATTAATTTAAATTAATATTTTATTGCTGTCAACAATGATAACATTTTACTATATTATTAGTGTTATTTTATAGATACAGATAATATCTGTCTAAGGTGCAGTTACAGATCACAGAACTTGATCCTTGATTTGTTAAAGTATAGTAATTTTTCTAGCAGCTAGATAAGGCCCTCCACTAGGAAAATCGGACTGTACTAATGTTTATGTATTGTAATATTAAACTAATAATGACCACAAATATTGGATAAACCCAATTAGCTAAACAAAAGTCTCAGGTTTTGTTCCAATACTCAGGTGTCTGCTTACAAGCAAAACACATAACATACCGTCACACTCTACATAAATAGATATAATAAAACTGGTATGTGTGCACATTCAAATATTTGTGGAGTTTCTTCTTTTTTTTGTTAGTATGAATGATGGGAAGACCAAATAAACCATTTCTATAATGGTTGTTTATCTGTCTGTTTGTTTTCTTTCTGCCAGTAAAAGGTATTCATCGGATCCCTTATTTTTCCGGGAACAGGGTAAGCTATATACCATCATTCTCTCTCGTCAGCGAGAGAAGCAGCTGATAAAACCGGACGTAAGCAAGCAGTATACGTACATATTGGCCGCTGTTTGGTACTAGGCCAGCAACTCAATTTTGTTTGGCATTATTGGGCGCTCATTAGAGAGTGATTCTTTAAATTTACCTTATTTTGGGTTCTTAGATAGTAAATTTAAACTATTTCTTTTGGTGTGAATTGTAACAATGCCTCCATATATGAGAGCCAATATTGATAAAAGAACTGCCAAAATTGAAACTATTTTTGTGTTCTTTGCAACAATCCCTACACGTAAGAGAGCCATTGTTTATGTCCTTGAATTTACATGTTTAATGTAGGTACTTTTAAAGCTATTTAATGGTTTTTTGTGTTAATTAGGTATATTTAGTTCTATTTCTTAGATAGTAAATTTAAACTATTTCTTTTGGTGCTCATTGCAGCAATGCCTTTACTTAAGAAAACCAATCTTGATACAAGGAGTGAAAATATTTCAACTATTTCTTTTTGTGTTCTTTGCAACAATGCCTTCACATAAGAAAGCCATTCTTGGTACAAGGACTGAAAACATTTTAACGATTTATTTTGGTTTTCATTGCAATTGTAATTCCTCCATGTAATAGAGTCCCTCTTATTGTTCTTGCATTGACAACTTATACCTTTTCAGTTATAGTATGATCTTGCGTATAAATTAGGTTTATTTAGTTTTATTTCTTGGATAGTAAATTTAAACTATTTATTTTGGTGCTCACTACAACAATGCCTCTATGTAAGAGAGACAATCTTGATACAAGGATTTCAAAAATTTAAACTTTTTTTTTCCCCCTTACTTCAGGTAGGATCAAGCTGTTAATATGTTGCGTCATCGACACGTAAAACTTTTACCTCGCTTCATACGTGTCTGAAATGGTGTTTTTGGTAATTAAGATGATTCGCCCAAAAAAATGTTGATTTCACTTACTTTAAAGCTTGATTCACACGTTCGCCGTAAATAGAAAGCAGAATCTGCCTCAGTGGCACAACAATTCGCTCGCTGTATGTTGACCCATGATACATTGTAACGCTAACTTTAAACAGCTGATCATCAAAATGTTTTATTTTCTAGTGGATAATCCTCTATTTTAGATCATTCTCCCCTTGGACGTTTTCAAATTATAATGCTGTGTCTTGGTACAATCCAAAACATTGATAAACACGCTTTACATTAACGGGTTATTTCAAATCTCCTCACAACGGCCTAGGAAGCTGTTTGCTCGCTTCTGACTGTAGAGCGCATGCGTTGTCAAATGCGCATGCGCACTGATTTGAGATGGTCGGGTCTGAAATTTGATAGGTTATCTCGTGCTATACATATCAGGTAGAGCTGACCAAGTAGAGATGAGTTGAACTTAACGGAACAGCTAGCGCTGATGAGGTAGAAATCTGGTGATTGGCTTAGAGCTTGTCACGTGACCCCGTTTCTGGCCTGCGGTAGTTTTTCAGCGAACGTGTGAATCCACACTCCACAGTAATGCGAGTGAAGCCATGGGCAGAAGTTAGTTGAATAAGATAACTGTGATTTTAAGAGTATTTTTCCAACTTATGTTTTACCAATTTTACTTTCGCTTGTTGAAAAATAACTCTGAACATTTGTTTCTCAAATAAAAGTTAATCTAAGGTTATTCTACTGATGTAAACTAAAATTTATACCCGAATAATATTTATATTGAATAATAAAAGGGAGAGAATTTATTCAAGTGTGGCTTACTGATTGCCGATTTTGGAAAATTCTGTTGCAAACTAAATTATACTGAATGAAAAAGTGTTATTGTGTCGTACTCATGATTTTAATCCTTATCATAAAGAAAAAAGTAAGGGTTCTTGACTCACTTATATTGCAAGTTCCCGATCCGCAAATCAGGAACACGGCCGAGGATTTCAAATGCTTCTTCATGGCAGTCACCAGGCCCACGATATCAACTGTAGATATCTCAGATCTTAAGATAGCAAGATCTTGTATCGTTATCATCAGGAACAGCAATAATCGGGAAGTAGTTCTCTTCTTGTCGAAGTTTCTATTCATGCTCGTAACAAGATATAAGTTGTTACCTTTCCTAAGTTTGATTTGTAATTAATATAAGTAATATTTAAGCTTTTGTATTTACATTTTTTAAATGTTTATTCTAATAAACGCTGGTGTTACTTGTCTTTCCCGCCAGTCTAACCATCAGTTTACCTATTTAACAGAATTATTACTACAAAATAGAGTAAAGGGGATCTTATTAAAAATTTCAATTATTTTGTTCGACAACCAATATTGGTAACATTTTAGTTTATTATTTATTTTATTATTATGACCACTTCTGTGGTATGGTGGTTAGAGCTACTGGCTACAGATTCAGAGGACCCGGGTTCGTTCCCCTACGATTCGTAATGTATCTGTGGAACAGTAGATCTGGAATGAGGTCAAATTCAGCCTCGTGAGGACAAATGAGAAGCTACTCGAACAAAGAAGTAGCAGCTCTGATTTAGAAAGCTGAGATTAAAGGCTAGAGGTCGTGTGCTGATCTCATGACAGCCTTTATCCGCAAATGATGGCACTATAATCGCTAACGGCGGCGGCCGCTCGCTGAGTACTGCTCGCTTGAGGGATTACACCATAAAATTATTATTATTATTATTATTATTATTATTATTATTATTATTATTATTATTATTATTGATACAATATGCCGTTGATGATCACATCTATTTTACGTATGAAGGTTTTAAAGTAGCTTTACCGTGTTCTTACTGTTGGAATGGCTAGTCTGAAAAATCTGGATCTAAAATTTGAAAAATAAATTAATGCATAATTATTTCTTTTCAACCAAGCAACACAAACAAACAAACCAAATAAAAATTGTTTTTGTAGAAAATGGAGGGTAATGTTTTTGTCTAAATCAAGGATTATTCACACACTAAATATAAAATTTTATTTTCTTCGATGAAGAGCAAATCTTTCCTAGACCTAGCACAACACATCGCCAGATCCTTGATAAAGCCGTTAGGTTTTTATACTGTACATTTATAGAGCGTTTCGGGAACTTTTTATTCCTAAACTTCAACAAATATGGAATATGTTTTTATTTATCTCACCATCTAGATTCGTTGCCACATAAACATAAAAAAAAACTTGTATTGACGTTGGTTGTATTTAGTCTACGCCTCAAACTACAAACTGTCGTAAAAACTTTCATTTGGATAAATATTGTTTTACTTGAAATACTTTCCTCCAAACACCTCAAACACTGGTAAATATTATGTCATACTACTTGGATATATTTTAAAAATAAATGTTATCATATACACATGTTAATACAGGTATTTACGTTTTAGATATATTTTAAATGCTATATTTTATTTTGTAGTGAAGAGGGAAGAAGTATTATTAAAATTTGGTGATAGCTCACGGGAAACAAAAATTATACCAAAAGTTAATCTAATATTAAGAAATTAAATTAAGATTCAAGGTAATTATATACATATCCAACACCTTAGATCAGTTGGTAGCGTGTCTTTCTACCGAGATAAGGGTCCCGGGTTCGTTTCCCGGCATGGCCAAAAAAAATTATTATTGGTGAACTGTGTGTTTAACCTCTCACAGTGTTGAATTAACGACCAGGGACTGGATGTTGTGCCTGTCATAGTCTTAAGCCGGTTCGAATCCTTATTGGCTGTACTGAGCTGGAGTATTTCCTAGATGGTTTCCCACTCTCCCTTTACGCTATTGTGGGTACATTTATTCTAAATTTTAGCTTACTCACCTTTACCCAATTATATTAAATGTGTGGATAGGTAGGATTGGTGGTAAGACAACGCGAGGCACGGAAGACAAGTGAACACTTGAAACCGAAAGAGAACTTGTAAAATGAGAATCTCTTTCGTCACAAAGTTGAAACAAAACCAAATCCAGTTTCGATCGTTTTTGTTTAACCATCATATATACAAACACTTTTATTTGCGCGATTAGACTAGAGTATCTTTGTTGTTCTAAGAAACCGGTAATGATTTCTAGTCACCAACAAAACTTTAACTTTCTAAAGAACACAAGTGAAAACAATACAACGCGCAATGAATAATTCTTCATTGTGTGTGGATCTGACAGGTTGTAGACTTTATTTTTGTCTTATTAAAAGTTTTCTGTTGTCCATTCAGCAACTGTGAGAACTGTTATCGTTAAAACTTTGATTTCTCTGGAATGTGAACCATAGTCTTCCTGGAGGTTGTTTGAAGTGCAGTGTAATAACGATTATTTGAACAGGCATAGTAAATATGTTATTATCTCAGAACGGTTTTCCATAACTATCGTTATTGATTTAACGCCACGTGCCTTATTAGATTGATCTTGTTTATAAGCGACGATAATACAGTACTTTCTCGAAAATTGTGGCCTTTTTGTGCTGCATTACTACAGCACTTTCACGGTAGCTGAGACATTTTTTGACAGTTGAGATATTAGGGTTGGCCATTTTTTCTACCGGAATTCTACTACACTCAAATAATTTACGTTTTCATTCACCTCGTAGTAGATATTATAAATAGAAAGCGATGTAAATCAACTTCACTTTTCTTACGCACTAGTGTACAATGGGTCCAGGACGCCAAGATCACAATTTACTGAACTTCTAGACGGAGAGGTAGATAGTTTCAAATCTCGTATGGCTGCACTGGAAATGATTAACCAAGTGTTATTTATCTCTGATTTTCTCATCCCCTCTCCATACAAACGTGGACACATTCCTCTAAATTCTACTTTCACTATCCCATTAGTGTAGCTAAAATTGGATAGCCAGACAGTTGCATAGTATTAAAACATTTTGGTGTTGAATTAACTAATAAAATCAAAACTTAACTTATAAAAGTGAGAATCCATATTTGTGAGCCAGAGGGGTAGGGAATTGTTTTTACAATCCAATTTTCAAAGAAAGGGTCTTATCTGACAGCTAGAAAAGCTAGTAAATCTACAATCGTCTATTCATGTCAGGTCATATGATCTGAAACTATAAAATAACACTGATGATTTAATAAAATGTTATCATTGTTGGCCACAAAATAGTGTTTGTATTTCAAAAGGCCCTTCTAATTAAAATTGGACTGTAGTAACTTTTCTATTGTCATACAAGACCAAAGTTGTCATGAAGTGGCTCTATATTGGTCAATTGATTCAACCAGCAATTATTAAGATTTAATCAAGGACGAACGAGTATGTCCACTATTGATGGTGGTGTTGGAGGGAGGGAGGTACCTTATTATTTCTACATATAAAATTCTTTAGGAAGTATTAGGAGACTAAAAATTACCAAGAGGTAAAAGGGACCATATCTATATACTCCAGTCATTAAATCACAGATGGCTCTGTCAGTCTTTTTATTTTGTTTGGTTTATTGCTTGCCAGAAACAATTATGTACATTTGTTGTGACATATTAGAATAATAGATAAATTAGGATACATACTAAAAATACCAAGCAGTAGGCCTACCTATTATGAAAGTGAACGCTTATAAATATAATTAAATCACAGAAGGCTTTATCAATAGTTTGTTTTATTTATTCTCTCTTAAATGAGAATAATTTGTTGTAAATATAACATTAATTTGTTTTCAAGACTATGTACTGGTATTCAAGTTGTAGGTCTGCCAAAGTATATAAAATAAATTAAACAATGCAGGCCTATAGTTAAAAAATTTGAAATTAAGCTAGAATTGGAAAAGACTCAGCATAATTGGATTTTTTTATGATTGCAAAACTGACATTAAACATTCATCAATATTCTAAAATCTAAGTGAATCCACAAGATTTTTATTGGGTTAAATTGATATTTGCAAAACTATGATTCAACAGATCAATTTTGTATTATTTCAACCAAATTTAGTCACTTTCACAGTGGCGTAACAAGAAACATTGTTAACGGGGGTAGGCGGTATTTCTTAATATCAATACAGTACTTATCAAAATTTCTGTGGTAAGAATGTTGTTAAATTTTACTTTATAATATTAGATCTTGTTTTATGCAACCCTGAACTTAAAAAAAACTGGCTTAACAATTCTGTCTGTAGGCCTAACCAAGGCTACAATCTTAAAGGATCGATAGATTTCATTCAAACTTGTTATTCAGATGTAATGTGTGTCATCTCAAGGTGAAATCGTGATTTGGATTATTTCTCTATAATTAAGATTTATTTAATAAGTTAAATATCGATTTTTGAAAGTCAGTTTAGAAAAAAAATTATTGATCAATAATTTTGCTCAAAATGTATATATGAGGAGTGTTTAACATGATAAATAACACTGTATACATACTTGTTTTTTGGAGAAAAATAATTTTATTTAAGAGTAGTTTACAAATAACTGATTCTTGGAAATTTTTGTTTTTTAAATGGCCCCAACTATTTTGTTCAAAATTGATATCTATGGACCGTTTCATTAAAATCCCAACATTCTTGTTTTTTGTTTAAGAGTATGGATTTATGATTTTTGAAAATATGAGCTTTTTTAAAAGAGGTTCTAATGATTTTGTTCAAAATGACTAACTCTAGTGTGTTTTACATAGTAAATAACCAAACATTTGTTTTGTGTGGCCACATTTATTTAAGGGCAATTGACAAGTAAATGATTTTTGAAAATTTTAAATTATTTAAAAACAGTTAACATTTCAAATTTAAATCTAATAAGTATTATATATGAGTAACAAATTATTTTTTTCTGAGAAGAAGTTACTATTTACCGGCCATTTACTGACAGGTTTTTTTTAATGTTGATAAGCTATAATATTATGAAAAACAGGCCCGGCATGTTGCAAGGGTTTCATGCGTCCTAGCTGAGGCTTAAAATTTGCGCTCCAGTTATATTCTGTATCATATAAATAAGCCGCATCTTCTGCGTGACGCAAAATAGTACAGTAATGAAAGAATGCCAAAATACAAAATAAAAAAATAAAAGAAAATGAAAGGAAAAAAAAGGTGGTGACCTCCCATATAACAAAGTCCCACCCCCATTCATAAATGTATGAAATAATATGATATCTTGTTCCCTTACTTTTCTCTTAAATCTCAACTCCATGAAGACCCCAACAAATACAGTCGACTCGCAATTGTCTAAGCCCTGCTTATCTGAGGCTTTGTGTTAACTGAGGCACTCATTCTGTCAAAGTGTCTAATTTTAACACAATATTTATACAATAGTTAAATACGTTATACAATATTTTTTACTTCAACTTATATACAAATATTCTGTATAATATTATAACTAGTATAAAGTATCATCCGAGTTTTTTCGTATCTGAGGTAGGCTCGGTCCCAATTACCTCGGTTAGTCGCGAATCTACTGTACTTAAAAAAGTTAATAATGATGACACACCTCCTTTAACCATAATCTTAAGTGCAATATAAAGGTCTTATGATTGTCTAACAGATGGCAGCACTAGCTCAATTTGAGTTAATTTGGACTTCTCCCCTTTTATACCATCATCATCATCAACTGTTTCCAGCCTGTGGCTGGGTCAGTTTAATAAAATGTCTCCATCTTCCTCTATCCTTCCACCACTATTACTCCTTAAATTGCTTCCATTCTTCTCCTCTCCCTTGACACTTTGTTATCTGCTCCTCCCATCTCTTTCTTGGCCTCTCCTGCAGTCTTTTTCCTACATACGTCAATTCCAACATTTTCTTCTGCATCCTCTCCTTTTCCATCCTCATTACATGACCATACCATCTCAATCATGCTTCCTCTACTATCTCATGTAATCTCTGTATTCCTACTCTTTCTTAGATAACTTCATTCCTAATCTTGTTTCTCCTTGTGACAGCTAACATGCTCCTCACAAACTTGATTCCCATGGTCTCCACGTTCCTATTCACTCTTATATTCAATGTCCATGTTTATTGTTTATGTTTCATATGTGACAATATGTACAAAGTACGCCTTGTACAACACTTCCTTACACTTCTCTTCTCCATAGCTGGTCTCTTAAACACCTATATAACAACTCTCCCTGCTGTCCTCTTCTCATTAAATCCTCTCTACTTTCACCTTTCTCCTCAATCACGCTTCCAAGATATTGCATGTTCTGTACTTTTCTCAGCTCTAAAACATAATGGCTTCCATTCTTTCCTCCCTGAGTTTTCTTGCCACTTTGTTCATGACTGTTTCCATTGCCATTTCAAATAGTTGTGGTGAAAGGAACTCCTCAACTTCACTCCAGTTATTTTACCATGTACCCTTTAAATGTTATAAAACCATAAAATGTGATCAATCTTTAAAAATGTAAATGTTATAAAATCATAAAAGGGATTACATTGTTATTCAATTTTTTCTTTATATATTCCTTGTACTATATAAAATATTTAGGTGGTTTTCTTTATTTAGAAATAAATAATTATTAGTTTTTTATTTAAATACTTTTTTTCAACACTAAATGAATTGTATTTTGTTGGACTGTGGTCCTGGGACTATTGTCTCTCCTCATCGTCTACTGCGGGAGTAACCCCATAAATCATTCGGCCACCGAAATGAATAATTACTTTGTAATTAATAAATTAAACAAGACATATTTCTAAAATGCCAAATTTTTGTGATCCTCAATCAATATTGGTGTTCGAAAGTGGGCTTCCTATAAAAATCAGGGTTTACTTACTGCATAAGCTTTGTATTCTTAAATCAATATAACTTTTAGTTTTGTGCACACACTCTATCTACTTAATCAATAGATATTGTCAACGAATGGGTAAGTATAACACTATTCTCTATCAAATTTTAGGAGCAAATTCTATAAACAAAATCAAAGTTTCAATCATTTTATTCTTTGTTTAGTGTCTATAGTTAAAATAAGGATAGCTTTAAAGTTGTATATAAAATACGTGTTTAGAAAATGGTGACTATTTTCATTATTATCATTGATATTTTCAATCGATTCATACATTGATGTTCATTTATTTGTCAACCTGTGCTAAGTTCTCTGTAGCTGTCTGTAATGACAGTTCTTAAGGTGGGAATGTAAGAAACGTGAGAAAAGGTCAATGTTTTTGCAGTTTTTATAGCAAAATATTTTTTTTGGTCAAAATAAATCTAATATTGCTTTTATACACAGTTTAATTTTCTTCACATGGTGACATCAACAGTAGTTGTTAAATATCTGTCATGGGAATAGTGTCATTATCTAACAACCTTTTTAAATGAAGAGAAATGAAATTCCAGGACACACTTGACAGATATTCAAGAACTGTTGAGGTCATCATGTGAAGAAAATTAAACTCTATGAACTCTATGTTTATATAGAAGCAATATCTGATTCATCTTGACCAAAACAATGTTTTGTGATATAAACTGTAAAAACACTGATCTTTTACTCGCGTTCCCTGCATTCCCACCTTAAGAAAGTTTAGGTTGATCGATCTTATATGGAGTGCTATGGACTACGGACTTACAAATAGACACACTATGAACAGAGCACTCTAGTACTGTAGAGTCACTTCTTACGGATTATGGACCTTACAGATTCAGAGTATGTACACTAAACGTTAAAATCATAATTTTTTACATTGTTAAAAACAGATATTTCACTGAATGACAGCAACTGCCAAAATTATTATTTGTGACTCAAAGTTCCCTCGTTTAATATATATTTCAATTCACAAACGGAATTATATATTTTACCAATGCAATTATTCATACCATAAAAAACTTACACATGGTAGTACATACTTTTAGATACAAAGATTTGTAGACTATATTATATATATATATATATGAGACTGTCAATAGGAAAAGGGACCTTATGTTTCCAGATCAAATTGTTCAGGAGAGACATAAAACAAATTTAGTGTAAAAAATTGTTTTCATGTTTTAAAAATAATCTTTTTTTTCTTTCTGCGCATGTAAAACCATCTATTATTTAATTATTTAAGAGATAAAGGCTAGAAAATCGTGTTAAAAGAGACTAATGTCACTTTAAAGAAAAGGGACCTTATCTTACCCAATGTAAATCTTATTGGGGAAGTTAAGGTCCCTTTTATATTTGTTTCAGTTCACTTACAATGAGATTTTATTTATAAAAGTTTTCCCCATTGATTTAGTGAGAAATTCTCGGTTTGGAAATATTCAGGTTGGCTAACCTGCTTTGAAAACAACTGAGAAGTGAGAATTGATTTGTTTTGTGTCTTTGGTAACCAGCCAGCAACTGTTCTAACAGAAGTTATATTGTAACATAGTCCCAATCACAGTATTATTGTTCTAACCTCCACACAATTTTGCAGTTACAAATCATAAATTATTTGATTATCATTATGTTATTTTCAAAGTTAGTGAAATTTTAAGGGTTCGGCCAGACTGACAAGCGAGCGAGTGACAGTGACTCTGTGGCCAAACTGGTGAGCGAGCGGGCGCGTGATTAGCAGATAGCTCTCGATCGTTGTTGACGAGGAGGCAAAGGTTCGAATCTTGGCTCAGTGAACTGAGGGTGGTTTTAGACAAGTGATTTATTGTTGTGGTTTTCCCATCCTCTATCCGCGCTAATGGTGATCCTTATTTGTAAAGGCCTACTTTGATTATAATATTGAAGTATTTTAACATATCAGTTTTACATATATATCTATATATTTATACATATAGGTATGGTTTATTATCTTACCAATTAAATAAGACCTTTAGTAGCAAGTGGACTAAACCTATTGATAACTATAAAAATGTCAAATATCATGTCAAATTGATAAGTTTTCCTATCACTCAATGAACCAACATACAATAATATAGCCTAGCACCTGTAAACTAGACTGTTCTGGCTCGAGCGCGTGTGCTTGAAAAATAGAACCAGTTCTATCTTTCAAGCATGCACGCTCAGTCGCTTGCTCCAATCTGGCCACCTCTCATTACAACCAATGTGTTCTATTTTATATTTTAGTCGCTCGCTCGCCCAGTCTGGCCATACTCTAAGACCATTACTGCATCCAGAATAAAATTTCACATCAAAGTTAACCAAAAAAACTTTAATATTGCTAAATAAAATGCAAGTTTTCTTATCCTTAAAGTTTAACCAAACTTTAACCTTCATTTCTGAAAAACTGTTTTTTTTAAACTTGATTTTTAATAATCAATAACATTTCAACAGATTCAGATTAAAAAAATATAAAAATACCATTATCTTCAGCATCGAATTCTCTCTAAGAAAACATCAAAACCTCAATTTTGATTTCTGGAAGATAAGGTTCCTTTTTTAATGGACGTTCACATATAATGTTTTATATGTTAAACTAAAAGACTTCACAAGAGAGTATCGTTAGACTTAGCCAATTTAATTTTAATTAGTAACTTAATTCCAATCCGAAACTAGCCTGCGATTTAGAAAGCAACACTATTTAGTATAGGGCAACCCTCTAATTCATAAATGTCCAGTAATTCAGATTAGATTTTAGGATGTTCCCCCACCTTCCTCCCTTCCCCTAATCCCTAATTTTAGATACTCTTTGGGACATATCCCTAGCTATGAAGAGTAAGATCCTTGACATTTGTGATTCTCTGCTTTTTAATGTATATCTTTCATAAGACACCTTTTAACCATGAAAGTAACATGTTATTGATCTTTAGACAAAGACATACCATTTCTGATAAATTTTGGTTTGAGTCTTATTTGACGAGACAGATCGTAAAGCCATTATAATGAATGATGAGTCAGTCCATTTATTTGGTTTTTCTGGTTTCTATAAGGTCTGGTCTTAGCTATATAAGTGGTTTTTTTTTTAAATTCTAATAGAAACACATAATGAAATGAATAGAGGATTAGTAGACAACATTTTTTCTAATTTTCAACAAACAAATTATTTGCAACCAACTCACTGGATGTTGAACTTGGTAGCTACCCACAATATAGGAAAATATAAATAATTTGGACCAAATAGAATTAAACTGGGTTGCGAGATTTAAAGGGAATTTGGGAACGAGAACCAAAATAAAAGAACTAGAACCATCAAAATGTTGTAACCGACACATCAGGACTACAAACTATAGTACCGAATGCTCAACAAAAGGTTATTGGTGACTTAGGATGAGGGATAAATGATCACAAGGTTAATCCTAGGAATGGTTGGTTTATAAAATACATTCATTTGTAATATTCTGATCAATTTATTAACTTGAAACATAACAAAAACTGTTTTTTCACTAATTCTTTTTTACTTTTTTCTTTTTCTCACTTTTATTAGTAGATTCACTTTTTTTGGTAGGTTTACTTTTCCTTGAGAAAACCACACGAAATAATGTTCTCGCGATAAGATACACAACATAGACGATAATGACAATTCCTGCAAGAAGTACTGCAATGACATCTAGCAGTAAAATTTGGTACCAAGGGAGATCAGCTGCAGCAGATCTTAGATGATGCGCTCCTTTATGTCTGATGATGTATTCTATCCAATAAATGGCGGTGTCCATTGCAGATAAGGGGCGGTCACGGAAAGCTCTGGCTACTTGTTTAGCGTTCTCTGAATAGCTGTATTAAATAAACAAAGGGATCAGGTAGTTAAATAATTGTGAGCTGGATCAATGCGCACACAGACTAAACATCAGGACTTGTCTAGTCTGGTTTCTGATAACGAGAACGTTAGGGTTTGAATTTCAACTGGGGGTATTTAGGGCAGTTTTAAACACCCACCCTTCCTCTACGCATAGGTGGGTACATTTCTTCTAAATTATATCAAAATTCATACACCATTAGCATAATTAAATGTGGATAGCTCCTAGTAAGAGACAGCCAAAAAAGTAATAACAAGGCAATTGGTTTTTTTTATGAATAGCACACACAACACCAAATAAATGTGTATAACCCGGACAGGTGGTAAAGCGTAGTGCTAAAAAAGCTCCATATTCTGTGATGGGTAGTTAATTTTAAAATTATGTGGGATCACCCGTTGTCTTAGAAGTGTTAAAAAAATTCAATATATTTATCCATAAGGCAGTTAAATTTGATAACCATTAGATTAATAACTATAACCATTATTACAGACTACCTCGGTGGTCTAATGGTCAGAGTTCCTAGATACAGAGGTCTCGGGTTCAATCCCCGGTGCTTCCAGATTTTTCTGTGAAACAATGGGTTTGGAACAGGGTCAAACAACTCAGCCTTGTGTGGCCAAATGAGGAGCTATTTTAATTAAGAAGTAGCGGGTCTGGTCTAAAAAAACTGAGATTAACCGCCAGATGGTTCATTGTATTGACCACATGACACCCTCTATCCGCCAATGTTGGAACTATCTTCGCCAACATACGATGGACAATCAATCGATATAGCTCAATTGCAGGCTGACACCATAGAGTTTAACCATTGTTACTTTTTTTGTTTATTAAAACAGTGGAGAAGAATAATAAAGCATTCAGAAGGAGTTTTAAGAATAAGAATTAAACATAGGTAGAAGAAAAGAGCAAAGAATATGATATGGGATGTCAGGAAGAAACAAAGCTTGCAGTGTGAACAGTTTGAGAGCCCAGGGAGAAGTGTGGTGGGTCATGTCTAGAGTTGAGAAAGCTTCCAGTGTGAACAGTTTGAGAGCCCAGGGATTGTATTTACAAATGGACAGAAATGCTGGAAAAGGATGTGGAAGGAAGTAAGTAAGAGGGTGTTTTATAGCCATGTATGAAACAGGATGAGAAATAAAAGACAAGAAGTTAGAATGATGGAGGAAGAAGGAAAAACAATGAAGAGAGGAGAAGAAGAAATGAAACTATGAATGGCATATTGTTAAAAATTGTTCAAACTGGAAGAAGAAAGGTATGAGAGTGAAGCAAAGGAGCTTTTAGAACTATGAGAAGAGGAAGTAATGAGTCCCACATGGAAAGAGGTGGAGGATGAATTAAAGAGGATGAAAAAAATCACCAAGTGTGGAAAAACTGACCCTGGAAATGATAAGAGCTACAGGAGAAGTAGGGATATAATGATTATAGAGGCTGCTGAGAGTTAAATGGAAGGATAGCAGATACCAGAATATTGTGAGAAGGGAATTATAAAAATGATTTTTAATAAAGGAAATAAGAAGAGGTGTACAAATTATTGGTTAATAACACTAATGTACCACTTTACAAAAATATATAAGAAAATACTGGAAAATAGAATAAGAAAGAAAATGAAAGGATGGTGGAGAGAGGAACAACAGAGATTTATGGTACAGAGGTCTGCAATATGACTGATCTTTACAATATGACAGCTGATGGAAAGAAGGTATAAATTTGGGAGGGACTTGGTAATGGTATTTATGGATGTGGAGAAGGCATATATATGATAGTGTGGATAGAAATAAAGTCTGTAAAGCGATGGAGAAGGCTGGAGTGGAAAGAGTTGTAATGAGAGTAAATTGTATGTATGAGGATAACAGTTGTGTTAACAGAGAAGGGGTGGACAGAATGGTTCCAAATGAAAAATGAAGGGAAGCAGGGACGTACTCTTTCACCATTACTATTTGTTATGGTAATGGAAATAGTCAAGAATAAAGTGGCAGGAAAAATCAGAGAATGAAAGAATTAAAGCCATGATTTTTGCTGATGACTTAATGGTATGGGGGGAGAGGGAAAAGGGGGAGAGGGAAAAGGAAGTACAGGAATGGAATGAGGAAGTGAAATAGTGTTAAGTTAAATTTAGGGAAGTGAAATGATGGTAATGAAAAAGGAAGAGGATAAGCCCTAATAAAGCTATAAAGTTGGATGGAGTAGATCTGAGAAAGGTAAAGAATGTAAAATATCTTGGAAGTGTGATTGAGGTAAAAGGTGGAAGTAGAGAGGATCTAATGAGAAGATGACAGCAGGGAGAGTAGTTCTATAGGTGTGTAAGAGACCTGCTATTGGAAAGAGAAGTCCCTTTGAAGTGTAAGAAAGTGCTGTACAGGGTGTACGTTGAACTCATAGTCACATATGCAGCAGAAACATGGACAGTGAATATAAGAAAGACTAGGAAGGTGGAGGTCATGGGAATGAAGTTTGTGAGGAGCGTGTTAGCTATCTTGAGAGGGGACAGGATAGGGAATGAAGTTATCCAGGAAAGAGTTGGGGTACAAGGAGTACATGAGATAGTATAGGAAGCAAGGCTGAGATGATGTGGAGATATTGAGGACGGAATAAAAGATAATACCAAAAAGAATTATGGAGAAGAAGAATGTAGGGGGGAAAAAATCACAAGTGAGACCAATAAAGAGATGGGAGGAGCAGATGACAGAAAGTTTGCAAGTGAGAGAAGAAGAATGGAAGCAATTAAAGGAAAAAGAATGGTGGAAGGATAGAGGAATATGGAGGCATTTAACTAAACTGGCCCGACCACAGGCTGGAAACAATTGTTGATGATGTTTATTAAAGACATTAAATTTTGTGTACAAAAATGTAAGAACTATATTTTCAAATCTGCCAATAAAAATTCTTTACCACTGAATTAATTAGTAGTTGCTAAGTAGTTAAAGGCACTATATGTATATTGCACTTGATCGCCAAACTACAAAGAGATCAGTTTGTTTGACAATCAAGTGCAATGGAGATAGTTTTCCACTCTCTCATCAAAATAATTTAAGTTTGTTTTATCTTGGCTAATTACCTAGATTAAGTTGTTAATATTCTCAGAGTTAAAAGGTTGTTTTCTACCAATTCTTACTGCCTATCAGGATATATATAACTAAATTTTGAAGGAGTGGGGATAAGGTAAAAATTTAGATTAAATGCACCCACATTTGTGTGGCGGTAGAGTGAGAAACCATTTTGTAAAAACAACCCTAAGTTCACTTGGCTGGGATTTGAACCCTGATATTCCTGTCACCGGCAATCCAGTCTATTGCAAGACTGATTCCTCTTAGATCTCACAACCACTACTGTAGTGGGTTAAAGTGTTTTTTTATCTTGGTTATTTCAAAAGCGTCACATATGTAATAGCTATATTGCCCCAACATACATTTGTGTATTTGTCTCAAGCTGTGCAACCTATCAGAATTAAAACATATTTTATAGCCACTTAAGGATAACATATAACTCAAGACTAATTTGATTTGACAAACTCACTAATTACCGAACGTGTTAGAATATTAGTCTCACCTAGGATCCTCTAGTACCATCCTCAGAGCGCCGAGCACAGCCTCCTTGCTGATCTCGTTGTAGTCAAGCTTCACAGCAATACCTTTATCGACAAATGTCTTCACGTTCATCTTCTGATCCCCAAAGAGAGGGATGGCCACCATAGGAACACCAAAATAAGCTGCTTCCATGGTGCCCATCAGACCACCATGTGTGATAAACACTTTTACTTTAGGGTGGCCTGGAAGAAAACAACAATACACTCAGCTCACAGCTGTAGTAAAGGATCTTAGAGATAGAGTAATGTTTAATTCTGAACTGTCGTACCCACACCGGCGGGCACGCCAACAAAGACGTCAGTCTTGCAATATACTGGGCTACATATAAGAATGAGGTTTGGATCTTAATTGGGTTTACAGATATTGTTAGCTAAATGGTTTTCCACCCTCGTTCTATGCAATTGTGGGTACATTTATGCTTAAAGCGCACGTTGTCCACAATGTCATTTATCGCAATGGTGTACAATGTGCAACTCAGAGTACCGCCCTGAGGCACCCCACTTTCTTGAATAAAATCATAGGATAAGGTGTTGTTTAACCTTACCCGGAAGTGTCTATCTGATATAAAATTATCAATAAAAACTGGGAGGTTCCCCTGGAACCCCCGATTAAAAAGGGTCTTTAAAATGTCGTACCGCCAGGTGGTGTCGTACACCTTCTCCAAATCAAAGAAGACAGCCAAGTGGTGCTGTTTATGGAGGAAGGCGTCACAAACTGATGTCTCAAGGTGAACAAGATGATCCACCGTGGATCGGTTACGAAATGTATAGTCGAAAAAGGAATTTGTTATGTAATTAAATATTTTAAATATAAAACAAAGACTTCCTTTCAATTAAAATCATCATCATCATTATCATCAACAACAACAACTGTTTCCAGCCTGTGGGCAGGTCACTTTAGTAAAATGCCTCCATCTTCCGCTATCCTTCCACTACAATTCTTCCTTTAATTTATTCCATTCTTCTCCTCTCACTCGAATACTTTCTGTCATCTGTTCCTCCCATATCTTTCTTGGCCTAACCTGCGGTCTTTTTCCCACATACAGTAGAGTCTCGCTTATCCGACATAAACGTGCCGGCAGAAAGTCGGATAAGCGAAAATGTCAGATAATAGGGAGGAATTAATAAAAAGCCTATTAAATGTCAAAACTACGTTATAATTTTACAAACTAAGCACCTAAACATCACGTTTTACAACAAATCAATAGAAAAAAAAATTCAATACACAGTAACGTTATAAAGTCATTTATTTATAAATTTAGCATCAAATTTGTGTTGTAGTTAACGCTAAGAATTAACTGCAAATAAATAAAGAATTGAATAAAATGAACTTACAGTAATAGCATTGTCGGAATTTAAATCCATAAAAATTTCAGTACTGTGATGATTAAAAAAATTTGTGATCCTAGTCTGCTTTTCCGACAAATGCCATTTCTTCGCTGCCAAATCTCGCCATCTTTGCAGCATCTTTATGTTGATCCCCATAGCTTCTTCTTGTTGCTCAACGTATTTCATGGCAGTTTCTAGAGCCTTAACTCCACCATTATGCGAGATTCTGAGAGGCTCAACAGTTGATGCTTGATCATAAATGTTGTTGCCATTGCTATTGACAAGAACGATAATTTATTCATCAGTTATTTCATACCGTTTGTCTTCATTCATCCAACTTTTAACTTCTTGCGAAGATGCATCCTCACATCCAGGGATATGTTGGACTAAGGGTAGAATGCTTTCTTCGGTTTCATCTGTGCTTTCCATTTCCATAATTTCATCTTCGCCTAACAGCTTCTTCCATGATTTGGCAATTGTTGGAGCCCTAACGTCAGCCCGGGCTCTTGCAACCCAATATGCAATATCCTTTACATTGATGTGTTTCAATTTTTCAAACATGTCTTGTCCTTCTTCAATTTCTTCTATCATTGTCGACAGTGCTTCCTGCGATAGTTCCTTTGTAACGTTTCCAAAACGCCCTAATCCATCGGTTGGCATATGGCGGTTACATTAGGTGACAGAAACATATAACCTTAATGTCCCCATCTTGAAGCTCCTCTGCGTCAGGGTGTGTCAGGATATTGCCTAGCAACAAAACTGCTTTCTTGGGAGGTTATTTTCTTTCAAAAATTTCTCGTGGAATGAACAAATTCTTTAAAAAATTATCTTTGAAAATTTCACTGCTTATCCACGCACTTTTTTGACTGTAGTATTTTACAGGAAGAGCTTTTTTTAAATTGTTTTAACCCTTTTGCTGCGTATTTAATTTTTACTTCTTATCTTCAGAAATGCTAATTATAAGTCAAAAATTCAAAATCTGAAAATTTGCATGATGATGATGATTATGATTATGATTAAATAATGTGATTTTCAACTAGTAATGCATTTTAAATATGACATTTAGCACCACGTTGTCTATAAATCGCATAATAATATATATTTTATATCGATAAAATTTTATACGTCACATTATTTATGTCACATTTTATCCAAATGCAATGTTATTCTGCTATCAGAACCATTCTTTATTTTACTTGCAAACCACAATAGTGTCAAACTAATTGCTAAATAAGGATTTTACAGGCNATTTAGCACCACGTTGTCTATAAATCGCATAATAATATATATTTTATATCGATAAAATTTTATACGTCACATTATTTATGTCACATTTTATCCAAATGCAATGTTATTCTGCTATCAGAACCATTCTTTATTTTACTTGCAAACCACAATAGTGTCAAACTAATTGCTAAATAAGGATTTTACAGGCCTACTATGGGCCAAATGTAATAAAAAGAAAATTTTTGAAAATTAGGTTACATCAACACAACTTTAACAATTTTATGCTACATTGGTGCTTTTCTCAGTGTAGTGTAGTCTATAAAATCACATATTTGTCTTGGGCATGATTTCAAAATAGGAAATAGGTCAAGAACAAAAATAAAATAGCAATCCATTAATCCCTCAATAATGTTTTCCACCACATAAATACTGGATGTGTGCTACAAGTAATTAAATGCTGAAGTAAACAAGTGCTACTATTGCTATGATTTAGCAGCCGGTAACTGACCGTTCTCGAAATTAATAACCAGATGTCAGAGGCACACGTGCATACTGGTATGAAAAATTCAGCGTTCTAACACTCTTTGTGGCTATTTCCGACTGTTGCAGCAAGGGTAGATAAAGTTTACAAGTCGTGGGGTAAAGTCGATTTCCGCAGTCAATGGCTATAATGCTATAATAATCGGATTAACACAGCAAAAGGGTTAAAGGATCTTGGATCTTTGGACTTCCCTATCATTGCGAGGTCCATTTTGTGGTTTGCTGTAGCAGTGCTGCATGCTAAAATTGTCAGTTTTTCTTTACTACCCTTATAACCAGGGGCTGCTGCTTCAGTTCTAGCTGGCTAGCTAACATTTTGTAATTAAGGCCTGACTCATCACAATTAAATATTTTATCGCCCATTCGGCTTTCAGTTTCAATAAGGTCTTTAAATTTGTTCTTGAATGTCTGCATTTCTTGAAAATTTGATGGCAGTTTCTGACCACAAACACTTAAATGACGGATTCCATTACGTTTCTTCCATCTGTCGAGCCAATCAATGCTTGCTGTCAACTTTGGGTCACTTTCAATTAAATTAATTTCGAAAATGCAACGCCTTTTTCTGTAAAATAGGCCCTGAAATAGGCACACCCTTGTCTTTGAACTGTGTAAACCAAACGTACAAAGCTTCGCTTTTGCAGAGTCACACTTTTTCATCATTTTTCTCTCTTTTAGTGCACGATCCGTAGTTCTCTAGAAACAACATTTTTCTATTTCCAATTGTTTCTTTTATCAGTCTCCTACTGTTACCCATCTGACGCCATAGTCATCAGCTACCTTCTGAATCATCTCTCCTTTGTCCAGTCTCTTGATTGCCTCAAGTTTTTTTTCTATTGATACAACTTTCTTTCTTTTCGTCGACATACTTGGGTAAATTTCAGTAAAAACTGCTTCACAACACAACTACATTACTTACGTTAACACCCACCCACATAAACATTGCACAGTAGCACACAGTAAACCGATCCGCATACAGTAACAAACTGCACTGAGCGACTGTTGGGAAAGGCGAGATATGACCGAAATGTGCGCACCTCTGGTGTACAGTCGAGGCAACTGAGTGGCTGCGGTACACTCAGGAGCTAACAAGCAGCATTTATTTTTTTAATTTAGGGTCGTCGGATAATACAGAATGTCGGATAAGCAAATGTCAGTTAAACGAGACTCTACTGTACTTTATTTCCAACATTTTCGTTAATTAAATTATACATAGTTAACAAATGACACATGGACATGGGAATCAAACACAGGACTTTTAGCTTAGTACATCAATGCTCTACCAATTAACTATTCAGGAACTGCCTCTTGATCAGGGTAATGCTTCAGTCATAGTTTAGGGTAGAATCTGTAATGGACATGTGAATTAATCGGCTCCTTCAGCCATCATTGAACCAGAGTACCCGGTAAATAAGGATTAGCTGTATCCATAGCCGAAGTTAATCTCCCCTATGACTTTCTTTTGTGTTTGTTTTTCTTTGAAATATAATTTGTGTTATTTAGTTTATTAAACTTTGCAATATAAAATCTACAACTATTTGTTATAAAAACTAAGTGTTATTATCACTTGAGTTATTACTAGCAGCTAAGTAATGGAAAGGGCAAAATGGAAACGAGGTGCATGGCCAACTTACTTAGAATCTCAAGCTGTGGCATCCACTTGGCAATCTTGACGTTGTCGGGTTTGTCCGGCATGTTGTCCGCCTCCCACTTCCACAGCACCTTCTGCGGGAGTTGGGCGAAAGCTTGGAGCAGTCCCAGCCGTTTTTCTTCAGGGAATGAATCAGAACGTACAGTGGAACCCAAACTCAGGTAAATCACCCCATGTTTGGCACCGTCCAGGAACTCTGCGAACTCCTGATGAGAAAACAAACACATTTTAAATTATATTGTGCTGACCACATGATACCCTCTATCTGCAAATGTTGGCACCATCATCGCTAATGGCGGCGGCCGCTCAGTCAGTATAGCTTGATTGTGGAATCGAACCATGGAGTATTTTTTTATTTGTAGCAATGGCCCCCAAACATTTTGCGGCCTGGGCCCCAGCCAAGCCTTAAAATTATAGTTGGACATTAAATAATACAGTAAACAACATATTTTATACTAACTATAGTAAGAGAGAAAAAAGTTGTTTTATATGCAGTGGTGTATCAAGCATATGTCTGGACTTTGGGCAGAAAATTATGTGGGCACCCAGCTAGTCCTTTCTAAAACACAAGAGAAAGGGCATCGCACCACTAAAATTAAATTTATGGATACAAACTATGTATGCCCTATGCTTAAATAAACCAGTTGGTATGTTAGTCGCAGGTACACACAAATGGCTAAGCAACAACATTGCATCCGCAGGCATTGTTGGGGACCACTGCTATATGATATTTGTGTGTAAACAAACTATAATATAATTTTAGTGATGTATTTTGTGAATTTAAAAAAATATTTCGAAAATAAATTTAATTTATCCAGGATGGAGCAACTTGTGATAGTCACAAAACATAAAAACTCAAAAGATCTTACTTTTGATAACTTTTTTGGTTCACCGAGGTGTATTCCGCCAACTTCAACTACAGCTGGGACGAAGGGCCGAGGATGAAATAAAGAGAAGTGAGTGTTGACAAGATGAAGACTCGTGTTCCTCGCTATTTCTTCCAATGGTGGAAGAGAATCTCCAAAATATTTCCTGGCCACCTGTTCACTCTTGTAGCCCACTAAATATTTGTATCCAAGTTTAATTGGCACAAGGGCCACTGTGTTCAGCAGCCTCTCGTAGAAGTTCATTTTGTCAGAGTGGGCCAAGAAATGGACCGGGGTGTAGGCGGGATTGTCGGGGTTCCCAAATCTCTCTTGACCCCATGGCATCGGGTAAGAGGTACTAACAGCCACCAATGGCGCTTGAAATTTGTGAGCAAAGCCGAGAAAACATTCGGTGTTGAATAATTCCATGATGACAAGGTCGAATTTTTGATTTGATTTCAAAAATTCTTGTATCTTTGGGAATGATAATGTTGCTTCACAGTTTTTGATGCCGTAGGTGTAAAGTACCCACAAAGTGAGAAAGGGAGTGCCCCCTCCAACCATATCCAAGGAGAGAGATTCTACTATGTTATCCATGGATCCAATCAAGCTAATATCTTTATAATTGGCCACAGGTTTAGATTGCGGAAAGTGACTTATGACAACCACTTCGTGACCTCTGGCTGCCAAACCTTTCATTAGGACCTCGTCCATAATGAAATGGCTCTTGGCCAAATGAGGAAACACTCCTAGGATCCTGGCACCATCTACGCGGCAAAACGAAATTGTCAATGTCAGCAGAAAAATGTAGAAGAAATTGTTATGTGTTTGTAACATCTGAAACAAATAAAAAAATATGCAACATTATAGTTTCATAAAAGTCACTCAACATCCTTTTGGTTACACTCTAAATATTCTACCAACTAACTTGTACTGCTGTAACAATAGTTATTAACTTATTATTTATATTATATCATTATTGTTGTTCATTACTGTTATTATTAGTAGTAGTAGTAGTTGAACTAGGGTCCTTTAAATAAGTGATTCCCAACTTTATGAATTAAGAGACCAGAAAAAGCAAATGGTTTCCTATAAAAGATCAGCAAGGTAAAGGAATTGGGGGCCAAGCCCATATGTTTCCATAACAGGCCTAGATTAGGTTAAATTTAGATTCTTAACTTTATTTCACAAACAATTCCTATTTACAAATCTTTGCCAACTTTTTTGTGTGAGAATCTTTGAAATTGTGGCCTGTGTGTATTAGTTACAACAGTTTTCAGGCTTATCAACAAATTGAACTACGTGTTTGGATTCAGCTTAAAATAAATGTCAGAAACATGTTTTCTATGTAACAAAGCAGTGCCAAAATCTGTTATTATTCACAATCAACACATCAGAAACTGGAATAAACAAATATTAAGAATATTTTTTAAGTTTAGTGATTAATTAACTAGTTTGCACACTAAAACATCTTCTTTGCCTCGACACCATTTTGGTCCTTTTCCAATCATTTTATATTTTGGTTTCTAATAATGCTTTTTTTTTTTTGCCCAAGAAATAACAAACACACAAATAGCATTTCCTTAAAATATTTACAGTACTAAGTTTAATAGTTTGAAACCTGGTGGTCACAATGTCTGGGAGATCAGGGTTCAAATCTCGGTTGGGTGTACTAAGGGTGGTTTTCCCTAAATGTTGTTTCTCTCCCCTTTTACATAAATATGGTTAGGCCTACACATACTCTAAATTCAATCTTCCTTATCTCATAACACATTAGCGTATTGAGTATATAGGTGTACAGCCCCAACGGGTTGTAAAAAAATTAGTTTGTTTTAACATCATCCACCCTAACTTAACGTAACTATAACAAATGGTAAGTTAGGTTTTGTTTGGATGGAAAAGTTTATAACTATACACATAAGTTAGCCTTCTTTACTATTTCTAAAGAATTTGTAAAACACATGTAGACTATTAGTGTATTTTTATATTTCAAGTTTTCCCTTCTATATATGAAGATGCATTCGA
This sequence comes from Timema genevievae, assembly GCA_902155825.1. NCBI lineage: Eukaryota > Metazoa > Arthropoda > Insecta > Phasmatodea > Timematidae > Timema > Timema genevievae. The sequence goes on along the minus strand of CABFWO010000589.1, from coordinate 253,961 downwards.
ACAAAGTTAAACAATATTAGGCCTACATTATGTTATCCTGTGGCATAGGTGAGTACATTATGGTATTTATTATCTGTCTATGCTATAAAAACCACGAACAATTAATCTTGTCATTGATTTGTTCCCATCTCTTGGTGTGTTGATTATAAATAATATGTAAAGTTTTTTGAATTGTTATGTTACAAAGAAAATATGTTTGAAACAAGGTGTAAGCTCGGCAACAAATAAATAAATAGGAACCTATATTAATAAATGTATAGCCATGTAACCATTAAATGAACAGAATTAAGATTTAACGTGAAATGTTTTCAAACCAAATTTATTCTCACCATGAATAATTAATATTAATTTTTATTCACTTTCCAAAAAACAAATAAAAAAACAGCGAGCTTATACTGGTCCGCGGACCACTAGTTGTAAACACTGTGACCTCACAATCTAACCACAGAGACGAGCAGGGCCAAGGCCAACAAGGAAATTAAAAATTACGTCACAGCAAAAAAGGGCTCTAATGGTTGAGCCACACAAAAAAAATAATCTTGCTATACACCTTGATAAATTATTTCCTTCAGGTACAAAGTAATATGAGTCGGTTATTTAATAATTCCTTAATCAAATTGTTTCACCAAATATTCGACTAATTCAAAATTTTAGTCAGTAAAGATGTAACATAGTTGCACCAACAACAAAAACTATTCGAAGTCGACACAGCGTAGGTTCATCGTTCAATGAAATGAAACACACGGGGAAGGAACATAATATTCTTCTGTACTGCATGTCATTGCTCTTCGGCGAAGCTGGATTCAACTGACCTTGAGAGCTTTTAGAGGACAAGATGAAAATAAAGCTGCAAAACTATCGTCAGTATAGTGGCGTGTCTCAAACGACCAGTATTTCTCAATATGGTTTTCAGTCCCGTTTAGTTTTGTTTTTTCGTGTTTCATTGTTGTATGTAGTAATATCTTTATGAAATAGCACGCCCACGCCTACATGACTTACAGCTTATGCCAGGATAAATAGCCATAGTTTTAGTATAGTAGATTCATAGATCCGTTAGTCTACGAAATAGCTATAGTTTGAGTATCTCCATAATACACCTATTCTGTTTGTGAAGTATATTAGATAACACATTTGGTCCACATAAAAATGTAATCATTTAATGATAACAAATTACGTATAATGTTTCACTTCAGATAAACTCTATTTATTTATTAATTTATATTTCATTGGGATTGGGTTATAAATACATTTTGCGTTGTTCTGTGCCGGTTGAGGGAATCTTAACTAAAAATTTCATTAAGGAGGTTTTCCGGAGCTTTCGCTAGTTTGCAGTCAGTCATTAAGGAATTATTTAGCCTTATTTGAAATATCATAATAACGTGTATGACTTTTTTTTTTTGCTTTCTATTCATCCGAATCACACGCACTTAATTACACGAATGGGACATGAATTAGAAAGGTATAGTTTGGAGAAAATATACCCGCATTTGCGTGGAAGGAGAGTGGGAAACCGTTAAGGAGAAACCTAGTCAAGGTAATAAGGTCCTCCTTAAGGATTCACCATCGAATTGTAAGACAGAGGATCTGAACTATATCGCCTTGATGAGTAAACACACACTATTTCATTCCATGCTTTCCCAATCCTTGCCAACAACCCATCCTCTAGGGTTCTGGTTGAAAGGACCTTTTAGAAAATATAAACTTTTTTTTGGCTGTCATTACTAAGAAATATTTCTTTCATTTATGTACGTGTCACGTGTCTTACTGCCTGCCAGATAAAGTAAAATATTATGTGTTAGTACTTAGTAAGTATAATATACTAAGGATACTTCAAGGGGAGGATGTAAAACACCTGGGAAGAAAACATTCACATATAAAAATGTCTTCCCATAGTATTTAATCCAGGGAAAATCTCTCAAATACATAGTTGAAAGTTTTAAGGAAAAACACAATTCTTGAAATTTGAAATTGCGAATTAGTTATAAATGGTACGGTAGGCAAAACAACCCATTACTTCTGTTGTTTTCACACTTTGAATTTATTCTGTTTCTCGATAGATATTGGTCAAAATGAAGAGCTAGAGAAACGGTCATATTATATACCCTCCTGCACTTTTTATGGCTTAGAAATAAATATAAAAATGTTTTAAAAACCTCATACAATGCCCCTCGTGTACTTATCCCCTACCTCCCTCCTTTCTACGGTTCATTGACCCCTTTTACTATATACCGAAAATCATATGGCTTCATGCATGAATATAATGACGTAGTAACTTTTTTAACCATCAGACACTAAGGTCGTTAGTAGAATAACTCTACATACTATATAATGTAACCGAAGGGAGCGCGAGTATTTTTACAGTTTTTATAGAATTGAAATTTTTTGGCCAAAATAAATTAAATATTTCTCCAGTAGCAACATAGACTTTAGTTTCCTGCACATGCTAATATCAACATATCGTGAATATCTGTCAGTGGTGTCCTGGAATGTTGTCAAAACTATTTAAATAAAGAGAAAAAGTTTTGACAAAATTCCAGGACACCCTTGACAGATATTCAAGATCTGTTGATATTAACATGTGAAAAAAACTAAACTCTATGTTGCTACTGAAGAAATATTTGATTTATTTTGGTCAAAAAATATAATTCTATAAAAATTGTAAAATTACTCGCACTCCCTTCTGCCGCACCTTAAATTAAGATTGGTCATACATTCTGGTGTCCTTTCACTTTAAAATATATTATCAACGGTACCTAATAGCTGATTATAATTTTAATTCCAGCTGATTTCTGCTAATACAATTTAAATTTAACTTTAAAATTAAATTTAAAATTCCTTTTCTTCTACAGGTTTTCCAGACCAAAGAATATGAAAACTCTCCCAGTATTTTATAACAGAAGCTATAACCTACATACAAAATCTCATAATTTGCATTGCCTTCTATTAAATTCTTGTCACAAATTACATAAAGAAATCACATTAATTAAAGATATAACTAACAGTTTACTCTTGGTAATTCTCTTTACTTCGTATTTCACAAATTATTGAACAAAAAAAAATATTAAAATTTCAATGACATTTTATAATTCCTCTGCCTTACCAATGAATTTTAAAGTCACACACAATTACTTTACTTTTACAGGTTTTCCCTGTTTTCCATCTACACTCCGTTTGCCCTGGAAAGTAGCAGTGTTGGCAGACTACATTATGTCTCATGGGCGTAGGGAGGATCAAATTTTGGGAGGGCCCCAAATTATAAGTTTATGACATGATGTTAATAATTCTGAGAAATAAGAACATTATTTCAAAAATTAGCGGTGGAACCTTATTTGTGTAAGAGAGGGAGGGGATCCAAGATTTTTTAGAAAATATTCTCCGCCCCCTCCTCCTAATCCCTCCCCCCAAGTTAATGTTTGAAAATTGGATGCCTTAGAAGATATTTGGAGTGGTCCTCAACTGGAGCGTTTTTAAAAATTACCCTTTTTTTAAAAAAGAAATGTATAGTAGGCCTATATGTCCTCTCAATTAAAAAGAACATTGGCTTATCCTCGAGGATATTTGGAGTTGTCCTCCTTCAGCAAGTTTTTGAAAATTTGATATCTCTAAAGGCTATTTTAAGTAGTGCTGAACCAGATTTTTTCATAAACTAGATTCCTTAAAAGCTATTTAAAGTGGTCCTACTGCAGAAACTTTTTGAAAGCTATTCAGAGGGCTCCTCACCCAGGGCCGAATTTAGAAATATGGCACCCCTAGGCGCATCAGCTGCAGGCGCCCCCCCCCTCCCCTTCTTACAACCCCCTCCCTCCAAAACATCATACTGTTATTTGTTAACAGGGCTGCCGCAAGAGAGGGGTGAGTGGGGCGACCGTCCCGGGCGCCGTGAATAAGGAGGTGCCGATAGGCGCCCCTCTTACCCATTTATGTTAGTAAATAGTTTTAAAAATGTAAAGATTGAATATATTATAAGAGCATTAGATCCGATTTCAATGAATAATGTTGCCAACTTTTTAAAATACATCTTGTAAACATTGAAAATAAAATTCTATAATGTGTTGTGTTATAAAACATCAGTGTAGTTAAATCTGTAAAGTGAAAAGAGCAACCATTCTAAACCGGTGGCACCGCTACGACATGAATTCGTTCAGCTCATAGCCCGTGAGTCACAGGCCTCTTGATGAACCTTTTCCTTCTCTCCACTATCCACAATCTTCTAATAAATTGGCTGACACAGTGAATAGATATACATTTAAACTATAAATCAATACATATTTTGATTGTCTTAATTATGATTTATCAATGTGAATAGTGAAAGACTACGAAGAAATATTTTGAACATTTCACAACAATTTATAATGTGTTACTTTCGATGTTTCGAATTGTGTGAATAAAATACCGTATTTATACTCAAATATATTTATTTAACCATGTTATTCAATAATAAAAAAATTGAGATGTACTCCTGGGCTGGGCCTATCAGCCATGGTGTCAGGTAACAGGTATGTGTTATTAATTAATTATGACTATTTGAGCTAAAAACATAATTAAAAATTGCGAAGCATAACCTTTGGGTGATCTAAAAAGTGTTTTCTGATTGGGGACACACTGCACAATAAGGGTTGCGCCACTTGTTATTTTATCAATAATAATAATAACCCTTAGAATTTTGGTGTAAATACGAAATGGTGTGAGTGGAGGGTATAGCGGATGGAGGGGAGGCTTCTTTCAAGGCTGCCCCGGGCGCTGACTTCACACGTGGCGGGTGTGTTTGTTAATGAACACAAATAATAATGTTGTAGGCCTATTTATTGTTACTATTTACAGTATATCCCCTCTATAATTATATTACCACTGCGCAAAATGTTTGTGCTTGTCTATTTCTACCACGGCCTCGCATATGAGTGACTCAAATTAACTCTAACAATATTCCAGCGCTTTGTAACAAACAAGCTTATCCATCGTGTGATGTTTTAGTGATAATTATGTTCATTCATGTTGAAAACAAGGGTTTCGGTTTCACATCCCGTGACGTCTTACCTCGGAAAGGGTGCTGCTATAAACAATTTGAATTTTTAAATGTTGCGACCCCAAAAATCTCGCTCCCTATGCACGTGCCTAGTCTGCCTGCTGGGTAATGCGGCACTGTCCTCACCTGATTTTCTTACAGTAAAATAGGATGCCTGTAGTAGCTATGGTCTTCCCCCAACAATTTTTTGAAAATTGGATGCCCTTAGAAAATACTTGGAATGATTCTCACCTGGAATTTTTTGAAAATTATATACCTCTAGAAGCTATTTGAAGTGGTTTTCTACCGACACATTTTGGAAAATTTGATGCTTTTAGATGATCAACTATTATCTCTGAATATCGGATTGCATAATCAAATTAAGATAGATAATTTCACAAATTGACTTCTTAAAATAGGTACTCTTTTGCTATCTACATTGGTTAGACTGGCAGAAATATTATAGTCCGTTATAAAGAACATATTTCAGATTTCATACACAATAGGACCAAATCAAAATCTGCAAATCATCTAAAAAATTCCAACCATCAACCCAAGCCAGTAGACCAATGCATGGTACCCCTTCACATTTCTCTCAAAGACACTAAATTAAACACTGCCGAATTTATTTTCATACAAACAGCTTTATTCCAAAATAAATAAATCATTAATGTACAATTACAACAATCCAACCAAATTCTTATAAACTCATTAACATAGCTACCTAAAAATATTAAAATCCTGTAACCTTTGTTATCCTAATCTTCCCTCCAGCGTAGTCAATGACCCGATCGAGCCGGAGTCGAGAAGATTTGTTTACCAGTCCCTCATTTTTTGTCCTTATGTTAATCTATCCATCCTTGTTCTACTCATTATTTCACATTCATTGTTTCAATAGCTATTTCCCTAACCATCAGTTTAGACCATGATCATGTAAACTCTCGTTGCCATGGTGCTATTTCATTAGTCTTTTGTTTTCCCACATACCCGTCTGTTTAAACCACACCACGATTAGTCTCAATCTATCAGTCGTAACTCTCTGCAGTCTTCCTAATAGTCTTTAATTTAATTTTACTGAAACATGTCGGCAAGAATTGAATCGGCTTTCTTTTAAACACCGATTACCTGCTAAAAGAGTAATGGGACTAAACAAGATTAAGACAAAGGGCCAGTTTCATAGTCAGATTTAGTACGCCTCAAGTGCGGCGCTATACTAAATACAAGACGTCACCTACTTGAAATTGAATGGAATGGGCCAGTTTCATATGTGAAACTGGCCCATTCCACTTTAGTCTAGGTAGGTGTCGTCCTGTATTTAGTATCGACTCGCACTTTAGGCGTACTAAATCTGACTATGAAACTGGTCCTTAGATTCTATATTTAAACTTATATTAATTACCAAAGTTTTAATCACAGTACAAGACCTTACAATTACATTCTTTTGTATCACTTTAAAAGACGCTATACCTACGAGGTTAATTGTATTGAACTATTCGTCATCAGTGTTGGAATTTTAACTATGTGTTATCCTCAATTTTTGTTCTAGTTATTTTAATTATATTTTAATATATTGTATGTGTTATTTTTTTGACTTGTACACTTATGGTCTAATAATTGTTGTTGATGATGTTATTGATACATTTTAAAACTTATCATGACATATTTATTCTTGTTGAAAGCACAGTTTAACCGTTTTTTTTAACATTAAAGTTCATCAATTTTAACCTTTTAGTAATTTTTTAACATTTTATTTATACTGTGAATCTTAACCATAATCATTACTGCTACTTACTTTATTATAATTTAGAATGTTTTCTCAAATGACATACAAGGTATGCCTGATACCTTTCGGGGTAAACTAAGTGTACGGATCAACCCTGTCAAGGCTCATAATATTGTGATAGGCAACTTAATGCATCTGTAACTAGGGTTGATTAAATACTTGGTATTTTTTTTACAAACCATGCATACAACATCATCAAATATAATATCACAACAACGTTTAACGTAAGATTAAAATAAAATTATTTTATTTAAACAACAATAAGAAAGCTTGTTAATAAATATCTAGCATTTTAATTGCATTAGGGTGGCTAAAGATATTGCAAATGTAAAATTTGAGCTGTGGTTGTAAAACCGCCTCGTGTCCAAATTAACCTTAAAATTTAACTGTAATTTTTTTATCAATTTGTTCTTATCTGTGTCAAAAGTTGTAATGATCCTAATTTTTATATTTCGTATTTTTTCCAAATTTAAATATTTATTTTATTTTCTGTATAGTTTTCCATCTATCGATTCAGTCATTATGTTTTATTTAATATAAATACTTTTTTTATCGTTCTATTTGGTAACCACAACACACTAGCGCTGTGTTTATTTCAAGTTTTGCTGTTGTCAGTTTCTAAGCTTTCCATAATGATGTCATCCTCCTCCTTTGTTCAGGACGGGGAAGTCCTGATAAAGGAAGGGGAAGGGGAGTCTTGACAAAAAAAGGACGACATCGCGTTGTGCTGAAAATTTAACTCGTGTTGACGTAGTTTGGCGTTATCCAAATTTATCCACGTAATCCTGATAAAAAAAATTGTAATATTTTGTTTAAAAATAATTTAATATTTTCAGAATTAGATATAAATAAATATAAATTAAAAGTTGTTTTAATGAAATAGTAATTGGAATTTAACTTCTTGTAATGTGTGTGTCGGAGGAGCATGACGTAATGAACATCACAATGGTGGATCAGTTTTGATAAATTCAAGAAATTATACTAAAATCACCAGCAATAACAACAGAGTAAAGGGCGATTACGACGAATGGAGGGCGCGGATACACTATAAATTGTCGCCCATCGTGGGCTGTATATTCACATAGCACTATAAAGTGTATTTAATTATTATGACCCTTTGGCTTTACCATTATGATATTTTTTTATTTAAGGCAATCACAAATAGGCCTAGTGTTAGCTACTATATTTTTGTGAAGTTTTTTTTTGTGTGCGAAAAATATAAACTGCAAAATTAGGCCATTTCATTTTTATTTTAAATTAGTTATATACTTATGTCTTCTTTACTTACAATGTTACCATTAGTTTGGTAGGTTTATGTTTTTATACATGATTTTTGAATTTACTTGGGAAATATTGAGGGGGTCAGGGGACGCTTAAGATAGTCCCAGCTCCCCCAAGATAAAAACATGAGCTTGAAACCCCCAAGACATTCTGTTCCTGAGCCCCTGGCATCCACGGCAGAAGAGGTGGTATCTTACAGCTAGCAGAACGTTATTTATTACAAACATTGACTGACACTTGACAGTGACTAATGTCAACGTATTCGGAAATAATATTATTGGCTTACTAATACTATAAAAACTTGGAAAACATATCGCAGCTCAAATACCTGGGGATTCTGCTGACAAAGGATGCCTACTGCACCAAAGAAATTAGTTCGAGGATCGTTATGGCCAAGTAAGCTTTCAACATTAAGAGGTTACTACTGACCAGCAAATTGAATTGGAACTGAGGATGAAACTGATGAAATGCTACATTTGGAGCATTGCTCTGTATATAGCAGAAATGTGGACTCTTAGGAAAATGGAAAAGAAATACTTGGAGAGCTTTGAAATGTGGTGCTGGAGAATGCTTGAGAAGATCAGGTGGACAGACAGTGTGACAAATGAAGAAGTCCTAAGAAGAGTTAGAAGAGAACCATTTTGGATATGACGTAATAGAAGGAAAGGTTGAGTGAAAGAAGAGCCTAGGAAGAAGGATGGTTCAAATATTAGATAACCTGAAGGAGAGAAGAAAATTCTGGAGGCTCGAGACAGTGCGCATAGGCGTTCTAAGTTCACTGACACAAGGAATGAATCAGTCGTAAGACAGAACACCTAATATTAATACCATGTTATTAATAAAAAGTGTTATCAAATGAATCTAATAATACTTCCTCAGGATTACTGTTTAATGGACGTTTTCATAACTTATTGAAGGAATAAAATAGATTTCTAAAACTATTATGTTTTTTGTTTAGTGGTTGTAGCAACAAGAGATATTATAGTACATTAAATAATAAATTAAAAAGTATTATATTCATACGTGTATCTTGTAATATCTAGCCATCAAGATAAATATATATTTTTTTAACTTTGAAAGATAGTCATACAAAATATTAGTTTCAAAATAAAACGTTTTTATTGTGTGGACAGGGTATGAACCCAACCAACAAGTCTGTTTATTTGACGTCATCAACCACCCTTGTTTCAGCCAATTTTCCATATTAATTTCAGAAGATCATGCCATATTTTAGAAACTTTGCTACGTGCATAAACGAACATAAGCTAACACACTCGCTTTCGTGGCCAGCCTGTATAATTACCGTAATGGCCTCGCAAATGAAATGAGGTTGGCATGGAATGAATGTTTATCTTGTAATCTATAGTTTTGTAGCGATCATATAGTGGCTGCGCTGTGTTGGTTAAATAAATAAAACATATATTTAAATTACTATTTATTATATTGGTTGGCTTCTATTATTTCACTTGATACACGTCACGCGTCTCGGATAGTGAGAGTGGCCATAAACAAATTTAGGATAAATTCAAAGTATAATTTACTTTATACGTGATGTAATATAACTACTATTAACTATCACACCTGATTTTTTATTATAATAACTATACCCGCGGCAACTACTCGAGCATCTGACGCGATGTGTCAATAAATGATTAACAAAAACATGACTCCCAAGAATTGACCCGGTAGCACCCTTGGTCTAAGCCCGGCGAGACAGGAGTAGCGAGTCTTACCTTCCTTGACTGAACTGACATTTTTATAAATATCAGGAAAACATTCCCATTGGTTCTCGTAACTCAACATGGACCGAGTGCACAGACAAGTAAGAAACAGACTCTCAATCTTACAGGGGTTTTGCTGAGCTCCTTTTGCCAGCTTGAGTCCTTCAACACTGGGCTGCGCTAGTGTCGCTGCTGGGTGATGATAGGACCAACCGTAGCGATCCTAGTGGTGAAGGACTCAAGCTGCAAAAGGAGCGCAACCATTTTAACCTGGAGGCTGAGTGTCTGGGTATATTATTTGTCTGTGACCGAGTGGGCTAATTGTCCTCCTGTACCGTTAGCGGCGGTACCATGTGTGGTCCAAGAAAAGGGAAGAAAACCACCCCCCTTAAAATCTTTTAGGGCGCTATTGTTTGTGCCAGTGACTCATGATATTCCTTTAATACCTGGTTCATAGGTTATTGACCTTGCACTACCCCGTTACCGCCTATAAGATTGCTAAACACATCTTATCTTCTATAACGTGTTCGTAAAAAGTGTATCAACTTTCGTTTGAAAAGCATTTTTAAGTGAACCACAGTCGCCGCTTCCAATAATGTAAAAACCGTTAATAAATAAAAACAAAACGTTTGTGTGAATATTTTGACTCCCAAAAGTAACAACCAGCAGATCATATAGTTTGGCGAATGGATATATGGCAACTTTTCCTAGCTGTCAGATACCACTTCTCCCACCGTTGATGCTCTATAGATATTGTTCAAATTCATTCTATTTTATTTAAGTTATCACACTGAGATTACAAAAACATAGAGAAGGAAACAAAATACATTGATTTAAATGGGAAAAGAATAAAACAAAAATGGTAGAAAGTGGTATTGTAATAATTTTGTTATAAACCAAACGTATTTATTGATTCAGTATTTTGAATCTGAGAGAAAAAGTATTAATTTATGATAATATACTAGGTTAATTTACATGTTTAGTTCCTCTAACTTAACAATTATTTGTAGCATTTAAGAATTGAGATAGTTCACAAAATTTCTCGAGTATAAAATTACAATATTGCTGCAATGCTGCCTGTCTTGGATCATTCTTTAAATTAGAAAAAGGTTCAATTTCAGGCTATGGCTTCTTTAAAAATTAAAAAAAAACACTAATAATCGCATTATCACTCGGTAAAAAAAAATTGTGCCAGACACATATTCTTTATAATTGTAGCGGCTAGCTCTGTTTCTATATTGACTTTTAAAATATTCGCTATTTTTGAGCCAATATTCCAAAAGCATATTATTTTCTTCAACGCTACTTGTACTACAAAGTCTTAGATTATAATTTTCTTTATAAATTTTTATCCTAGATTGTCTATATGGAAATTATGTCATCAAGGTTTTTTTCAAGCAAAAGCTTAATCACCAACTTAAACATGGGGCCAGGGTTAATTTTGTCCAGGCAGATTCTTTGGTCCAGGAACATTTATTAACTTCACTTCAAATCTTTGTCCCATGGCCATCTTCGAAATCTTGAAAATCCAACCATCGCTGTAATTACCGAAACCACCAACATAAAAGCATATAGGGTGATTCTCTGGGAAAACAATAACCTCTAGCACTAATGAAAATTTATTTAAATAGCACCAGTAGTTAGACCAAATAAAAACTGACCCAGGCCTTATGTTGGCAACAGTAATGGACGTAAAAGTTGGACCCAGTTTTGTCCAGATATTTGATACTAACATGTTTGCCATCTATACTGCGAATACAGTTGGGGAATCGCCATAGATTATTAAACTCTTCAACAAACTGTTTCCAAACTATCGCTGTGGGTCGGAGTAAATATATATTCTCTTATTTACTGCATATAACTTCACAAACTTCTACCAAGATTCTAATCATTGTTGAAAATCCAGCCCCAAAACTATAGGGAATTGTTTATAAAGTATCACCGGTGGTAAGAAATCTGTAAAAGCAATTTTTGTTCGTTTCAGGTAAAGGGGTTTAAAAAAATGGTGAGACAGTTATGCCAGGTAAATCAAATGCACTAAAAAAACTGGACAAGAAGCCAAAAGAACCAAAAAATGACTATGGGCTGACCAAATGAAAGTCTCCCATCTTTTTTAAAAAAAATTGTTAAATTTAAAACCTCTTCTAACGTCAGTGATATTGGTTCTGAAAATAGTGTTCCTAAGGAACTTACATCAGAAACAAACATGGAATCTGGCGAGAGAATCGGAAATCGAAATATTCAATCAGAGCATTCAGAAAACAATCTTGCTGGCGAAACAGTAGACACCAAGAGAACACCCCAAAAGTTATGAATGGCATTCAATCATTCTATTAAACAACATTATCAGTATCAGATGTCACATTAACTCCAACTAATTAACACCGGAAAAAAAAACCCAGACAGAAAGTGCAATAACTGAACCATCGTCTTCTGTAGTTGAAATAATGAAATTAAAAAAAAAAAGACTGAATAGTTTGGCTAACGCAAAAATTATAAAAACATTTTCCGAAAGGAAATAAGCCTTAACAAAAATTTAAATTGCTCAAGCAAGAATTTTTACATTAGAATATTTATTGATATCTATAATAAAACTGGATGAACATCTGTGGCTGTTTTTTCGATCTGTCGTCTGCATACCAATTTGTAAGAGAAAAGGAACCCTTTGGGTGTCCCTTTTTCTCTTACATACATACAAGGCAATGTGTGATTAGTTAAATGAAATAAATGTGTTAATAAAGGGTTTGAAGAGCAATTACAAAGTTTGAAACTCGTGAGTTTTTTCTTTAAATAAGTTGATGTAGGTTAATATATAAGATGATTTTTGATGGAAGCTCGTTTGGAAGGCTTTATTTCATATCAGAATCCTACCCTATAGTAGTATTTAAGTAGGATAAATGACGGCCCAGACAAGGCCGTAGCCAGCCAATAATTTCAGGGGGGGTTTGGTGGGCCCATCCTCCAATTGACGGATGATAGAAAAAATTATAAATAAAAAACTGTTCTAGAAGCTATTTGAAGTGTTTTTTATGGCAACACTACCCCCAACTATCGGAGGCTAGAATAAATTATGATTATTAAACGGCTCTAGAAGCTATCTGAAATTTTTATTATGACAACATAACACCATAACTGCCAAAGGATAGAAAAAATTCTAAATAATAAACACTTCTGGAAGTTCTCTGAAGTGCTTTTTATGGTAACACAGCCCCCTAATTTGCACTTGTACCTTAATTTTGATATTGTTTAAACATAAATAAAGCCATATATTTTGTTCATAATATTTCGGGGGGGGGGGGGTTGAACCCCGAAACCCCCCCTGACTACGGCCTTGGGCCCAGAAGGGAATTTCTATAGCTGTCCTAAATGGCAATTTATCCTACCAAAATACTATTATATAATAGGATTGTGATACGAAATAAAGCCTTCCAGATCGGGACTCTTACCAAAATAAGGGTATAGTAGATACCGTATGGAATGTTCAGTGATTGGACTTTAACTTTTAATACTTTGGGGAGTGCTGTGATATCTGTAATCTATGACATGGTAAAACATATGTTGGTCATTGTCATTGTGTTTGTCAGGAATGAACTGGGAAGTTGTGTTTAAATGTAATGATGTATTGATGTCATGTTAAATAAATAGTATAGCAGGCTATGCAAAAAGAACCTATAATTTAGTAACATTACACTGTACTTCCTACAAGCCTATAACCTAAATTATCGTTTGAACGTAAGACTTATACACGAAGTATGTCGTTCAAACAACGTATACAAGAAGTATGTCGTTCAAACAACGTTTACAAGAAGTATACTAATGTAATAAATTTTTTAGTTAGTGTGTTTCAGCATAGTTATTGAACTTTAAACATAATATGGTTTCTGAAAGTGACATACAAGATATGAGACATATTTTTAAAATTGTAGTATACTTTCTACAATCCTATATGATCGTTTGAACGTAAGACAACTACACAAAGTTTGTCATTCAAACAAATGTAATCAATTGATAGTAAGATTGTATATTCTTTTTTATTCCCTTTTCCTTATTTTATATACTACTTTTCTTCTAAGATGACGACATGTTTCGGTGATTTTTCACCAGCTTCAGGTCTGAGGAAAATCAATGTTATTTCGAATTAGTATATAAAAATGTGTTATAAAATTGTGAATTAAAAAAATTAAACATTAAAAATTGAAATAGTTAATAGAAACTATAATGTGATATACGAAATATTAAATAGATAATCATTTAAATTAACAAGCTTAAGCTTATAATTAATTAAGCGAATTATTATATAAATTATGTTATAAAATTGTGAATTTAAAAAATTAAACATTAGAAATGGAAATAGTTAAGAGAAACTATTTCCATTTCTAATATTCAATTTTTAACATATTTTTATACAATAATTCGAAATAACATTGGTTTTCCTCAGACTTGAAGATGGTCAAAAATCTCTTTAAAATGTCGTCATCGTAAAATAAAAGTAGTATATAAAATAAAGAGATGAGAATAATAAATCAGGTACAACCTTACTATCAATTATTATTACTCCTTACCAAATAAACATGAACATTATTTAAAATGTAATCAAGTTTTAAAATATCTTATTTCATTATAAATATCGAAATTTCAATATATGTTTTCCGAAACCAATATACAAGCTAATAGCCAATTTTAAATATAGCATAGTCTTTGCAGAATTTAAACAACATGAATGATGGCTACATATTTAAATGAATTAAAGACTGTATTCTTATTTGTACAGTATTACCAGTAAACCTGAATTGTAATATTTAATGTAAATGTTTCTTCAGGCAAGTGCGGTATAATACTTGAACATTTAAAGAAACGGTTAAATCTGTCCCCTCACAATAAAGCAGACGACAAAATTGAATGTCACGTTTTGGTCCTTTGCAAGGGTGTGTTTATATGCATTCAGTATAGAACTTATCTTTGAGTATAGTATAGAGATCACTTGTTACACTTCGATAGCTCTTCGAAGTTTCACAATTTGTAATATTGGAGCATCATGCATTCACTAGCGCCATTATCTGTCCGACACAGTGCATAATACTGACAATAGAGTTCAATCCAAAAGTGTTTTACTACCTAGCATTTAGTATCATTTACTTGACTTTTGTAAACAAATGACTCCACACTCAGAAAAATAAAATCCTGGGAATATTTTGATGGTTATATTACTTTAATATTTCTTATCTATGAACTTCTCTTGTTTCAAGTCATGATAGATTGTTAGTAAATTATTGTTTTTAAAAGTTAATATTTCATGACGTACTTTGATTTAAAATAGAACATTGATAATGGGTAGTACAGATAAAGGTGTAATAACAGGGTTTATTTGTAGACTATGTTCGAAAATGAATCGTTTTGTTATTCATATATATGGGGAAAAGGGGGAGAAAATGAAACTGGCAGAGAAAATCAACACTTATTTGCCTATTACTGTAAGTTTGAATAAATTTATTATCATACCTAATATAGGCTAGAAACAAGACTTTAGGTTCTGTTTTCTAAATGTTTTGATTTCGGCGTTTCCACAGAACATTGTGCCTAATCTATAAACAAAACTTTTGATATTTGATTAAATAACTGCGTCGCATTATGTTGTAATCTGGTTTTTAACACTTCTAAAGTCGCGCAAGGTTATACTAGATATGTTTGTGTAAGGAATATATAAATTATTGATGAAACTAAGGCTTGGGCAATTGCTATTCACTTACATTTTAGAAACGAGTAAAAATAAATAATGAAAATAACACACTAATCTAGCAATCTTTCCTGGATGTGTTTAAAAACTTACATGCAGGCTTTCCTATCACGAATCAAACCTCTTAAGTTCGACACACTTTTCTCTGGGATGGTATGATCTAAACTTTTATCTAGAAAGATTGTTTTAAACTCTGTGCACACCAACAGAACTACCAGCTTTTTTATGGTTTTAAATAGCAAAATCATGTTTGACTTAACCTAACTTTGTAGAAGTGAGGGTTAGAACACTTAACACTATGATACTTTACCATAAATTTAACATTTGCATTATTTTTACTATTAAAACTAATGTTTTACACTAGAATAACAAAGTAGGCACTGCAGAAGGAAAAAAAAGCTTAAGTCAATGCATTTTGCAGTGTAATTTGCCCATAAGCTACTTGATACACTATCTTTAATTTGTCAGTGTAGTACACCGACTCAGCGAGTGATCCATGGCCAGCAAGATGGGGATGCTTCCTTTGTCTGCACAAGCTATTTCACATTTCAACCAAGCATATTTATAACTGGCTTAAAGTTACAAATATGATTAAATCCTGACTAAGTTAAATATTTTCCAGTCCTTTATTAGTATAGATAATATAAAAATGTTATAGGCCTAAATCAGATTTTTTTTCTATTAATTGGCTGGATTTAGGGTGGGATGGAAGGAATGCGAGTTAAGGTCTGTATTTTTGAAGTTTTTATGATAAAAAAAACTTGGGCTAAAATAAATCAAATATTGGCTCAGTAGATACATACATACCTAATCACGTCGTTCCCTTATGGAGGTCGGCAAGAAACTGTGTATAGGCCTATAGCTTAAAAAAAACTCACTTAATCCATTCTCACTAACTTTCTCCACACTTCCCTATCCTTGCATACTCCCTTTGCTTCAACTACATCCACACACCGACTCATACATGCTCTTTTATTCTTAAAAATATTCATGTTCCTCCTTTTCACATATCCATCTACAATATTTAGTCACATCATACATGACCTACCTCATACTTTTGACCCACACACTCTACCTTCATATATTTGCTTCATGATTTGATCCATACTCATCCTCTCAACATGCCCAAACCAACGTAAGACACTTCTTTAATGTTGACATATTGGGCACCCATTCATTACTGACTGTCCATTCAAGTTTTTCCACATACATTTCTTAGATTTCTCATTCCGACCGCGTTCATCTTGCTCTTATGTTCTCCTGACAAACCCATGCTGCACATGCATAAGTATATATGTACGGTTAACTATAATAATACATAAAATATTAGGATGGATTTATAGCTAGGTTATAATATTTGTTAGTTACAGCTATAGCCGCATCTAAATATCATATTCTTTAAATTGAAAAATGACACACAGACATGGCAATCGAACTCGGGACCTTTGGCTTAGTACGCCAATGCTCTAACCACTGAGCTATCCAGGAATCGTCCCATGCCCAGGGCCATTATTCACTTATATTTTAAGGTAGTCTCTGTAATGGATATATGAAAATCGTCAACTACAAATGTGTGATCATTTAAGATCATGAGATATCAGATAACACAGCCACCATCAACTTGGTAGTTGGCTTTTTGCTGCTGAATTATTATACAGTACATGATTTGGTTTTAATAGCTACGTTGAATCAATTTATAAAATGTTTGAAGAAAACATTATTTGGATATTTCCATTGTGTATTTATCCAAATGAGCTATCTTTCTTCCCCTTAAACTAGGACTATGGAGTCGATATGTCAAGCCTCCGACTCCCTATTTTTTTACTGTGCGACTCAGACTTTTTCATA
Organism: Timema genevievae; assembly: GCA_902155825.1. Classification (NCBI taxonomy): domain Eukaryota; kingdom Metazoa; phylum Arthropoda; class Insecta; order Phasmatodea; family Timematidae; genus Timema; species Timema genevievae. The sequence goes on along the minus strand of CABFWO010000589.1, from coordinate 236,592 downwards.
AATGGCTAAAATATACATTAATTAGTAATAACAAATGTATTGCATTAAAATGCTTCAATACAGATTACTTCATGGAAAGCTTCTCTCGCATTGTGAATAAATCCGTCAATTCTAATTACAAATTTTGGTCCTAAATAATATAAAAAAAAGTATGAAATATTGTTATAATACAATAAGTTTTCATTCTGAAGCCCGAAACGGTACATTTTTACTCACTTCGACTTCACCCAAAATTGTGTCCGACTCCACAGCCTTGCCTTCAACCTTGTCCCTTACACCAATCTCACCTTAGCAGCACCCCTCTTTTTCAAACTAATTAAATGCTCATTTTTTACTCTAGAGCAATATTTTATTTATTTATTTTTAAAAACCCGCCTCGGTGGCGTAGTTGGCTAACGCGCTAGCCGTGTTGAGCTCGACCGCCGAGGACGGGGAGATCGAGGCTCGAATCTTGGTCGGGTGAACTGGGGGTGGTTTTTCCTAAATGGTTTTCCACTCTCCCTCCACGCAAATGTGGGTTCACTTCCTCTAAATTCAACCCTCCCAATTCTTAATCCATTAGCGTAATTAGTACTTAAGCGTATAACCCGAACGGGTAGTAAGACGCGGTGCTTAATATTATTATTATTATTTATTTTTAAAAAAAATTGTCATAAAAACTAAAATAAATGAAACCTTAACCTCGTGTTTATCCTTTAAAACAATAAACCATTTTCAAGTTGGTAAGCTTAGATTTTAGAATGCAAATTATTAAGTTAATTTATCAGATGTAGGCCTGATCATTATTGCAGTAGAGTAATATTTATTTAAATTTATATTAAATACCTACTCTGCACACACAATTTACACCATAAGAGCAATTGAAAATACTAAGTTTTAATTTGGGGTTTTAAAAGTATCTCTTGAATTTATCTTTCAGATCAACCCAACCGATCCTCTACCTAAGACGGTCTGTATACCATGCATTGATCGTTTAGAAGTACATCATGAATTAATGGAACAATTTTTGTGGGCGCGGAAACATTTGGCAATAGCAAGTTCTGCAGAGTCCTCGGATGTTAGTAAAGTATTTTAATAAGTTGATATAATATTTATGAATTTATAGAACTATAGCTAACCGCAATTGGAGATTGCATCAACTCTTGAATGAAAAGGGTGAAGTAATTTCAGATTCTGATTCAAATTCTAAAATGTACAGACAAATGTACAGACGCACCACACATACTTAAACAACATGTTAATACATGCTAGCCTTCTTTCTAATGAACACTGTGTTTACTCTGCAAAGTAATTGTTTTACCTTGACAGAATACACTATGGCCTTATCTTATAAGCTACACCATAGTGGAATATTGGAAGGGTGAACAAAGTGTGCATATTGTTAATTATAATTAATTTAAATTCACATTTTGTCGTGTTCATACATGTTAATAAAAACCTTTCTGAAACAGGTCATTATTGAATTCTCACCCACTTTGGTGGCCGCATGGTCTAAGGCGCTACTCTCGCAATAGACTAGATTACCGATGACCGGGAGATCGTGGTTTGATCCTGGTCGGATGTACTGAGGGTGGTTTTTCCTTGATGGTTTCCCACTCTCCACACAAATATGGGTACACTTCCTCTAAATTCAACCTTCCTCATCCATAACCCATTAGCGTAAATAATACATTAAGTATTTAATCAAAGATAATATAATCTACTACTCTATGATGTAATGTGTAGTGATGTGTAATAATTAACAAAACATTGTCATCTTGGAAACACGTGTTTTGGAATTAGTATTTAGGGAAAAAAAGTGTTTTAATATAAAGTATATACACACATTTTATAATAACATTGATGTTTAAGAAGTGTGTTCCAGTATACAAAAATTATTTAGATGCAAACTGCTAAGAGGCCAAAGACTAATTCAATCTTACATTGTGCCACCCTCTTTAAACAAAATGTTATTAAAAAAAAAAATAGTGGTTTAGCTTGGTATATTAAGGTGAAAATTAATAGCCAAAACTACACTTAAAGTACACAGTGAAGCCTCCTACTTATATTCCAAACCAAAATAAAATATGCCCATATAAGGAGGTCATTTGTACAGTGATGAAAAAAAGTAGTTCGTTATAAACTTTTTTAATAATCAAAAATTTTTAAATTTTGTGTTATCCAACATTTATTCTCTAGTACATTGTTAAGTGTGTTTTTTATATTACCAAATTAAACCATTATAATCAAAAGAAACAATAAGCCACAAATAATGCACCATTTAAAACCGAGAAAATAACTCGTGAAAAGATTGATCGTAAGTATTTAAAAATAAATATTGTGATAAAATAAAACTTTTCATTGACCAAGGAAAATTGGAAAAAGGCCGAGTGAGGAAAAATTGAAAATGCCAATGAATTCTATACCAGTAATAGAAGTTACCCTGATACTATAAGAACCACTAAATGTACATATAAACATATTTCTACCGCAATTACTTGACTTACTTGTATGAAAAAGTTACATCAGTGATAAGTATTGTAAAGAAAGATAAACATTTTACACACCTTGTTCAGGTAACTTTTAGCTTTATTTAAAAATAATCTTTTCCTAATTTTTTGGGAATTTTTCCTTAATTTTACGGTCTTGCACAGAGCTATTTTCTTGTATTTATTCAATTTTGTTGCAGGAGACATCAGGAAACAATTCAACCAGAAACTGCGACCTACATTTGCCTGGCTGCAGTTCGTCTTCTACCCCCTCCCCCGCAAGCGAAGCGCGCCCATCCACCTCGTCTCAAGTGCTAGAATGAAACTTGACAGACTTAACTAGTGACTGACTACACCATGTTAAGACACAATGAATACATGTGGACGTTATAGTAACATTGTGTTCATAAAGACTAAGAGCGTAATGTACATGTATCACGTGTAAGTGTACATGTAAATATGTGATTACTTTAAATCTAATCTCCCGTAAAATTGTCTCTCTTCCCTAACCAAATGAGACTTTGAATAAGTACTCAAACAATTTTGTGAATTTCTTAGATGAGGTGATTTTTTTTTATTGTTGTTTGTTTATAACGTTTATAATGTTTATTTGGTTTATTTAATTTATTCCTGTAAAACCATCTAAAAAAAATGCAATGATCAAAACTTTAAGGTTCAATACAATACCAGTTTTTCTCTGTAATCCTAACGTTACAAATATTTTTTTAAAGAGGTTATTGAAACATGACAAGCTTAGTCAATAATATTTTAAGAAATTACTGCTTTAGATTTTCCCACCAAAAGTGGAGTAATTTGAAGCACTCAAATTTGAGATACATTAGTGTTAGGGCTCTGTGAATATTTATTTTGAGCTTTTTTTTTAATATATATATATATATATACACACACACACTAAGGTCTGAAAGAGTTATGGACTTGCAAATTTTAAGTTCTTTAACAAAGGGTCCTTTACCTTGCATTGTGGGTGTGTGTGCGTGCGCACATGCTTGTGATTGTTTACTTTTATCTCTACTTGTTGGGATGTGTTTTGTACCAATGAAATTTGAGGGTTTGGGGGAGGGGGGAAGAGGAGGGAGAAGAACATAACATAAGAGGGCACTGTTCATCAGATGACCATTAAAATGTCAAGGTTAGCTACTGAGTTGACTGGTTTTGTTGATGAAAAGATGAAAGTATGAGGCTTAGCTAAAAGAATATATAGAAGGGTATCTCTAATTAGTGATTTTAGTACATAAAAAAACATCCATTACCTTTCCCAGCCTATGGTCTGGGTCAGTTTTTTCTTATTCAAGTCATATATTTTCCACTGCCGGCTTGCTGTAGCTTCATATGCCTTACAATATAACTTAGACTAGGACAAGCACAACATCCAGTCCCCAGCGGTTAATTCATCACCAATGATACATTTTTTGACCATGGAACCCATAGCTCAGTAGACAGACCCGCTACCGACTGAGCTAAGGTGTCAGACTATTAACTTTTAAGTGATTGAGTTTTTATATTTGACATAATAACATGCTATGGATGAACATGTAAATATGTCAATACGATTGCCTAAATACTTTCTAAACTATTAAATATTTACTACTACACATAAAAACTACATTTTTAAATATCTCTTTGTTTTTATTTATTTACTTTTTATCTTTTAATTTTATTTTAAATTCATTTCAGATTTATGGTGTATTAGTTCTGAGCCATTCGATGTTTGATTGTTGCCTTTATGAGGTTGAATTTTTTTTAATAGCTTGAGCCCCATTTTGGGTTCACTGTTTTAAAACATCACTTTGCTAAGACATTTTTGTGTGGATATTCCATATTTTGCATGAACACACATTTCACAAGGAGATGTACCCCTATTAGCATCAAGAGAGTGAGTGGAACATCAATAAAGTAAAAGGCCGACAGCAAAAGGAAGTTGAGTGGGTCTATAGTTTGAGTCCGTCTTGGTGTCACAGTAGTGTGAATGGATTAGTAGTGAAAAAATAATGTGAAGCAGGCCAATAGAGCTGCTTTAAGTGTGCTCGGGACTGGACTACTGTGCCATTCACATTATGAACTCACTTCTTGGACAAATCCCCACACTTTGCAAACAACTTATCTCAAAGCCATTACTGTTCCACTCACACTGCTGAGCCACTCAGCTTCAGTAACAAGACATGTTAGTGTCTAGTGCTACCACTGTTAGCAGCAGGAAATAAAAGGGAATAATTGTTTAGAACAGCGGCTCCTAACATGGAGTATGTGCCAGGACGTTAGGGGGTACACGAAAATATATTGTAATAATGGCGAAAAGAGCCACATATGCCAGCAGAGTAACACAAAAGATCAGTCAAAAGTTATGAAACTAACTCGAAAGATATGGGGAGCGGCAGTGCGGGTTGTCTTCTATATTTGTTTGACCTTGAGAAAATGATATAAATTTCTAAACATAAAATAGTTTTTTTTATAATTACTAATAAAGTAAAATAAATTAAAAGTGTCAGTTATTATTGTAACATTTGTTTTTTAAATGTAGGACTATATGCACTCTTTATTCAGCCTATTATAGTATTGTTTTTTAATTCCATCACTAGCCTATTTATTTTCAGTTGCAACAAATAAATCAGAAATAACTACTATTATAGTAATCAAACATTTAGCTAAAAATCGAGGGCAAAATTTATGGAAATGGGCCGCCATGGGGTACGCAAGCGAAAATATTTTGGGAACTACTGGTTTAGAACATTACATAGGCAATAAATACATACATTGGGAATGTCCATTGAATTCACTCTTTACAATCTCAAAATGGATTACATTTAATAAAATGAGATTGAATACAAACCTTGTTTAGAACTATGGCCTGCATATAGGTGACATTTTGCAATGCCCACTGAGATACATGAGAACAAAGTAGTCTGTTACCACTATGATATGTGGTTACATCGTGTAGGTACACTAAATACTTTAAACTCATTCAGGGTGGCTACAAAACATATTTTACAAAATTCCCTGACTTTTCCAGGTTTTCCAGGCAAAATTTTTCAATTTTCCCTGTCTACTTTTTTCCAGTTTTAATGGTGGATGATGACTTGTTTTATTTATTATTGATCACATATTAAAAAAGTTTGTATCTACTAAACAAACAGTTTTATCAGTTTTTTAAAAATTAAAATATTATTTTAGTTAGGTATTATTAACTTTTGTTTTAGTGTTTAGTTGCAAAATTAATGGGATTTTTAGATATGTTTTTTAATTCCCTGACTTTTCCTTATTTTTAGTTAAATTCCCTGACCTCTCCCTGTTTTCCCTGTCATTCAAAAATTCCCTGACTTTTCCAGGTTTTCCCTGTTTTTCCCTGCCTGTAGCCACCATGTCATTTTCTCCACTACTGTAAGTCCTTAACTGTACAGGATAGAGGGTGGTTATAATAATAATAATAATTATTATTATTATTATTTAGCACCGCGTCTTACTACTCGTTCGGGTTATACGCTTTAAGTACTAATTACGCTAATGGATTAGGAATTAGGAGGGTTGAATTTAGAGGAAGTGAACCCGCATTTGCGTGGAGGGAGAGTGGGAAACCATTTAGGAAAAACCACTCCCAGTTCACCCGACTGAGATTCGAACCTCGGCGGTCGAGCTCAACACGACTAGCGCTAGCCACCGAGGCGGGTAAATTAGGTGGTAAGAGTAAGGGGTTCTTGGAGAGCATCATTTTATGATATTTATTCAGTTGGTTAGTTATGTTTAGAAGCACAGTTATTTTGAGCATGGAAAACAAAAAAAGTGTGTTTGTGGCATGTTGGCTACAAGGAATACCACAAGTGTCTGAATAAATGTTTTACAATAACCAGTGGCGGTCAAGTACAAAACAACTGGTGTTGCAAGGGGACCACTTCAGTGTCCAGACACAATAAACTTAAGAGCAAGAATATTCAACACCTCAAGAAGCTAGAGGAAATTCTCATTATTTGCTTACCTTTAAATCTTATGATACCTTCTGCTAACTTTCGTAGCCGCAACACCTTGATTCGATAATGAGCAGCACTAATGAAAAATTTCAGCCTTGTTTGGGATCTCTGAAGAATGGCGAAGTGTATATCCCAAACGGGTAGTACAACGCGGTGCTAATAAAACTAGTTTGTTGGTTAGCTGTAAGAATCACTTTCAAGGTACAACTTACAAAGGATCATAATTTGCCCCGGCACCCTAACCTGAAACTCGATACACAAACCTAGAATTAGACACATTGTAGTTCAACCAGATACATTAAAAAAAACCTTGTAAATTCCATTGAATCACACACTTTAAGAACTAATGCACTCAGTAGCGTAGGCAGGATTGCAAAGTAGGGGGGCCTCAAGGGTGGTTCGGAGGGAGTTCTGCCGAAGGCAATTTTTTTTTTCTCACTATTATATACACCTAGAAGCATTTTTGGAAGGTTTTATAGTTGGTATTTGTTAACGTGATCATTAATATTTTTACTATTATAAACATATTTAATAATCAAATAGCCAAAGTTATTATTAATGCTTTTAGTGAGGATTACTCCATCTAGAAATTATATTCTGAAAATTGAAAAATGACACCTGGACACGGGAATCGAACCCGGGACTAAGCCAAAGGTCCAGGGTTTGATTCCTGTGTCCAGGTGTAGTTTTTCAATTTTCATAATATATTATAAACGTGATAATCTAACAAAATAATAAATAAATAGCCCTAAATTAAAGTTGGCTTAACAGTCACAGAGGCTTACAAAAATCACTGATTATTTATAATAGGTAAATGTGTATATCCTTATATTTTTTGTAGGGATGTGCGAGATTCGAAAATTTGTGAAAAAAATATCTCATCTCGAAAGTTAAAAAATGAATCTCAAAAATTTGATAAACTAAAAAAAAAAAAATAATAATAATAATGGCCCTAATAAATTAAAAAACCAAACCGGAAATTTATTATTTCCAATAATACTGTAATAACCCAAAAATAAGCCACATTTATCCCAAATAAACAGCCTTTATTAAGAAATATTTTAGTTATACGGTTTTTCAATATCGAACTTTGACAATATAAACTTTTACACCACAAAATTAAATTATAAATGGTGTTCATTTTAATTACCTAATTCTATTTTATTAATTGCATTTAAAATGTGCATGAGTTATATCTCGAGTGTTTGAATGAACTATAAAACAATCTAAAGCAAGTGCCAGCTCAAATGTCAAAAAGGAACTCTATAAACTATATATTTACTTTAGTAAACATAATTTACATTTTTGTATTTTTAAAGGACATTTCCTCGCCTCGTTCTCGATACTTTTTTATATTCCCATCTCGAGATCGTCTCGAATTGAAAAAATGGTTCTCGCACATCCCTAATTTTTAGTAAAACACTTAAAAATATTAGTCGAGGTAAATACAGCAGTCACATTTAGTTGCTTACCCCCTTTACCCCCACATTTTATTTTCTCTTCGGATCTGCGTAGATCTCGGGGCATCCCCAAAGGTAGGAGGGCTCAAGCCACCTTCCCCTCTACCCCCTTCGTATGCTACTGAATACCTTTAGCTTAAATGGTTATGGACTTCTTAAAAACATTTGTTAAAATGTTACAACAGTTCTATATAAACCCAAATGTAAAAAAAAATAAAAATTTACATTTTACACAATAATGAATATTTTATTTTTAGTTTCAAAGAAAAATCTAGATATTCAATTCTTTTAAAAAAAATTGCACAACATTAACATTTGATACTAAATAATTTTTACTATCTAGCTTTCTTTTAGTATAGAGGTATACAAAACATGTAGGAAACAAAAACCAAATACAGTTTTCTCTGAAATTTTAAACCATAAGATAGTAATAATATTTGTTGAGCCATAATAATGTAGAGCTTATATTGCTAGGAGTGGAAATTTAAGAAACTTTATGCAGATTAAAAGATAGTGTAAGGATTAACTCAAGTATATGTACATGCTCATGTATTTACTTATATCCATTACTGTTTCCAGCCTATGGCCAGGGTCAATTTTTTATTCGTCATATATTTTTCCACTAGCGGCTGGCTAGGCCTGTTGTAGCATATGTACTAATCACGCTAAAGAATTAGGGAGGAAAAAGGTTGAATTTGTATGGAAGAAGAGTGGAAAACCATTTTGGGAACAGTACACCTGACCGAGATTCAAACCCTGATCATCATCACAGGCAGTCTAGTCTAACACAGGAGTGACAGTATTTAATAATCTTAAGGAACTAAAAAAACTCCACTAATGTACTATTGTGAAATAGCTCTTGATTTTAAAACTATAAAAATAAAGAACACACATGGACAAACAAATTGAATGCACATTTAGCTTAGTATGCCAATGTTCTATCAATGAGTTACTTGCATAAATACTTGGTTTAGTAAAGCGTATATAAAGAAGCCCTACTGCTCAAGGCGAAGTTATTTGCAATTAAAATAATAGACCCACTTACTTTTTTGACACGCACAAAAGGTTGCCCAAAATTAATGATTAAGTGGCAAAAAACCTAATATAAGAAATATAACCACTATAATAAATGCAAAATTAACAGGGGTGGGTTAAGTTTCATTAATACAGATATTGGGCAGCTAAAATACCCTATTTATATTTACATATTGCTATTCTAAACTATTATATACATTAGCAATTGTTATATTTGGAAGAAGGTACAAGAAAGATAGATCGGAACCTATAATAGGGGACGAACTATGACAATCCCGGGTTGCATCAGGGGAGAAGGGCGGGTTCATGGAGCTTTTGGTAATGGTCACACTAAATTCAAGGTAGACCCAGGGTAGTTTTGATTGTTGGGCGACACCTCGTTGGCGGTAGTAAACATGAGCTATAACGAGGAATTTGTTCATTCGCAAGATGTAAGTTTGAAAATCCAACACCCCCCCCTAGTAAGGCAGACCCAGACTGATATGTGACAGGGATCAACTTCAGCCATTTACTTAAACCACCAATAAACATTATACCCATAGGCCTTCATATGTTCTGCAAAACCTGCTCATAAATAAGGCAGACTAAAGTTCATCTAAACCATGAAAATCTTCCCATGGTGTTAGTGTAATAATCCTCGAAATGAAAACAACTTATATAAGGGAGGAGTATTCCTCTTTATATCACAATATCGTTCAATTATGTAGGAAGCTCTAATCCTTAGGTAATTAATATGAAATTCAATATTAATCCAGGTAGCCCAAATTGTATTACACATGAAAGTAATTCTAAACAATTTCACAACGTTATGAGAATTGATCTGGTGCCCAAGTCTAACGGGCCAACCATCAGCAACGTTCATAGAGCTTTCACTTAAACTTAGCCTTGAACAAAAAAAAAATGACTCCAAATTAAATAAATATTAACCATTGAGAGCCCTTTCAAAGGGATTTTCCTTGGCCTGACAGCTGAACATCATAATAATAATACTAGTAATAATAGCTAAATCAACACTCTATAACCCATCATCCTAAGAGAACTATAATAATGATAATAACAATAGTCCAATCCTAATAACTAACCAACAAGATACAAATACAGGTTATGATATTAAAAACATGTGAGCTGCGAGTGGCCACTGCGCTGAAAGAACAAGATTAATGTGCACATAAAAGTTAAAGCTAACGCTCCCTACAGTAGGCACAGGAGTCACACGGGTTCGAAGACATTTATTTGAGGTCACTTCCTCGTATAGTTCCACCTAAAGTCAATCTTCATATGCCGGCAACCTTGAAGTTAAGTTTAGAAAATAAATCTAATATATCACTTATCAGTCTCGGTGAGTCTTGCAACACGCACAACCATACGTTCCAAGCGGAACCTCAGGGGTATCCAAGTTGGTATGCAACTCGGCAAAACTTCACTCGCGAGTGCCTCAGATCACCAGTCACGGGTAGGCAACCACTGAAGTACCATGGGTGTGGTTTGTAGTTGGCAGAACACAGTCCGGGAAACAAACTCCAGACTCCCCGACGCCGAGTCAAAAACCCTACAAACCCCGCGTATAAATAGTATGGTTCCAACAATACATGTCATCCTTTATAAAAGTAAATTACCAACTTTAATTAAAGCTACGAAATGTATAATAAGTTTAGTAAAAAAATGACGTTATAACAACATCCCAAGTATTAATTTTGATATCAAACAATTTTAATAACAAAAGGTCTTGAATTTCCCACAAAATAATCGTACGGGGCACTATCCTATTCAGAATGTTTTTAGAACCGCTAATACCTCAATAATCCAAGTATTTAGTTTCTCATAATCCAACTAGACCTGACAAAGATAAACAATGAACAAACTATTCCAAAGGAGAACTATTCTATAAATTATCAGTACATTTATAAGTTATAAATATCACTAAAATTTTACGACTCAACATTATTTATATAAAATTAAAAATTACAGTTCCAAAACTATCTGTCTTTTTATAACAGTAATTTACTAATAGGCTTAGGTTTTGAACACACGAGCTTATGGCAGGAAAAAAAGAAGATATATTTGCCCTATATAAGTTCACAAACATCAAATCCCTGAATTTAAATACTTAAACTTTGGTAAGTCAACAAATATTACCCTAAGTAGGTCTCAGCCTTGTTCTTCAAATGCAAAGTTTATTACTCATAATAGATTATCATTACTATAACCCCTCGCTTCATACAATAGCACCTGACCCAATTATGTAGTTATCAAACATGTAGTGCTAATTAGGGAAAATTATTAGTGATCAATTTAATCATACTCCATAGTAACATCTAATTGATAATTCAACTTGTCGACATCAAATATTATTCCCCAAAACCTTGCCACATATATATCCATTACGGACACAAATTAGTCAAATATTGAAGTTTAGAAAGAAAATTATTATTCTAAATAACACTTAATTCAATCAAATTAAAGGATTTTATTATACTAAACTGTCTTACACAACGTGGTTTTCACCCTGCACGTCCGGTCAATTATTTCATTTTAGTCCCATTAGAACCGTGGAAGTTTGTAAACATTATTACAAGTGGAACAACTTTGAAAGTTGTACCAGGCAGTTTATATAACAGTAATTAAATAACATTAAAAGGTCTACCTTACCTCTGCCACTAAATATTAGCACCAAATCCTCCCAACAAAGACAGAGGGTCTTCTCAGCACAAGCGCTCAATTCCAACTTACACTGACGAAACCGAACCACTGGACTGCTCACCCAAAAACTTGTCTCATTCATCTGAACAACAGCTCACCGATCATGTTCTGACGTAGGTCACAGATAATTCATCGCACCGCTGGATTGAAGCGCCCTAGCAGGTGAAGTAAGCACTGTTTACGTTCAAGTATCACTGGAAGTATCAGACTATTGTGGGCATGCTACCACAATAAGTAAATCCACCATTAGCGGGCCAGGATAAATATCTGAAGGGAGTTCCATGTGACGAGAAACGTTACAGAACACTCTGGCTTTTACAATGAAAATAACACATTTCACACTAAAACATTGTCACCATTGAACAAAGAGGTAATGGCTGCCTCTTGAGGAAATTCGATCCTAAAGAAATAAAATTAAAACAGAAAAAAAGGAAATGGAAAAGCAGGAACATATCCATTTGAAGTAATTTAGTTGTATGTTGTGGTAATAGCTCGACTTTTCAGAAAATTTTTTTACATCCATTACTGTTTCCGGCCTATGGCCTGGGTCAGTTTTTTATTCAACCCATGTATTTTTCCTCTACCGGCTTGCTAAGCCTGTCGTGGTTTCATAGGCCTTATAATGTAAACCCACATTTCACCAATGATAATATTTTCTCCCATGCCGGAGAGAGAAACTGGGACCCTTAGCACAGTAGGCAGACACGCTACCGAGTGAGCTAAAGTGTCAGATTTACTTATCAGATGAGAATGAAATTTTACAAACAACAGTACAATAACACATTTTCTAAGGGATTTTAGTGCATAAAGTTATATAAATATGCACAGTAATATTTGTTCAAGTATAAAAAAAATTAACAACAAATATTCATACTATGAGAATGTCAAATATTTGATTCAAGTTTGCTTCAGATTGAAAAATAGGACTTGGGACACCCCTAAAAGTTACTAACAATAATTGTTTTAAGTAAATAATTCTAGAACAAAGTATTATTAAATACACTTAAGACCCAACCCTAGAATAGCCACTGTCATCCAGTTAAATTTTGTTTTCCAGCAATGATTTGATGCTTACTACATTTTACTTGTGCATTAAGTATACTCTACATATATGATAAAACAAAGTCCTTAGGAAGAAGTTAATACTCTACACATAGTCAGTATTATTACTCACATAATGTTATATCAACAATAATTGGGATCTATCCAAACCAATTAGTTGAAATGAAACATTTTAAGAAAATTTGGATAACAAGATTGACATTTTCATTTTTTTAAATTTCACCAAGTCCTACTACCTGCTCAGGTTGTACACATATGTGCTAATTACAATCATAAGTTAACCCTAGAATACTACAGAGGCTGAAAATACACTCAATGAAATATTTCAAATTGTTGCCACTCGAGTGCAGTACTTTATCGGGTGCTAACCTTATATGCATTCTCTAATAAGTAGGTAACTGTTAGTTTGGAAGCATTGTAATCACTGGTTCACTTCTACATAAACTATAAACGGTGTAATCAGGTGTTTTTTTCACCCTGTTGTATTTTAAGTTGGTGTTGTTTATTTGTTGGTTTATTTATTATGTACTCTTTTCTAGCTGTGGTAAGGTCAGTAACTTAATCTAAATATTAATTCTTGTTTCAGAAAACGAGGATTTTTAATTTCATAAAGGAATTAAACATTCACTACGGAGTGTCAGCTGTCTGCTAAAGAAATTGTATCAAAGTTAGAAACTTTTTCCAGGGTTCCTATACAAAATCATGAAATTTTTTCCAGGACAAGTGTGTTAAGTAATCTTGGCAAAAGACACATAGTACATAGTATTTTTATTTTTTTTAACGCAGGCTCCCAACTCCCCTAAGCCTGCACCTTTCCACACCTTTTGTTATGTTTTTAATGTATCCATGAGGCGAATAATTAAAACATGACATAACCTTACTTGCAAATAATTATGGGTGAAATGTGGTGTTCCCCTTTCAGTGATGAGTTTAAAGGTCAGGGGCTGGATGTTGTGTCTATTCTAGGTATAAGTTATTTTACAAGTCATGTGCAGATATAATCAATTAGTTTAGAAGGTGTGTGTTAAATATCACAAATAAATAAATCACTTGCAAATAGTTGTTATATTAATTATATTTTAGTTACTTTTTATTTCTTAGGTACAAATATAATAAAGGTTATCTAATTTTTACAATAATAATTTACTGTCATGTTTAAAAAAAGCATACAATCAGGTCAATAGGAGTATGTTATGAAATGTTCTTAGAGAGTATATTGCGGATACATGGTTAGTAAATTTGCAATTAAGGCGGTGTATGATGGAAATAAAGCGTGTGTTAGGGTGGATGGAACTTTGAGCGAAAGGTTTGACATTGAACAAGGTGTTAGACAAGGTTGTGTTATGTCTCCATGGATAAGTGTATGAGCGATGCTTGTGAGGACGTGTTTGGTGTACAATTGGACAATGTGAATGTGAGAGTGCTGTTATATGCAGATGATGCCATATTAATGGTTGAGAATGAAAGTGACTTGCAGAATGCATTAAATCGTGAGTGTGGCAACAGACTGAATGGATCTACGTATAAATGTCTCTAAAACTATGTTGTTGGTTTTTGATAAGTACAGATCAGGAAATGATTGTCAACTTATTATAAATGGAAAACTGTTAAAACAAGTGAAGGAGCTTGTGTATCTGGATAGAATGTTCTGTAAAAGTAGAAGGATGGATGGTGAAATTGACAGACAGGTGAATGCATCTCGAAGAGTAGTTGTATGTATGTGGACTGTTTCAAAGAATGAAGTAGTATCAAGAGTCAAAGATGACCATATATAAAAGTGTGTTCACACCAACATTGTTTTATGGATGTGAAGCGTTAGTTTGTCAGTCAAATCATGGATGTGAAGCGTTAGTTTGTCAGTCAAATCACAAGAGCAAGTGCTGAAGGAGTGTGTTTTGAACGGGAATTCAATAAGACAATGAGAGAGAAGCATCTTATGTTGGTTTGGACATGTTTACAGGATAAGTGTGGATCGAATGAAGAAGCAAATATGAAGGTAGAGTGTGTGAATCAAAAGGAAGGGGTTGGCCATGTAAAATGTGGCTAAATTTTGTAGACGAATGTGTGAAAAAGAGAAACATTAAGAGTTTTAAGAATAAAAGAGCATGTATGACCTGGTTTATGGATGTTTTTGAAGTGAAGGAAGTTTGCAAGGATAGGGAAGTGTGGAGAAAGTTAGTGAGTATGAATTAAGTATGAAGTTGTATTTTAAAATTCCAGGTTTTCCAGGACGCGTAGGGACCCTGTTTGTTTGAACCAAGTGACAAGTGATCCCAAAACAGAAGAGTGACCACCAATTTTGCCCAAAAGACGTCAAATAGCTGTTAGGCAAGAAAATGTTTTTTACTGTTAATTAAAATGAGCCATCGATACTACCAATAGTTCTTAAATCGACAAATATGAAAGGCAAAAATGGCCATATCTGGTCTACAAAATCTCCTACTCAAAGTAAAGTTCAAGGTCGTGATATAATAAGAAAAGTACCCAGGCTTAAAGATGGTAAGCGTTTACAATCAGAAATTAATGTATGGAGTTTATTTCTGGATAATATCATTCTATTTGAAATGGTAGATTGCACAAACAGAGAAATGTCTGTTCAGAAAGCAAACTACAAATCTGAACTTCTGTCATTATCCTAGCATTACCCTAGAAGAGCACAAGGCTGTATTAGGTCTTCTTTGTATTAACAGCCGTAAAAAAAAGACAACCATACAAATGCTAAATATTTGTAGAGTCCTGAGTTTGGTATTCCAGTTTATCGAGCCACTATGCCATTAGAAAGATTTAAGTTTATAATAAATTGCATTAGTTTAGTCAACAAGAGAACAAGAACTATCAGGTTGCAAAACAATCCATTTTCTCACATTGCTACAATATGGGATGCATTTTATTATGAAAAATTGTTCTCAATACTATGAGCCATCAACTGACCATACAATAGATGAGCAATTATTAGATTTTAGAGGCCACTGTCTATCCAACTTGACCAATGAAATTCCAGACTTTTTCCCTGATTATTTCCTAAAATTCCCCAACTAAAAAGTATGTTACACCCCCTTCTTTCCCCCCCCAAGGTTTTTGTTCATCTTTTTTATGAATAATAATAATAAGTTTTAAAATTTAAACAGTCATTTTATTTGTATTAACATAGTGTATTAGGAATTAGAGAAATTATAATATATTATACAGCTTAAAAAAAAAGTTTGAATCGCATTGTAATTTACTAATTTAATGATTATTATATTTCATATTTTGAGTAAAACAACTTTTTCCTGATATTTTTTGTAATTTACCAAATTCCCGACTTATTCCCGTTTTTTCCGACCACTTCAAATTCCCGGCTAGTTCCAGTTTTCCCGGATGGTAGACACCCTGATATATGTGACACCCACACACTTTCTATCCCTCTTCACATATCTAACTTCTATTTGCTCTCTTTTGCTGATGCTGGAGCTTGTTATGTTACTGGAATTCTCTTGATCTAAATAATAATTATGGTGCTTAAAAAAATTCAAGCTCTACAACTGTATAAAGAACAGGAGAGACTATACAGATCACTCTTTTATGGAAAGCTGGGTGATGTGTAGGTTAGGCTTTACATTAGATGAGCAAATTAAGTCTGAATAAAATTAAATGAAAAATCAATTTAGTATTCTTTCAAGACATTTTGGGTTCTAAAACTACACAGGCAATAAATTTACAAATTTGTACTAATATTATAACTATTTTATTAAGTGTTTGAATAAATATATCTGCCATAGAATGGATATTTTATAAGTCTAGAAAAAAAAGTCATACAGTACAACAAAATAAAGCCTCACTGGGTAATAACTTTTGTTTCTGGATACATTTTTCTAGTTTTTCCCTGCCTTCTTTTNATTCTACATCATAAAAAAATAAAAATCAGTAAAACAATGTTATACATGAAAACGTTACTTAGACATAACAAATATTCTACATTTTGAATTTAAGCATATATCATCATGTTTCAAGCCTGTTGTTACCAGTCTAGTTAAGTAAAATACCTTTATCTTCCTCTATCCTTCCACCATTCTTCTCCTCTCACTTGTACGTTTTGTTATCTGCTTCTCTCTATTTCTTGGTCTCCATTGAGGTCTTTTTCCTACATACTTCACCTTAGTAATTTTCCTTCACGTTCTCTTGTTTTCCATCCTCATGACATGCCCACACCATCTCAATCTTGCTTTCTCTATTATTTTATGCACTCCCTGTACCCTGGACTCCTGGATAGCTTAATTCCTTACCTTGTTTCTCCTCATGACATCTGACGTGCTCCTCACAAACTTCATTCCCATGGCCTGTACTTTCCTAGTCTTACATTCAATCATGTTTCTGTTGCATGTGTCTATGGGTATAAAGTATGCCCTATACAACGCTTCCTTACACTTCAAGGACACTTATCTTCTCAATAGCAGGTCTCTTACACACCTAAAGAACAACTCCCCCTGCTGCCCTCTTGTTATTTGATCTTCTATACCTTTGCTTCGTTAAAATGTATATCCTATTTTTAAACTTTTTTTTAAAATAAGTAATAAAGCGTCTTTAGCGGCGTCGAAATATAAGTATTTGAGAATGTGATATTGTATTCATTTATATTTGTGCTTCTTTTGCACAATTTCATAGTAATTTATCAGCTTTGGATGATAAGTATGCTTGCTGTCACGAGGAGAAACAATATTAGGAATGAAGTTGTTCAGGCAAGAGTTGGCTACAAGAGTTACATGAGAGATAAGAGGAAGCTCGGGTGAAATGGTATGGTCATATAGTGAGGGTAGAAAAACCGCAAGGGAGGCCAAGAAAGAGACGGGAGGAGCAGATAACAGCATGTGTGTGACTGAGAAGAGAAGAATGGAAGTAAATTAAGGAGGATGAATGGTAGAAGGAAAGGAAGGAAAGAGGAAGATGGCGACATTTTACTAAAGTGACTCGCCCGCTGGCTGAAACGATGATGATGATGATGATGAATAAGATGAAGATGAAGATTTAGAATGTTGTAATTTATAATTGGTGTTTCAAGTTCTATATACAGAATAACATTTTTACTTAACATAAAACAAATACATAAAAGTTTGTGTTAGTAAAACGTTTGTATATTTAATTCGATTTCACTTTGGATTGAAATTGTAAAGTGGTACGCACACACATGATTTCTAAATAGATTCAATTTGTGTTTATTAGAAAATAAAAATTGACTGAGAGCAAGTTTGTTCTGTTGTCAAATGCTCAATCAAACTTTACCTGAGAAATAAACAAAGGAAACCTTGGACATTCTTAAAGCATGGGACATAATTAACATATGACATATATTTAATCAAATTACACATTGTGTTCTTGGTATAATACACCAACAAAAGTAATTAATCATAGATATTAAAATATAATTATGTTTAAAAATAAGAGAGACAACAGACAAAACTTACTAGGTAATGCTGGAATAGTAATAACCTAAACAAAACACCAATATATAAAAACATATACACTAGCTTTCATCCCCCACAGGTGGCTTTGTCAAAAGTTAAAAGTCAAAAGGTGGTTTTGACCCACTAGGCACAAATTATAGTTTTTAGTTTGCTTCATATTATCTTTTTAAAATGGCAAGGTAAATTGTGGGTTGGATTTGAGATATCCAAGTAAAATAACGATTCTTGTCCGAGATTCTAATTTAAAAAAGTGGTTGGTTCTCTTGTTGTGATGTAGATTTAGACAACTTCTCAATCATGCTCAGGAGCTTTAACCACTCTCGTCACTGGAGCTACTTGTATTCTCCGGACTCTCGGGTATCACAATTCGCGCTTTACTTCTTGTCCTAGAAATATCATTGAAACATTCAGTTTTATAAGAAAGTTCAAGTCATTTGATTACTCACTATTAATAAAATGACTACTATACACAGAAGAGAGAGAGAGACACATCAAACACACTAGGAAAGGAACTTTCAAATCCTCAAAGATTTTATGGATTAAAGGATTCGAGAAAATAACAAATTCATTATTTAAAAGTGGTTAGATTAAAATTTTAATTGGAATTTTTAAAATGTAGGTAAAAAGTTAACATCTGCCAAAAGATTAAGATTAATTGGTTGAGTATTAATATACGACGACTTTATAAAATTAATATTTGCTGAAATTATGCCAAAGTATAGATAAGTAATAGAGTTGACAAGTATAAAAGTTGACAAGTACAAAATTTTAATTTATAGGTTAACCAGGTTGGAAAGAATATAATTGATGCGGAGAATTTTGTAATATTCTAAGTCTTATTTGATATTTTTTCCCGTTACTCCTTTTTGCATTTTCAGCGTTAGAAGACACTGGAATACTCAATCCGACATGTTTCGACACATTGGTGTCATAATCATGGTAAATAAGTCGTTGTGAATGACATAATTATACTTTTTGAACTACAATTTTGTTTTATAAAGATCCTCATGCTTTCATTGACAAGGCTGTTAAATTTCAAAGAGATTGAATTATTTGTGGCTTGGGATACTATAAACATACTACAGCCGGTTGTTCATCCCTTGATTGGAAGATTAATAAACTCAAAACAACATTTGACAAGAATCAATACCTTTAAAATTAGCAGAATATAAGCTTGAATACAATTCTTGCAGAGATTTGACTAGGTAGTATTCAAATAAAAGATAATGAAGTTTAAGGTATACATCTACTTAACGGAAGATAAGGTTGGTTTAGCTTTAATAAATTGATTATATTGTTAATGAATATTAAATACAAACATGACATGGATAGACATTCCTAAATTTTACCTTTCTAATACTAATTTTTGAGTGAAAAATTCATTAAATAATTTTTCCTGACTAAGTTTCGGGAACATCTAATTTCCCAAACATTTTTCAGGAGTTTGGGATCCCGCACAGGTGTAATTTATATTTGCTCTTTTATTCATGATTTTTCTAAGAATCTGATTCAAATTTGAGATTCAAGATTCATAGATAAAATAAATATTTGGATTCATAAAATAGTAGATTTGACCAAACTCTGATAAAGACATCCTCAATACACCGTTTGTTCCAATGGCTCTACATTTCCATACCAAATGAAAAGGGCCAATCACCTTAAGTAATTGTACTCACATAGGGCTACTTATGCTGCTGGATAGAGAAGAGTCACTTGAAGTAGGCTTCTTCCTCAAAGTTTCCTTTCTACCTGGTAGGTTGGTAATCTGCTTAGGCCCAGTTTCTTCATGGGTGGAGAGGTCCTCGGAAATAGGTGAAATCACCTGCAAATATCATACATGACCATCATATCCAGAGGACCTTGAAAAAATGCCAGAAAAAAGGACAATCAACATTGATTAATTTATTTGTCAATGACCTAATTAATTTTAAATTTCACATGGACAGTCTAAGTTGGGACAAAACATAATTTGGGAGCCCTCCATCCATACCTGATCTGATACTTTTGTGGCATCCACTTCCATCATGACGGAGGGCGTGTCTCTACCTGTCGTCATAGTTGCATCAGTTGTCACAGTTCCGTCAGTTGTCTCCGATAGAATCGGGCTGTTGATCAATATTTGTTGAAACTTGTTGAGATACCGCACACACATCTTATCTTCCACGATGCACTAGAACGGAAAATATTCTTAGTGAAGGTTTAGTGAGGAGGCGTCAATCGCTGCATGCCAAACAACCTCTGAGAAAAAGCAGTATGAATGTACTGTTGGGACATAATTAAATTTGTTTTAAGGAGATCATATTAATTCAGTGATATCACACCTTTGATTCTTAGCTCCGAGGCATTAAAAGTTCTGAACTTTAAACAAAACAACAATATTCAGTAGTGTGTGTGAATGAAGTCTTACCCTTTCAAAGTGAGGTGAACTTGAATTGAATATGAAATATTCTCAAAGCTGAATCGAAGTTTGAATATTTTTTATTAATTTTTTTATGCTTGGAAAATCGTGAATATTTATATAACTTTGTAAACTAAAATCATTAAGAACATGTTTTATTGCATGGTTGTTTATAATAATTCTAATCTGATAAATAAAGTAGAGTTGGGTCAAATCCACTTCAGTTTGGATATGAATCTTCATTTAACTTTCAAATCCTGAATATCAAATTCGAATCTTGGAAAAAATTATGACCCTCAGAAGAACAATAAATTTAGTAGATCATGTTTCCATCTTCCACTATCCTTCCACCATTCTTTCTTTCAGGTTGGCTTCCTTCACTATCGCTTAGTTTACATTATTTTACAGTGTTTTTACACTGTCTTATTATACATTTCCAAGCCATTAACCAATAATTCAATTTACTATTTTCCATTCTTCTATGTTATAAATGTTTACAAAAACTTATAATCTATTCATTATAACATTTATACATTCAGTTAGAAGTTAACTTAATAATACTTAGCACCGCGTCTTACTAATCGTTTGGGTTGTATGCTTTAGTACTAATTACGCTAATGGGTTAGGAATTGGGAGGGTTGAATGTAGAGGAAATGAACCCGTATTTGTGTGGAGGGAGAGTGGAGAGCCATTTAGGAAAAACCACCCTCAGTTCACCTGACCGAGATTTGAACCTCAATCTCCCCGTCCTCGGCAGTCTAGCTGAATGCAAAACAAGCGCGTTAGCTAACTATGCCACCGAGGCTGGTTAGAAAAGTTAACTTAAGGCTGGTCTTATGACGCCTGGATAAATATTAATCTGGTAGATAAATATTTCTATCTGGTGGATAAGTTAAAAGTGCGTCTTGTGACTGAAAGATAGCATTTATCTGCCAGATAAAATGTATTTATCCATCACATTTTTATCAGGAGGTTTAAGTACCTGATAACTTTTATTAGAAAGTTAAAATGGTTGTTGCCATAGTGACACGTTTTTAATGAGGTTTCGCCTATCAGAATTTCTTTTTAGGTTAAAATTTTGGTTCACGTGTTTGGTAAAGTTAGAACATTTAATTCACACTTTTATATAAACTGACAAGCTATTTGTAGAGTTATATTTATATAAGAACATATTATCAAAATCTGAGTACAATAAATGAAATTTTGTAAACGTTTTACCCAACTATTGACCACATTTTGGCAGATACGTGAAGCCATCTGTTTCCTCGCACTCGTTTAGCTGTCATTATTTAATAAATGTTGAATGTTCTCGCCACTCGCTAGGTTGTAGCAGTAGCGTCTGGGCTTATACACATGCACACACCAGTAAAAACAGTACCAACATTGCATTTTCTACATAAAAATATATTTAGCCTACAGATAGTTATCCAGAAGATAAATTCAGTTCATAAAACATGTAAAATATGAGAGTGGCTGATAACCTTTAACTGGTAGCTAATTTAAACCTTCCGATAGCGAAAATTAAGCCCATAGCCATAAGACCAGCCCTTAATGGTTTCAGACCTGGTGGTCGAGTTTATTCTATTATGTTGGTTCTGAGCCACCACTATACAGTATTAAAGCTTTAAAACAAACTTCAATTGAAGATTAAAAATAATAATA
The DNA here is from genome assembly GCA_902155825.1 of Timema genevievae. Lineage (NCBI taxonomy): Eukaryota > Metazoa > Arthropoda > Insecta > Phasmatodea > Timematidae > Timema > Timema genevievae. The sequence continues at coordinate 214,386 of CABFWO010000589.1, read as the reverse complement.
AGGATAAGAGTATTGAATTATAATAATAATGCAATAATTGACCGTAAATTGAGTATTTCAAATGTCAAACATAAATTGCCTAAGCCTAATTTTTTGGGGAGCGAAGATTTGTTTCAAAGCCAAATCAGATTTTTGAAGCTTAGTACATACACCCCTAATCATAAGAATTGGGTTATTTTTCAATGTGACTATTGTTAAAAAAAATTTGGCATTTCACTTTACTACTATTAAATCGTAAATGTACTCAAAATTACATTCTTTGTGTTCCAGAAATCTTTATCAAATTAAATAAGTTTTATTTTACCAGCACTTTTTTTTTAAATACATTACAGTAGAGTATATAAATAAATATGGATGAGACCCTTGAATCCTTAAGGATATTAGAGTTTTGAGAATACAAGAAAATTTTGGATTCGAGACTCTAATCCTGGTGGTTTAAAACCAATTATAGATTGAACTTAACAACAAGCCTCTAGACCAGTAATTTAACAATCAACTGAAAATAAGAATATTATATCAAACATATAATATGTATGAAAAAAGTGCATTGAGCAAAAACATTTTGTAATAAATAAAATGATAGAATATTAGGAAAATGGTAAAGCACAAATAAAAGTAGAAACACTAACACATATTTACACACACTTCGATATTTCAATGCTATTATAGCATCTTCCTCAGGAAGAAGCAGTAATTAGACTAAACAGGATGTTGTCTTCAGTGATGCCAACTTGATTGGTAAGGATGAAAACTTCTCTGGTGGAGTTGAAATTCACTGAATGTTTCTCTATTACTCTATGGATGGTAGGTGGTGCTAGTGTAGCCTCTGGGTTAAAATTAGCGAATATTTAGGTTGGGTGGTTTTCTAGACTTTGTGAGCCCATCTTCTTAACTGAGACATATTACATTGTGTCTTGTGGTAATGATTTTAACACCTTGACAGTGTAGCAGTCCTCAAAGTTGAGGTTATGATTGGAGGCGTGTGCTGAAACTGGTTTTTCTGGATTGTTAATTTTGGTGTCATGGCGGTGTCCATTCATTCGTTTACGGAGAGTTTCAGTGGTGAGGCCAACATATTGTGCAGTACATTGTTAGCATTCTAGTTGGTAAATAAGGTTACTGGACTCGCATGTGTGACTGCCTTTGATGGTATAGGTGGAGTTGGTGATGTTGCTAGAGAAAGTGGCTGCTGGATGATGTATTTGACAGGTTTTGCAAGCCGTTTTGTTACAAGGCCAAGAGCCTTGTTATGGTTGAATGAAGGTTGTGTCATTTTCAGTTTCGAGTTTAGGGTGTACCAGAAGATTTATAAGTGATGGAGGCTGTTTACACACAAGGACTGGTGGTTTTTTGAGAATATTTGGATGCTTCCGATTTGTGAAAACCCAACGCTAATATTTTGTTTATCTTTTGCAGGCCTGGGTTGTACTTAGTCACTAGAGGTATGGTATCTGGTTTTTCCGGTTTGGGTGATTGTGGAGTTTCAGTTAGTCGAAGTAGGTTATTAATGAGAGGTTTAGGGTATCCTCTCTCTGTAAAGGCTTCTTGAAGGTTTTCAAGGTGGTTTAAGAAGCCTTATAGTTTTAGTAATCTTGGAATCTTTATTATTATAATGCCCAGAATATTGATGCCATAATAAACGAGCTTGTTTAATATTAAAGTCTTTGACTTTGGACACTCTAGTCTATATATATATATATTTTTTAATATATATATATATATATGAAATATTTTTGTTTAATAAAAGTTTTTGATTTTGGTCACTCTAGTCAATATATATATTTATGAAATATTCTTGTTTAATATTAAAGACTTTGGCTTTGGTCACTCTAGTCAATACAGTAAAACCCCGATTATTCGTGAAATTGGGTGGCAAGGGTACCGCGGAAAGCGAAAATCGCAGATAATCCGAAGAGAGACTAAAAATGAGGTGCAAACACGAAAAAAAATTTCAGCATAAAAACTATGTTTTATTGTACAAAAAACATAATATGTAAAACTTTTAAATATGTACAGTACAGCAGAAACCTTTGCTCTACGTCTAAATCACTAAAATAAAGAACAGTAAACAAAAAACAATATCTACTGTAATGTTAACAAAAAGTGTTCAGTTACACCTTTTTAACAAAATCAGTCACTCGTTTTTGGTTCTTGCTTTGGAAACACCTTTTTTTATTCTATATTGTACTTTCCTTAACTTGAGTTTTTCTGCCAGATGTGCGTCGTTGTTTTGTTCCTCTAAATATTGAAGCAATCAGTTTACGTGCTGCAAAGCAGTTTCACTTTGTTCTTCTTCGTTCTCGTTCACTCCCATTGTTTTGTTCGTTATCTCTACGTCAGTCAGTCATTAAAACCCTGGCGTCACATTCCAGCCACTCTTCTATGTTCTCTTCGTTGACATTCTCACCTCCCGGAACAGATGTCACTAGGTCAACAAGTGTAGTGGTCAGAATGACTTCATTCTCTTCTTCACAAATGTTTTGGTTGACATACGTTTCGATACTCGGAAAGAGTTTTCTCCACGATTTAATGAGGGTTGAGGGTTTGATGTAATTCCATGCACACGCAATATCGTAAATGCTATCCAAAATTGTATAATTCTTCCAAAATGCTTTGAGATCGTAGCCTTCTTCGATTTTTGAAAGTAGCAACTTTGTTCTGTATGTTCTCTTCATGGTTGTAATGACTCCCTGGTCCATAGGTTGTCCCAGCGCAGTAACATTTGGGGGCAAAAACTTTGCAAAGATTTGCCCGTCAGAAGATTTAAGTACACTTCTAGCTGGTTTGTGAAGGCGTGTTGTCAATTAACAAAACAGCCTTCTTTGGCAAATTTTTTGAGTCAAGATGTTTACGTACTTGAGGCACAAAAATCTTTTCAAACCATCCTTGAAAAATCTGCTGGTTCATCCAATCTTTTTTTTGGTTGAAATAATCAACTGGTACATTTTCTGCTTTTGTCCCCTTAAAAGACCTCGGTTTCTTAGATTTACCGATTACAAGAAGCCTAAGTTTGTGACTACCCACAGCGTTGCTGCATGGCAAGATTGTAATTCTTTCCTTGCTACTTTTGTGACCTGCCGCTTGATGTTCACTTTCAAATGCTAAAGTACGAGTGGGAAGACACTTCCAAAAAAGCCCTGATTCGTCAGCGTTATAAATTTGTTCATATGACAGATCTTCAGACAAACAAACTCTTCAAAATCACGTTGAAAATCATCAGCTGCTTGTTGATCACCACTCAGATTTTCTCTGTGTAGACCAATCTCTCTAATTCCATGACGTTTCTTAGAACGATGTAACCAACCGGATGACGCATCAAAATTTTCTTCCAAGCTTAAAAATCAAAAATAAATTTTGCTTTAGCTCAATGATAAGACCAGACACGGGGGTGCCATCACTTCGCACCTGAGCTAACCATTCCGCTAATGCCGAGTCAAGTTCATTATAGGTGGATCTCTTCATTGTTTTTCGTTTTTTTTATCCCAGAAGACACTGATGAAAAGGCCCACAGTTTGTTTTTTGCTTTAAAACGTCTCGCACTGTTGTTTCCCCGATCCCGTAATCCAAACACATCTGCTTCCTTGAAACACCATTTTCTATTTTAGAAATCATTTCAAGTTTTTGTGCAATCGTTAATATAACCTTCTTTCGTTTTTCAGCCATTATTAATTTCAGGAACTAACGAAACACTAAACTTGAGCAATGACAAAGAAACATAAAACACGACTGATCACTAAGCACGCTTACTAACAACTGACACCACTGGAGGCCCGCTCGGGTAGTCAAGGTCAGTGATTAGAGAATGTGAAACCCATGACCAAAACAAAAGAGAAAGAGCTTGCCACTCATCCACAAATTCCGAGAAGGCCAATAGGATTACGATGCACAGTAAACCTGTCAGTAATTTTCGACCTTCGCACTGTAGGGCCTATTGTATTTGCCCTGTTGTTGGCTTGGATTGAAATTGGTTTTTTTTAGCATCGTAATTTTTTTTTAAAAATTCGCTACACTCACGGATAATCCGCACCGCGGATAGTCGAGGCTTTACTGTATTTATATATTTATGAAATATTCTTGTTTAGTAGTAGAGTCCTCGACTTTGTACACTCTAATCAATATTTATATATTTATGAATTTACAAATTGTTATTGTATATCAACTGTGTTTTTATTTCCAATAAAATATACTGTTATTCTGTTGTAACTCCCTGTTATTTCTCTAAAAAGGTGGTTACAACTTTATCCTTACAACAGGCCTAGTAGGCAGGCAGTAGAAAATACAAGGCTTGAATTTAAAAAAACCTACCCAGGCCAAAGGCTGGAAATAGTAATAGATGTAAAGAGAAAATCTTCACTAAACCCCTTAGTGAAAGGGCTAATACCCAAATTTACATGATACAATATTCCAAAAACCCAAATTTATATAATAAATTTTTGAGATTGGTAAGAAACGAACCCTGGACCTTTGGCTTAGTAGGGATGTGTGCCACTAACTGGAGCAATACAAAATCTTGCCAAATTGTGTGTATAAATGCCTGTGAAATCAATTATTTATTTATTTAAAGTATTTAACATGCACTTTCTGAATCAAATTATTATATCAGCACAAGAGAATTTCTATGAGCAAGAGCGAATTGGATTACCAATTTTGCCGGGAAAGGTATTTTCACATACATTCCAGGGTTCTTTTACATGCCATAATCAACATAATACCAGCGGCTTTACTTCCCCTCTGAAGGAAGTTGTGGTATATATTTTTATCACTCAATAAAAATCTGTTGACCATGCTATGTTTAAATCCACTAACCTCGGATCCTGAAGCAAGCACTCGACCATCGAGGCCAATGAAATAAATGTTTAAAGATTACAAGTGTACCTCCTTCATTTTATTGGCCAACACCTCCAGTTGTTCCTTCAAGACTGCATTGTCCAAGTTGAGTTCCAGGTGAGTGAGCGCGTGCAGGAGAATATCATTGTACTCATAGTCTGGGATTTTTATGATCTCGTTACAGAGAGATATTGCTAGATTGTTATGAACATTTCCCTGCAACAACAACCAAATCATTATTTTTTTAGTACAGTGCTTTAATACACGTTTGAGTTATACTCACTCATAAGCAAATGTTATATTTAGAGTTGAGTTGAATTCACTATTTTACTAATCTAAATCTTCATTTTACCTACGAATTGAATTGAATTTGACTCTGAATCTTGGCAAAAATTATAAACATATGAGGAAATCACACTAGACTCGTAGTAAATAGAAATAAAAACTAAATGTCAACTTTTTTTGCTATAATGTATTTATTATAAAATTCATACACTCAGTAAGTGAAAAATTAATGGTCTGGGATATGATAAAGTTTGTCCTATGATTATATTATGTTGGGGCTAAGCCATAAATAAGTGGTAAAAGTGTTTTAAAAAAAATCAACTAAAAATTTAAAAGGACAATCTAATTTTAAACTTTATATTTTCTCTAATCTCAAGTATCCTTTAGGATTTGAGGAATACATCTCCCTGTAGGGTGGTTAACACAAACCGTATAGTGCAAAACTGTACTATATAAATTTTAATAAATCATTAATGCTCCAACTTCTCTCTCTGGTAGGAGGCCAGCACAAAGTGAACAGCTGCCCTCTCGATGGGCAGGGAATACATGGTAGGGGTGTGTGAAGCTTCGAAAACCGACTACAATTTTCTGGTAAGTGTGTGAAACGAACAACAACACATCTATAATTCTTTTCATATTTCCTTTCTCTCCCTTTAATGGTTTTTGGTTTCCTCTTTTACTACTCACTCAGGTTGTACACATAAAAAAGTGTTTTTAATATAAAGGTAGTGTGAATATAAACTTTATATGTTGGAAATAAGCAACAGATATTCGTGTTAAAAAAAATTTAATATTTAGTTTTATGTTAGATAAATATATTCAACATCAACATAATTTTTTTAGTTAAAATTAAATAGAAACATATTCAAACTTCGATTTAGCTTTGAGAATTTTTCCCATATTAGACTCGACTTCGCTTCGAACCAAAAAATGTTAACTTTGCACACCCCTACGAGTGAGAGGAGAAAACTGGATCAGAATAAGGTAGGAAGAAAGTTGTAAGGAATGAGGGATATGAAGATGATGATGGTGATGATTAGATCAGCACTAGTTTTAAATATCTACTCAATTGGTAATTGCAACTTAATTATGCATGACAATAGCTACCTGGAATCCTTTATCCCCGATGCCTGGTTTGGTGATGCTGATGAGAAGCATCGTCACACTTTGAGGATTCACGTTAACTAGAGGACTGGTAGATGGGGCGTCTAATATGGTCTTTAAAGTGGGAAGAAATGCCTCCTCGAGAGTCTCTGCACTCCACGAACAGGTTGTAACAAACTCAGTGAAGAAAGAACTCAACATTTGACGCATGTATGTGTCATCACCTGAAATTATATTGATATTCAAATATTTACTCATCACCGTATTTATCTGAATCTAAGACAAGGTTTTTTGTTGCTTCAAAATCTAGGGGTCATCTTAAAATCGCAGACTAAGGATTGGGCTAGACCTACATCAAAAGGTGACATTTTACACCTTTATTCAATATAAATACAATAGTGCAAGGCTGCCTTTTTTATAGATTTTATCCATTTTTGCGGATCACAGGATATTTGGTTATTTTCACGGATTTTTAAGCTATTTTTTTAGGTTAGCATTAAAAATAGCTACCTATTTGTGGTCCAATATGATACTTGATTCCTCGATACCCACAGTATCGACTGGTATCGCAATAATCAATACTATACGTTAAATATCTCGATACCACTCTTTAGTATTCAACACGGTTAACTCCTCAAATGGGATGGGGATAGTGATGGGCAAAATCAAATTGAATTTTATTTAGTTGTGCTGTTTTTGCTTAATTTTCCAATTACTTCACTATGATATTAAAAATACAGCTATTCACAATAATCAAAATAGATTTTAAAATAATGAATTATCAAATTTTACACATTTAATTCTTGTAACTATGCCTACATTGCTAGCGCTTGTCAAGTAAGGCGTTATGAAAAAACTCGAATCGATTTTAAACAAACACTCGATCATACGTAGAGTTTACTAGACAATTTTAGCGATGTCAAACTTTAGTTTTAATTCATGGAACTCCATAAAATATCTAACTTTTGAATAATATCAAGTACATTTTTATCTTTGATTAGATGTTCCTAGATCATTGGTTTCGAAATAAGAATAAAGATGCTTGTTTAACTATCACTAATTTTTTACGCTTGGCTGTCATGGTGGCTGACATTTACGGTAGTTCACAGCAGACGTGTTTATCGGTTAGGTTTTTTGTAATATGAGAATTTCTTTTGTTTTATATTTTCCTTATAAAAGCAACAGTTTGTTGTATATTTATCCTTTGATTTCTTCATATATATCTCTTTACATTATATTATTTTATTTTCTGTATATCATTGAGAAATTGAAAGTGTCATGTTTTAGAAGCTATCGTTAATGGTTGAGTCCATGTTCATATTTAGGGGCAGTAGAGTATGTATGAGACTTGGATTTTCACTAGCGATTATCATTTGTTATAATAAAAATTAACTTCTCATTGTTTTTATGAAACTTTTTCAAAGTTAACCTTCTTATGCAAAAGCAATATTTGCAACCAAAAAAGAAATTCCTTGACAATCCTGCAACCGTAATAGATTTTAAGTCAACAAACGTGTTTTGTTTTGTAAATAAAAAAATTTGTTAGCATTATAAAATAAGTCTACCATAATTATTATTTTCTTCATTCATTTGAAATAAATACCACTTTTAAAAATCCATCCAGAACCACTGAAAAACTGTGGGTCGTCTTAGATTCGGATGAATACGGTATGAAGCATATTGATTATGTTTAAAATAGTTCCTCAGTTGATCCAGAATATAATTGTAACTGAATTATAAAAGAAAAATTTTTATGAAATTAATTTATATTCACTAAAATGGGGTCTGATAGTTAGATTTGTCCTTTAAGTGGGCTAATTCACTAGTAAGCATAAAAAACCTTTAAATCTATCATATTTAAAATTTGGTATATTAACAAAGAAAAAAAATTGCATCAAATGGTTGTATTTAAACAATGAGAGGAAGAAATAAGGTCAAAAGCAAGACCTAAATACTTAGCAGAAAAATGTATGCCTCGACATTCAAGATCTGTGTGTTTCTGTGATTGAATTGATGTAAATGTTTATGAGCTTAGCGTTTTTGAAGATCCTGATTTCACGGGTGGTTATGAATGTTCATGACCAAAGCAATAATATAGCTTAGTTAATTATGGCGTTACTTGACCAAACCAAATATATCAGTTTCAACCAATGAGTTGGAAAAATGTGTGCCAATTTTAAAACATGTTAGATTTTAACGAGTAGTTTCATTGTGAATGCGTATGAGTCATATATATACACCTATACATACAAGACCCTTAGCTCAATAGGCAGACATGCTACCAACAGAACTAAGGTGTTGGGCCGGAGTTCAGTCTAACGGGGATTTACTGTAATAATATGTATTCATAGTAATGGTGTGCGAAGCTTCGAAAAGTCGAAGTTGAAGGTCAAATCTCCTTTGGCTTCGACTTCGACATCTACAATAACCTTCACATATTAGAAAAATTTCGAAGGAAGGATAAAACTTCAATAAATTATCAAATGATTTAATTTTATCTTACTGAATCTTACATATTTCAATATTTGATAATTTTAAAACCGTTACTAAACAGAATTTTAACACCGACTAGTAATTTAACTACCATAACGTAAGTATAGATCAAAAGCGGGTAAATAAATGTTAGTATATTATATTCACTACCGCCAAAATAATTTTGTAAAAAATAAAAATACATATTATAAAGAAATAACACCAGAGCCACTGGTATGAAGCAGATAAATTGCTTTAGTTGTGCTATCATCCCAGCTCGCTAGTCCATAATATTCTATCTCTTTGGAATTATCTGTGACAAATTTACAAATGCATTTTGTCACATAAGTTTTCCATAGATTCTTCGTGTTTTATTTATTAGCCATACATAAACTACCAACTGTTAAATCATATTCCACCACAAATCACAATTACCATCTTTGTTTATGAAATAACACTTAAAAGTAATTTTTTTCGCTTCAGCTTGTTTATAACTATTTAGTTGGTAACACTTGATATAGAGACAGTGCCAAGTTAAATCACAACAAAACACATTACAGATTTAAATGTAAAAGGATTTATGATTGAAAGTGCTTACTTGAGAGTGGATTAAACCACATGACTATCAGGCGAGTGATAAGGTTGGCCGACATGATCCTGGACGCCAACAGAAGTTTGCAGAGACCCAATGCGGCAGTGTTTCTCAATGGGATGCTCTGCATCAGAATGAGGCGCAATATAGTATATAAAACAACATATCGGTATACATTAATTGATATATATAAACAGATACTTTGAGCTAAATATTAACTTCTGAGGTCCCTTGCTTGAAGGGTAAAGTCATCTTAATGAGAGATTCTTTATGAGAATGAAAACTGGGGACATTTCAAAAATCACCAAAACTGATTTTCAATTAACTGTGATGAACATAACAAATTTTTCCTTTTCCTTTGGGCATTTAACATAGAGGTTATTAACAACTTAATGCAAGGAATGGTAACAAAGAAGATATTTTAGGTGAAGTGCAGCTGCATTAGCATAGAGGTGATGGGAAAACCCAAGTGATAAAATCACCCAGTCTAGATTCATACCTCACCCTCCTAATCACAGACATTCCAGCCTATTAGCCAGCCTTAGAATGCATGAACACCAGTTAAAGCTATAAATGACTTATTATGTTTAAGGAGGGTGTGATAAAACTATATTTGAAAATAATAAATCCCTACTTGGATACTTTACAACATCTCAATATCTGTGATGCATTTCACAGCTGATTTGAAGATTAAAAGTAACCACCTCCCCCACAAGAGCAAACTTAGATAATAGAGTAAACTTAACCTACCGTGCTATCCAGCAGATTTGTTAGGATGGAAATAAGATTCACACTATCCTCTGGATTAACATTTGCTATCGTATTTGTATTTTCATCAGAATCGATATCATCTTGGTTCAAGGAATCAAATAGCCGCTTACTTTTGGACTTTTGGAGTTTATCAGAGTTTCTTTGTTCTGAAAAAAAATTGTCATTGGTAGTAAGTAAACCGAATAGAAAAGGCACAGAAAATATGCCGCACACGCGCGCGCACACACACATATATATATATATATTATTGACCACCAGGTCACTCTGAGCAAAGAAAAAAAAAGTTTGTTTGTCTGTAATTGTACGATATCTACCGCACATATAGGGCTGAAATTTTAGAATTAGTAGCACCTCTGCACAACAATTTTAAAATTTTTGATTATATTCTTAATCTTTTTTTAAATAAAACCAAGTCAAAGTTTTGAAGCTTTACAATAATTATAATAATAATAATAATAATATGTATTAATCACAACTTGTGAATGTATGGAATGCCAGGCCTCCAGCGTGGTTCGGATTCCATGTTAAACTTCATCTCACAATCACCCTACCATTACACATTAACGTAAGTGTGTACAAACCGAATGGGTAGTAAGATGCGGTGCTAATAATAAGAATAACAATAACAATAATAATAACAATTAACAATTAAATAATAATAATAATAATAATAATAATTATAATTATAATAAATAATAATTATTTGCTCCTTGTCTTACTACCCGTTCGGCTAATTCATTTTATTAATATGGATTTTTGTTCAATATAATTGTTTTATCTGAAATGAAATTTATTATCAACTATTCCTAACAATAAAATAGAGTTACCCGGTTTCTCCTCTATTTGGAACGTTTTCAATCCGTAGAGCAGCAACAAATCAAATATTACGGCCAATGCCATGTTGCTCACCTCGTCCTGGTCACTGTTGGCAATCTATACAGAAACAATAACTCAATATATTAGCTTCGGTACAGACATATGCTATGCTGCAATCATAATTCTAGTATTAAATTAATTGAAAAATGACACCTGGATCAATTAATCCAATTATAATGTGGGACAATTTTCTTTTTGAATCGCGTCTTACTAACGTCCGGGCTATCCGCTTAGTATGAACTGAACAAGCCCCCCTCCCCCCCCCACCCCCCCAACTAGGAATTTAGTATTTAAATGAATGTGTGAACATTATATAATGAATGGATTATAAGAATGAATTAAGGGTGCGCAAAGCTTTGAAAACTTTGACTTCCCTTTGACTTCAACTTGAGAGCAAAAGTCTGGATTAAAGATGGACCACTCGAATCTTCGAATCCACCGAATTCTGACAAGTATTCGAGATTTGAGGATTCAGTGTTTTACTGGATTCGATGGTTCGAATCTTTCACCTCATAAACAAAGCATAATATTTTGAATTCAAAAATTACTTAATTAGGCCTACTTGAAAAGCACAACTTAATCTGTAATCTTTATTTTGTCGGAATGAAAGAGATTAGCAAGAATAAAATCATTATTTAAAAAAATAAAAAAATAATTGTAAGGTGTGAAAAATCTTACATGCCTAAACCCTACTCTCCCACATCTATGGGAAACTTGGACTCAACCATTTCGGCGTATGCTCACTTCTAAAACTCTCACCTCACGAACAATCTTGCAAATATTTTAATGAACGCATTAAAACTCTTTAAAAACTGAAAATCAAAATTTGAATTACAAATAAACTCGAAATAAATAAAATAAATTACAGGTTTTTTTAATAGAAATAAGAACACATTACACATGATACAAAGTAAGCCGTCATTACACACAATACAAAGTCAGCCGCCATGACGTATATTTTGTTTACTCGCCAGAATGATGATTAAAATAAAGATACTGTTAATTTTTACTACCAAACTGGTTTTAATTATCTATAACTATGCAAAGAGCCCCAATTTATTGCAGACAACCCTTAAGTTAGATATTTTGTTGGATTTCATGAAAATAAATAATGTCAACAGTCAGATATTGATAAAACTGTTTATTTATGCCTACCGGCCTACGTATTGTTTATCGATTGTTTGTTTAAAATCGATTAAGGTAATCTGATCACTTAGTAAGCGCTCTCGAGTTTTAAGAATCAAATAACGACTTGCTAACTCATAATTTGTTTTTAAATTGATTTTAACTAAGAATTTATTATTTTTTTAAAATATGTTATTGAAGTAATTGTAAAAATATTCAAACATAGTCCTACCTAATAAAATGGGAATGAACATATTGGAGTCGAAAATATGTTTGTGTTTTAAATAGAATGTATTCTCAGAAATCGATATATCGCAAGAATTTAATATATTTCTTGTTTTCCAGGCAAAGATAGTTAATGGATTATTTAAAAAAAAAACATACTTAGGCATTATTGAGTTCACTTTTCCAATGTGTTTAATTGTTAAGCATGTTGTTTTAGTCTTTATTAAAAATATCTGTATTTTTATTCTTGCTTTCTTATTAAAATAAATTATAATCCTTCAGTGATAATTAAAGTTGATCAAAGGATAACTAGGCCTAATCTGTTTATTTCACATGTTTTTTTAGAAACTTAACTCATTTTAACAACACTTTTAAAAATAACTAAAATACACTCAAATTTTGATTGATTTGATTTTTAAACAATAATATGAGTATAGATTGTTTAATTTGGCTGAATTTTTAACTGTATTTTACGAGGGGTGGTGGGGGTTGATTAAAATTGAAAGCATGATTGAAATAAATCTTAATTTACAGTTTAGGCCTATATTGTGTAATGTAGGTCTATTTGTAAATCATTAAAATTTCTAACAATTTGCTAGGATTCGGATTCAAGATTTAAAAATATGTAGATTTGGATTCGAGATTTGAATTTGAGAAATAGTGGATTCGACCTATCTCTAGCCTGGATTCAACAATCATGAAGCTTTATATATATAAAAAAAATTATTTTAATATTTTTAAATTTTCTGCTATTATTTCCACCACAAATTAGTGTTACTGCAAAAAAAAATCTGACATAGTTAAATTAAGTTTTGTGATAACTTAATTTATCATTTCAAGACAATGTTTTAAAGCCATATTAATGCACTATGCACAAGTTTGTAATAACGTGCCTCACAAAGTTTTGATATAATTAATCACTAGACAAAATTTTGATATAATTAATCACTAGCCAATCATTTGCTTTATTATCAACCAGCAGGAGAGTATCCAGTGTTTGACACCTTAGCTCAGTCGGTAGCATGACTGTCTATTGAGCTAGGGTCCCAGGTTAGATTCCCAGCATGGCCGAAAAATGTATCATTGGTGAAATGTTGGTTTACCCTTTCAAGGCGATGAATTAACAAGGACTGTATGTTGTGCCTGTTCTAGTCTTAAGTTAGATTATAAGGCATATGAAGCTACAACAGGTATAACAAGCTGGTAGTGAACAAATATATGACTTGAATAAAAAATTGACCCAGGTCACAGACTGAAAACAATAATGGATGTAAAAAAAAAAGTATCAGGTGTTGACCAGGGTAGCTGCATAATGAATTGTGTGATTACCTCAATCAACATATTTATTTGTTTCAAAGACAAAAAAAAACACCTCATTTTATTTCCTTAGACCCAATTTTAATAAATTTAAGAAAGTCTAATCAAAAATATAAAATTTCAGCTTCAAGGTGTACATGTTTGCCCACAGGGCCTACTAATTTTTAAAATTTAGCCCTCTACCTGCAGTAGATATTGCGTAATGTTCAGGACAGACCAACTCTTCATTTTATTAATATAGATTTACTATCATGATTATAGATGAATATGCTACTCCAAGTTTCAATTTCAAATTTTAATTCTATCAATTCCTTATCATTTACTAAATTCTACATTGAAAGGAGGATGGATGTACAGAAGACCTACACACCAGAATGTTGTAGGACTCAAAGTTCACCATTATTTTAATTTAATTTAGCCATAATATAGCCTTTGTTATCATTTACTAAACTTGTTTCCCCTTTATTTCTTACTAGGTTTGCAAATGCATTTATTGCCACAAAACACTTTATAGGCGCATAATACCTGGATGTAAAATAGAAGAATATGTTCCTTTGCCAGTTCCTCGTTCAGTAAGCACATAGTTCCTAGAGCTTTTATGGCAAGAGGGCGGACTAGATTATCTTCCACCTGCAAGGTTAAAGCATTAGTAAACAAACAAACAAAATGTTAAGGATTAGTTGTATCATAATTAGGGCTGAGCAATCAGCCCCTTTGTCGATCGTACCAATGCTTCATTTGTAGCCCTTCACCAATGCCAATCATTTAGTATTTTCTTAACATTTTACAATATTACAGAGGTTATATTCAAAACACCTCAATTACATTTTTCCATAGAAACTTTTTTTGATTAAAATTCATAATAAAAATATTAATAAACCTTAAAAATAATCAGAGTAAAAAACTGAAATAAGTTTTGGAAACAATTTGAGTAAAGGAGAGGGCGAAGGGGGCAGTACAAAGTAGACAAGTATTTTAGATGTCTTTTTATAATTCCAAAATGCTCAAACTGTGAGTATTATCAAATATAATATTTATAATAATTATTTCAAAACCACCACAATGTTATTCAAAGGATAAGATCCTGTTTATCATCTTTTCCACTAAGAAGAGCTAACAATATTACTATATATATTTTAAATCAACATCATTATCCGTTTCCAGTCTGTGGCCGGGTCAGTTAAGTAAAATACCTCCATCTTCCTCTATCTTTTCCCCATTGCTCCTACTTTAATCGCTTCCATTCTTTTCCTCTTACTTGTGCACTTTTTGCTATCTGCTCTTTCATTTCTTTCTCGGGCTCCTTTGCGGTCTTTTCCCTACATACTTCCATTATTCTCTTAGGTGTTCTCTCCTTTTCCATCCTCGTTACATGTCCATACCATCTCAGTCTTGCTTCAGCTACTACCCCATGCACTTCCTGTACCACCATTCTTTACTGGATAGCTTCATTCCTAATCTTGTTCCTCCTGGTGACAACTAACACGCTCCTCACAAACTTCATTCCCGTGGCCTCCACTTTCCTAGTCTCTCTTACGTTCAATGCCCATGTTTCTGCTGCTGATGTGACAAAGGGTATGCCATTTACAGCACTTCCTTACACTTCAAAGGCACTTCTACATAGCAGGTTTCTTCCTAGTACCCTCTTCTTAATAGATCCCCTACTACCATTGTTCCCCTCAATTACACTTCCTGGCTATTTTACATGAACATAACTAACTATTGAAATACTGGATTGCAAGTGTTTCAAATAAAGTAGGTAATGTTTTTAAGAGGGTCACAACAGAACCTTCAAACATTATCGAGGATTGTTTTAGTGGTTTTGAAGGTTTGTTTATAACTGCCATTTTCATAGGGTAATTAGGATACGTAACTTCTAGCAGGCAGCACTCTTAAACATGTGATGATGTTTGAATGACATTTTAATCAGATAGCAACATTTTTTCCTAAAATTACCTGCATACAAGGTAAGACAAAGTTCTGACACAGTGTCCTTAGTTGAGGCGTGAGAGAAGTGATACATTTCGACTGCATCATTTCAATAACAATGTTGAGACACTTTGAGAGAGTTGCTTGATCGTTGCGTTCTTGACGTTTCTGAAAAATTATAAATAATGGAAGAATTAATTATACTTGCAAATTAGTTTGCCCTTCAATATTTCTACTAAAACTGTTCATCTTTTAGTAAAACATATGCTGATATGCTATTAATTCATAGTTTATTAAAACCAGCTATTGAAAATGCAATCCCTTTTTTTAGTGCAGTAAAAATATGTGGGTAGTGGAAGGGAAAGACATAATATGTACCCATCAGTAAAATTAAAATAAACACTCATCTATACTCAAGAACTAATGTAACAAATGACACAAATAGGTGAGCATATGAGATGAGGCGTCAATCCTTGTCTGGTTTGGTTCGCTGATAACGAGATTGGGGTTCAAATTTCAGTCAGGTGTACCAAGGGTTGCTTTTCTTAGATGGTTTTCCACTCATGCAAATGTAGTTATATTTTCTCCAAATTCTACCTTTCTCACCTCTACCACCATTAATATAAATACATGGATAGTCAAGACAGGCAGGAGGACGAGAGAAAGAATAATGAAACTAAAAATAAAATATAATTTTACAGGACAAAATTTACCTGTTCTTGAGTGCTGGGTACTTCCGCTTGCTCTGCCATCAAGTCCAGCTGTGCTTGGATCTCATCAGCTCTATCCGTCAATAATTGAGCTTTAGAGAAGGTTTTGGACTTCACCGCTTCATCTATTTCTTCCATTATTTCATTCAACTCGACACTCAGCTTGGCTTGCTGGGGAAGAAATAATTATATGACCTTTTAATAAATGCATACTCACATCAGATATAAACTCATGCTATTGAAGATCCAAAGAGTTATTATCAATTAGTTTAATTCCATGCATAACTATCAGCACACAAGAAAACAATAGAAATTAATTATATTCCAAATTAATAGTAAAACTTCCAAATTTCACAATATTATATTTAATGTGCACTCTTCCTGTTTAAGTTATGAAAATATGGCCCAGTTAATACATCTACTTTCTACTCAGAACAAAAATTAGCAAAATAATCCTACAACAGGGATGTGGAATTTGTAGGTAAAATGAAGATTTGGATTTGATAATAGTTGATTATGATCCATCTCTGGTTACCTCTAAGTTTCTTTCCATTTGAGCTTCACTTAATACTTTTTGATTTGAAACTTCCACGTCTACGAGAGGTTGGTGAATTTCAGAAATCACTTCTGCCAAGTCCTGCAGCCTGGTGGAAACATTTGGAATAACAGTGACCAAGATTTCGACAAGGCTACCAATAAGTTTTCCATTCACTTTGTCTACAAGATCTAGAAGGAAAAAAAATCAACACAAGATTATGAATCAAACCAATACGAAACAAATAGTGAAACAATAAAAGAAAAAAATAGCCATAAATTATGTTTTATTCTTGAATGACATCATCTATGTCAAGAGTGAAATGTGTTTACATTGGTTTGGGAGAGAAATATCAAGCTTCATGATTATAAAGATGACAAAATTGCAGTTCATTTCTTCAGCATTGTTATAATTATTAATTAAGTAAGCACCTCGCATGCATGTTATCACTGTAAAAGGTTAAATTCCCTAGAATGAGATTTGTTCTCTTCACATTATTAGTTGTTATAGAAAAGAGATATGGTTTTTTTTTTGTTTTGTTGAAATGAGAGTAGGGTCGAATCCACTATTTTACAAATCCGAATTTTGGAAAAAAATTATGAACACAAGGGGAAATTTAACTATAGTATGGTAATTTAAAATCAAAGAGTAACTAAATGTCAACATTTTTTCACATAATCGAATCACTATAAGATTCATACATTCAGTTAAGTGTTAAATAACTGGTCTGGGGCCTGGTTATTAAGTTCATCCTATAATTATAAATGGTTCTGAATTAAAGCTATAAAGCAAATTTCACTTGGGAGGAAAAAAGAAAAAAAACGTGTGGGGGTTTAAGGGTCCTGTCCATAGTTAAAATATAAAGACACATTCAGTTATATGGTAAATTGATGCTCTTGAGTATGGTTGTTCAGTTTTCCCTGTAATTATGATGGACTAAAGTATCAGCAAGCAGTATAAAAAGCTCTAAAAACTATTCATCTTTCAATTCTATTTTAGTCTTGTACATAAAATTGCATCGAATTCTAGAATCTCAAATATCCTTCAAGGTTCCTGGATTCGAAGGACTTATCCGTATTAAAAATATATTTTGATTATCAATGTGGCTGATAGCCAATGTTTCTCACCTGCCCATTTCATCACCCAAATCAAACACACTCGTCAACTCCACAAGCTGAAGCAAAATAAACTCATACTGCAGGTTAGCTAATTTAGCCTCAAGTGTGTTTGTGTTGCCCTGTGATAAGAAAAAACTGAAAACAAACAAGAGTTTCACCATTTATCTCAGATAATTACAAAATATTAGCCAATGTCATGTTGTCCGAGTGTAAAATAATTATACCTACTTCATTTTATAGCATGAAAGATTAAAATTATATATCTTACCTACATTTGTGAACATGCAGATTTAATGTCAAGCTCAGCTAGTCTGATTTCTTGGCAATGGAGAGTTTGAGGTTCAAATCCTGGTCAATCATACTGAGGGTGTTTTTTTCTAAATGGTTTCCCACCCCCCTTTCAAACAAATGTGCGTGTCTATTTACTCTAACTTATACTTTCCTCGCCTTAAGCTAATTGGCATAGTTAAAATATGCAAAGGCTCATAGTATAGTAAAGCACGGTGGAAAATATATATATATATGTATTATCAGGGAGTCAAAGTGGAGCCAAAACCAATAATAAAAGTTATTTATTTTTAATGAACAGGAACTCTAAAAATATGTTTTTAATAACTAGATATGATAATAATTTTATATTAATTAAGGCTCATATTAGTTTTTAAAAGTACTAAATTTTCAAAATTGTTTTTGCCCTTTTGTATAAAAGTTAATTCTAGTTTTTTTTTTTTTCGTCAGTTATTTTGTTGAGATCATGATACTCTTAGCAGCATGCACTAAGGGGCTGGTCAACACTCGTCCACCCATAAAAACATGGTATTACAAAATAAAAGATTACTGATTTAATTATTAATTTTGTAATTTAATGCATATTAAAAGTTCTGGCATGATATAGATTCGAGGAGACTTTAGACTATCACTCCATTATTTATTTATTCATAGTACTGCGTCTTAATGTTATCATTTTTTCCTGTTGTGTACTTGTATTATATATACCCATTTAAATGCACTAATAGGGTATAAGAAATAGTAAGGTACAATTTAGAGACATTTTAACCACATTTGCATCACTGGCAAAATTAATTTCAATGAAAGACCAAACCATGACAAATGGATTGCCTGCCTTCTATTTGTGAGAACTCTCCCCTAATGGCTCTCGGCAAGGCTATGTACAAGTTTAGACTCTACCTCCACCTCCCCCCATCAATACAGGGGTGATTGCTACCTGCTATAAAGGTTTCAAAGGATTATAGCTTTGTTTTGTTTGCTTGCTAATTCAGTCTCACTCTTTGGATGGGTGAAGGGAAGGGGGGTGAGGGGGGGGCTCTAAAGTGCTGATAGTTCTGGCAACACTGTAGGCTGACTGACCCGCCGAAGACAAAGTATAACTCAAATGCTTTCTTCTGCTACCGTAAATTAGGGGTTGGCGCTGATGCGACTCTTCCCTTCCAACGACCATTGACCAGGCCCCTATTAGTTTAGATTCTCGAGGAAAGATAATTATCGTCACATTGTGAAAGCAAACATGTCCAAGATGGGGGGAATATTGAGAAATGAAAATTACACTAGTTTTTTAAGCAATCTAAGCTAAATTTCAAGAAATTAATTTAAATGTGTTAATCCTAAAATTAAAACATTAATCTGGTTGTTGAGTGGACAGTTTACATTGAAGGGGAAAATGGAGGGGTAAAAAGGGTAAGGAATTATTACCATTTTGGGTAACATGCTTATGTACAAATTATGCTACTATTAATAATTACTAATTCATGATATGAATTATGAACTAATTACGTGAATAGTTTTAGGGAATAGGAATGTTATATTTAGAGAAAATGTAACTGCATTTTTGTGGAGCAGACCCCCATTTTGTGGAAAAAAAAATTTTGTACACCAGACTGACATTTCAAACCTTGACTACCCCATCATCGACAATCTAATCTACTCTAATCATTAGACCATGCAGCCATTGAAGTGGATAATTAATTGTTTAAGTAATTTGTTGAATGGAGGCGTATAGATATTATCAAGTCTGAAATTTCTTTGAATAGTGATATAAAGGTTCACACAAGGGTAGTTCTTGAGATAAATTATATAATGTAAATGTTTTAACTCTGCAGACTCATTTACATATTTTGGTGTGCTTGGAAATTAAGGACTTTCAAAAACAGGATTAGCATTTTATATTAAATATGTTTGAATTGAAATAGAGAATATATTTCCAAAATATTAATAATTTAATGGCCTCTTAGTAAAGCTTACAATAATGTTACACACCATATACCAGTATCCTACTTCCCATGTTCCTGTCATAGTAATTGAGTGATTTAACTGCATCAAAAAAGCACTAGTTGGTGGTTGTTGTTGTTGTTGTTGGTGGTGTTGTCATTATTATTATTATTATTATTATTATTATTATTATTAAATAATAATATTATTATTATTATTATTATTATTAAATAATAATATTATTATTATTATTAAATAATAATAATATTATTATTAAATAATAATAATATTATTATTATTAAATAATAATAATTATTATTATTAAATAATAATAATATTATTATTATTATTAAATAATAATAATATTATTATTATTATTATTATTAAATAATAATAATATTATTATTATTATTATTATTAAATAATAATAATAATATTATTATTATTAAATAATAATATTATTATTATTATTATTAAATAATAATAATAATTATTATTATTATTAAATAATAATAATAATTATTATTATTATTATTAAATAATAATATTATTATTATTAAATAATAATAATATTATTATTATTATTAAATAATATTATTATTATTATTATTAAATAATATTATTATTATTATTATTAAATAATATTATTATTATTATTAAATAATAATATTATTATTATTAGCACCGTGTCTTACTACCTGTTCGGGTTATACGCACTTACGCTAATGTGTAATGGTAGGGTGATTGTGAGATGAAATGGAGGACTTACAGTTTAATGTGGAATCCGAACAACGGTGGAGGCCTGGCATTCCTCACATTCACAAGGTGTGATTAATACACGTCTTTTCATAGGTGAAGGAAGGGTTTGGTAATCTGATAAATCTGTGCTGGGACCGAGGATTGAACCCCGGACCCCCAGCACAGAAGTCAGACACCTTACTCTTAGACCACCAGGTCACCCTACTTGATAATGTAATATATCTTCCATTTTTTTCAAATGGAATGAATATATTTTTAAAGATGAATGATTGTACTTCATAAGCTTTGGTTATCACATGGTCTATAGCGACACTCTTGAAATATACTTGATTGCGGTAGGTACAGATATTAGGGTTCAAATCCCTATTGGATGTTCCAAGGATTTTTTCACTAAATAGTTTCACACTTTCCCTCAACACAAATGGTGGTATATTTTTTCTTAATTCTACCTTCCTCTTCCCTACCCCATTAGAACTGGTAATAAAACACAGTAAACAAAACAATAAGAAAGTACTCCATTTACTTAATCCTGTGAATTGTGGAAAACAAATCTCCCCTGTTTAAATGACCCAATTGTTATAAATATATTGTGCAATTATCTTGATTCTGAATTAAGATTTTTTTTTTGTTTTTTAGCACCGGGTCTTACTACCTGTTCTACTAATTAAGCTGAAGAGCGAGGAAGGTTGGATTTAGAGGCAATGTACCCACATTTGCATGGAGGGAGTGTGGAAAACTATTTAGGAAAAAAACCTCAGTACACCCAACCAACATTTGAACCCCGATCTTCCTGTCAACTGTAGTCTAGTTTAACATGAGAGTGACACCTTAGACCATGTGGCCACTAAAACAGATACCTTAAAAATGTTTGTTTAGACAGCTGGAACAAGTACCAAACTCTATAAATATTTTGTTTTGACTTCCTGGTATAAATAGCTTCACTTCATGAATAATCATATAAATGAATGAAGGGATAAATAAACGAAATACACAAAATGTCTTTCACACTGAAAGAGGAGCACAGTTCATATTAGCGCTGCCACTGGACAAAGAAGTAGGTACAATCCAATTTTCATAGGAAGGTTATTTTAAAGAAAACCAACATATTTTTTGTGGCCAACATTGATATTTTGCATTATTAGTATAATTTTACAGGTACTGATAGTATCCATCAAAATTAACAGTTACAGATCAGTTGGCTTTAAGTATGAATACGTTAAAGTAGATCTAGTAATTTTTCTAGCAGTAAAATAAGACTATTCATATGAAAATTAGACTGTATATTTTGCTTCTAAAAAGAATTTAATGTATTAGAGCCCAAATCTTCAAAATAGATTTATTTCTGGAGGAATTTTCCATAAAGGAATGTCAAATGCAAAACACACGCAAAATGAGCAATTAATAAATTATCAAAAATTATTATTATTTTTAGCACGTCTTACTACCTGTCCAGGTTATACACCTATGTACTAATTACACTAATGGATTAGGGATTAGGAAGGCTTAATTTAGAAGAAATGCACCCGCATTTGTATGGAGAGCGAGTGGACAACCATTTAGGAAAAAAAACTCTGTGCAACCAGCTGGAATCAAATCCCGGTCTCCCCGTCTTCAGCAGTCTAGTTCAACACGAGAGGGTAGCGTGTTAGACTATGCAGCAACCAAAGCGAGTCAAAAATTATTATTATGTGAATATCGCAAGAACCTGGTATTATAAAACAATAAGCACGTGGAGTGTGGATCACATACAACAAAATATACATTTTAAGAACTTAAAATTATTAAATCTACCATTCACGGAGAAAATGAGCTTAAAAAAACCACACATATATAACAAGATATCCTTGGTCATTTAAAAATGGATTTACAGCACAAGAATGTGATATTTCGATCAATTTGTAAATAGTTTGACTGATCAGTTGTACTACCTTTTGATGTGTGCAACGAAAGGTGACAAGTTTGGGATGATCCTTTCAACTTCCTCCTCATGACCTTCTTTGCTGAGAAATTGAACCAAGCACTTCCAGTAGAAAGCATTCTCTGGAGTTAACTGTTCCAATGGTATCAGTTTGTCAGTCAAAAGTGGTAGCATTGCATCCATTAAGCTGTCAAGCGGTTGGTTTCTAAACAAAAGTGTAGTGGAATAAGTACGCTAATAGCCAATGACACACATGTATAACTATGGATATAGCATTACAGTAAAAATAAGTGGATATTCAAAGCCTCAATCTTATTATAGATAGTCCTTAAATAAACATAATAGAAATGTACAAAAAACTAGAAGTGAAAACTCTAAGGCTATGACCAGACATCATCATAATCATCAACTGTTTCCAGGTCAGTTTAGTTATATGGCTTATCTTCCTCTATCCCTACACCAATCTTCTCCTCTCACTTGTACACTTTCTTTTATCTGGTACTCCCATCTCTTTCTTGGCCTCCCTTGCGGTCTTTTTCCTACATACTTCCTCTCCATCATTCTCTTCGGCATCATCATTGCATGCTCATAACACCTCAGTCTTGATTTCTCTACTATCTCATGTACGCTCACTCTTACCCGGATAATTTCTCCCGCCAGAAAAGTAGTAAATAATTCTTGAAGCGAGTGACAAATAACACAAGACTAATGCACCCAGTGTATTAAAGTGTGACGGGCCAGAGAGGGCAGTAGATGTTGCACAGTAGGGGAAGCACATCTTCAAGGTCATATCACAGTTGATAAGATCAGGGTCCATTTCAAGAGAGAAAAGTATTACTGTACAGTGGCAATTTATGGTGCTAGATGTCACAAAAATTGTTAAGTATTTCTATTTGTTTTTTAGTTTTCCAAAGGTTTTTACTTTCTATAATGGATAATAAGTACACTAACTTAGCATGTAATTCTAGAGTTGGAAAAAGTACCCTTAACTATACAATACAATATTAAAAAAAACTTGTTTGAGTAAAGCAAAAGTGTTTCGTTAATAAGAACAATTGTTTTCTTTGTTGATCTTTCACTGATATTAGGGTGAATCCACAATTTCCTTGGTCATCAGCGGTAGTGGAACCTTATTTGTGTCAAGAGTCGAGATTAGCTAAAAATGGGTATTTTGAGAGCCTTGGTCCCTTAAGTCAAATATTGGGTTGGGGGACCCTATCCTGGCAAATATTCTTAAACTTCAGAAACTACTGAGTGGTCCTTACAAATTTATGAAAAAGTGGATGCCTCTTGAAGCTTTTTATGGAGTTATATGCAAGCCTATCTTTCAGTTTCATACTTGGGAAGATCATAGCGAGACACAAGCTATAGGAAGGTAAATTTACTCCTGGGCAAATGGCAGCAAATTCTTTCTGGGATACGGGGTGGGGGACGATACCCCTTCACTATTTCATCACCACTGTTGGCCCTAAATGGAAATGACATCGCATAAGTAATACAGATTTGTAACTTTTGTTACAATATTCATGGATCAACTGAACTGAGAAATCTCTTATGATTGCAGGTGCACATATTATGTGTGGCCAGACGTGGCGTTATTACATGCCTGATTCAAGTAAAATTTCATACTCTTGTCTGGCCAAGAATTGTGAGACATTTGTAGCTAATTTTATTTATCGTTCAACTGCAAGCAATATTTATTAGTGTACATTTACAAACACATAAATAGTTCAACGCTATGTGGCATCTTCTTCTAGACCAGATGAAGACTACGACTAGTCCATGAAAAGAAAAGAGACATAGGGCCGGTTTCATAGTCAGATTTAGTACGCCTCAAGTGCGGCGCTATACTAAATACAAAACGTCACCTACCTGAAATTGAATGGAATGGGCCAGTTTCGCATATGAAACTGGCCCATTCCATTCAATTTCAGTTTCATATGCGAAACTGGCCCATTCCATTTTGGTCTAGGTAGGTGTCATCCTGTATTTAGTATCGACTTGCACTTTAGGCGTACTAAATCTGACTATGAAACTGGCCCATACACTTTGTTTACTATCTGCTTGATTCTGTCTTTGAAAGTTAAAGCTTGAATAATTATATGTGTTTGCATAAATATTCATGTTCTGCTAGATTTTCAAGACCAATGAACACCCACAAGGAGCCCTATCCTTTCAATTAAAAGTAATTTTACCTCAACTTAACCATATAAACCAACTAAAATAACTCCTTGACAATGACTTAGCCAAAAATTTTATTTCATGGCAAAACATAAGAAAGGCAGAACTTTCACAAAGAACTGGATTGTTCAGCATTCTGATCTCCTTTAATGTATAAATATTAAGGAAGTGCGAGACTCGAAAATTCAAGAAATCAAATAAAAAGCAAATAATGGCCCAAAGAAATTATAAAACCAAACAGGGAATTTATTATTTCCAATAATACCATAATAATCAAAAAAATAGACCGCATCCCTCCCCCCCCTACCTCCCAAACACCATTCATTAAGAAATTTTTGGTTATAAATATCGAACTTTGACAATATAAGCTGTTACACAACAAAATTAAATTATAAATGGTGTTCATTGTAACTACCAATCACTATTTTATTAATTGTGTTTAAAATGTGTATTAGATATTTCAAGTGTTTGAATGAACTATATATAAGACAATCTAAAGCAAGTGCCAGCTCAAGTGTCAGAAAGGAACTCTATAAGCTATATATTTAATTTAGTAAACATAATCTAAATTGGTTTACTTTCAAATGACGTTTTATCGTCTCATTCTCGTGTCTCGATACTTTTTTATATTCTCGTCTCGAATTGAAAAAATGGTTCTCACACATCCCTAAATTAAATAGTATAATGTGTATCAAAATTTTATTTTTTCATTTTGTTATTTGTGTAGTCAATAGGGATGGTATTCTCAACTTCTTAAGGCTATTCTAGATTTAAGGATTTGAGAAAATTTCAGATTTGAGACTCAAATTCTAAATGTATGAATGTTATTTTTTTATTTTATGGATTATGTTAACATCGAGTCCAAATTTGTATTTTATATTATTCTATTATATTTATATTTTCTCCTATGTTCATCATTTTTGCCAAGATT
Source organism: Timema genevievae (assembly GCA_902155825.1). NCBI lineage: Eukaryota > Metazoa > Arthropoda > Insecta > Phasmatodea > Timematidae > Timema > Timema genevievae. The sequence goes on along the minus strand of CABFWO010000589.1, from coordinate 188,485 downwards.
CAGATTCTGGATTCGATGGTGAATTGGATATTCAGATTTGTAAAATAGTGGATTCGACTTAACGCGAGTATTCAATACTATTTTATAGGCTTTAAATTTTTATGTTAAATTTGCAGGCTTTGTCCTCAATTCCTTTCATGGTAATAGTTTAAATATTAATTATAGCCCAATACAAATATTAATGCAAAAATAAATATTGAATTATGGCAGGTGTAAAGAGTATGATTCCTTGCAAGATACATTGAAATAAAATAATAGGCGAGTACAAAGCTTTTGAAATTTTCAATTTACTTCAAATAGTTGTCACCTTCAAAACTGATTTGCAAGAAATTCTGGCTTTGACAAATACTTAACTTTACCAATGTTATTCTGTTCTATTATGATTACAAATTAATGTTAACTTGAAAAAACATGTTTTAGCCAAATTGCATGTTGCTATAGTAACCTGATTTAGCAGCTTAAGCATCAATATGTAAACATTTTGTCAGTAAAACATTATGTAAATACAGTAAAGTCTCAGAAACTCGACTTAATCTGGAGTGAGATGGTGTCAAGTTAATGAAATGTCGAGTTTTACAAATGAACTTGCATAAGATGCATGTTTACTAAACAAGGATTTGAATCAGAGAACAATATTGAATACTGTATGGTACAGTAATAGTAATATACGTATAGTACAATATATATGTTAATATAATGGTGTACATACATATGTGTAATATAAAGACATGCGGTACAGTATTGTACCTATAATATTGTATTGATTTGAATATCACGTTACTGAATTGGAAAAATAACAAATATAGCACTTGTAAAAACACCACAGCACAACTGTTCCACTCGAGTTACACAAACTGAGAGGTTTTACACTTGAATGACCTTGGATTGCAATGACTGGCACCAACAACTGTGAGCACTTGCGCGTGTCAAGTTACACGATATGTCGAGTTATCGAGTGTCAAGTTTCCGAGACTCTACTATAATATTTAATGTTTAAAGTTATATAATCTGCAATAGAAAAAGTAAAAATTATATTTTAATTATGAATCAGCTTAAAGAATATTTCACATTCGGTTTGGCTTAGTTTCTAATTGTAAAAATGGACTTCACATACAACGTTAAAATATAGTTTCGTATTAAAATAAATTACTCACTTGAACAGAGTTTTTAGTACCAAGGTTGAAGTTTCCACATAATTTTCAACATACAAGGCATTTAATAGTCCCAGGTATGTTCCACCTAAATTATGCAGCCACGAAGGAAGCACTACTTTGGCTACACAATTCCTCACCATTTCTGTCAAAAAAAGGTTTCACCATATTTGGATTGGATCTTACATTAAAATTAGAATAAGTAAGAAATCTGTGTTGCAACATGATAGAGACAATAGATTTATATACAATATTAAATTACAGTAGACTCAATTGTCCAGGGTCGCATTAATTGGGGCAGTAAAAAATTTCATAAATTTTAGTAACATTTCAAAATATGATTTAATATTTCAATTATACACAATACAGTCCAGCGGTGAATGTACATATTAACAAGTGACAAACAAGTTATCGAACATGTTATTGAGCCGAAGTGGCGATCATAATGACTCATTGTCATTAGGACTGCACCACAGTGTATTAAAGATACGCCATGTATTTTCGACGACAGACCGCTGAGCCATTTCTTTCTGCATAAAACTTCATTTTGCGAGACATCCATGAGGAAGATCCATCCGTCCGTTGAGCACACTGCAGCAATACGCCAACATGAGCAACAGTTCGGTTTCGGCAGGTAAATAAGCCATTGGTCGGTGAATAGGTTGAACGTTTCAACTAAGTGTTTTCAAGTGGAAGGTGCCACACCGAAAGATTCTCTACACAATGTCAGAGAAGTGACTGGATTGAATGCTTGCTGTCCAATCTACTGTGGGTAGAAGATACAGCCTCAACCTTCCACTGTAGTGTGTCTGATTTCAACGACGATAAAGATCTGTCACCGAAAATACATAGCATATCTTCAGTCCAGTGCAGTGTGGTGTTAGCCTGAGCATATTTATCCAGTGTTTACTTTCGAGGCAAAGCGAGAGGGCACATTGTGTGTGTTGTCAGTTGAGTTTTCAAAATTTTTCGGCAAAGATTCTCTTTTTTTTTCATCGGGGCCAATTTTTTTTCCCCTACCACCCCGGATAATAGAGTCTAATGTATTGCAAACGTTTGTTATATTTGAACTTAGCTATTATCACTCTGCCTAGCCTTAATAGTAATAGTATCGATAATAATTGGGTGATCAAAAACTATTTATTAGTCACATGATTGTGGTGACAAATAATAATGTGAGATTTAAGAGTTGAGCTTCAAACTTGATAGAGCATCAAAAAATATTTCAATTTGCTTCCATGAAATAATTATTCACATGCAAAATCTAATATTTATCTGTTATGCCACTACACACTTTTTTTTAACTCTATTAATTGAAAATATATTGTAAATTTGTATCTTTCATCATAAATAAAATAGATGATTAATAAAAACGTCTGTGTTTTAAAACTGGTAGTTTTAAGATGTGATATCTAGTAATTGTCAATCACAACTTTACACTACCAATCTTACTTCCATTTGTCACCGAGTTTGAATATAAACCACTGAGGCACTTGAATTTTTCAAAATTTATAGATCCTATATTTATCTCTCTTACTTCCCACTATCCCTATCACAAACTTTGTGAGTGATCACCCACTTTGAAGAGAACAATGTATATTGTCTGTAGCTAATCTCAATAATCACAAAAATACTGGGAAAAAAAGTACCTTTCAATGACTACCTCATCCAAAAGATAAAAAAAAAGCACATACCCTTGAATCTTTAATGATAGTTGAGGATCGAGGCTTCATGAAAATTTTGGATTCGAAACTCAATTCCTTAAAATTGTATTAAAATTTTTCAAGAGAAATTTATTTTCTGTTGGAGTTCAATTATTACCGTCAAAACGTTCATGTTTGTTTACATTTGTAGTTCACTATTAAGCCGACATATGTCTTATGAATTTTATCTTAAAAGCTTTTTCAAATAATAAACCGTTAGTCATGTTCCAGCCAAACGCTGTACCGGTCACGCTATAAATTGTGTTAGCAATAGTTTATACATATTGTGTATTTTGATCACTACTCTGCCCAACATTTTTTATATCTAATACTGCCTATTGGTGGTTCAGAACCAATTATAATTATAGGATGAACTTAACATCCAGGACCCAGACCAGTAATTTAACACTTAACTGATATTTATGAATGTTATGAATGGATTATAAGAAATGATATTATAAGGGAATTGTAGGAAAGAAAGCACATATAAAATTTAAAACATATTTACTAACACATTTTTAAATCTTAGGACAAGTGAATAGTTTTTGAGGATAACTAAGGATATGATGTGATGCCAAAGTAAATTAGGGAAGTATTTGTAAACATGTGTTGAATGTTTTTTGCTTTATTTGTTCTTCATTTCCTAACATTATATTTTATTTTTATATTGTCATTTTATTGGATGTTTTTAACTTTATTTGTGCTTCATTTCCTAACATTATTTTTTATTTGTTTACTGTCATATTATAACATGCTTAGTACCCTTTATTTCATGCATATTTTAAAAAAAAAGTTCGTAATATTTAGATATTCAAACACTTTTTTTAAATATTCAAAGAGCTTAGGCATGATCAAGATAGACTCTGACAAATCATATCTGCTAGAGCTTGATTCGAATCTTGATTGGGTTGAACGCCATAATTTATTGACGCAACCAGACGACTGGTTATAAGTGATAAGGAGTTAAATACAAATGTAATCCAAAGGTGTTAAGATTTCACTTATGTTTTATGTATCTTGGTAAACTTTTTTTCCTTCTCAAAATCTCACTACCTGTCTGAATTATTAATTAGGTGTTCTGTCTTTTGACAGGTATAGTGCCTTATACAAATATAGTTCTCCAACATGTCCTAATAGCAGCTTCCTTTTTTAATTCTTTTAACTTCATCCTCTTTCCTTGTTTGAGGTCATCCAAGAGTCGGATTTGTGTTCGGGTTGCAAGCATGTAATGTGTTAGTTATTAAACTAATGTTGTAAAGATAAGGTAAGTTTAATTAGAAAAAATGTACCCACATTTGAGTGGAAGAGTTAGAAATTATTTAGGAATAACCAACCTCGGTAAACCCAATAGGGATTCAAGCCCCGATCTCTAAATCGTTGGCAATCTAGCCTATTGTGAGACTGGCACCACCAAAGCTAGCCATTAACAATAATTAATGTAACTAGCAAACACTATTATTTGTCTGCTAATGAGAGCTCGTACCAGACCGATCCTTTAAGCCCGCACTTAGCAATCCCTCTCGGTCTTTGATAGTCAGAGAACGGACTTTGACCCGAGCAAGGCTGAGGTAGGCCTGCTTCCTAACTGTGTCTTTGACATCCCTCGTGCGGTCTATTATTTGGGGAATGGTCAGGTTGGAACGAGCCATAACTTGGAGAATCCCACGGCGCACTTCTGAACTCGGGTCAAGCTCCAAGTGGAACATAAAACCTGTACAAATAGTAGGATAAAAGATAATAAATTAATTTCTAAGCACACACACACACACAAAAGCAGATCTCAATAAAATAGTGTTATAAAAAGAGAGAACAGTGATAAAAACAACTACTGATGGGTAACAAAACAAGATTGCCTGCCTGAAGAAAGCATGACAACCCATTTTATTACTCCAGACAGTCATACATACTATTTTGTCGTTTCCAGGTTAGTCCAAATTTCATAGGGAGAACCTTCTCTGAAAGCTAAAAAAAACTACTAGATCTACTTTTATGTATTCATATTCCCACCATGTGATCAGCAGCTGACACTTTTGACATATATATTATAATACCTATAAAATAACACAAATAATTTAGTAAAATGTAATCAATTTTGTTTTCTAAAAGGTCCTTCCTTTAAGAATCCTACTACAGTATGTTTCTATCATTTTTATTTTCAGGTTGTTGAAACAATTTTTTGTCTCATTATTTATTCAATGTTAAAAACTGATATAGAAAAATTTGTCCAGTAAAATTGTCAGTTTTTTATTTACTTTTTTGCATCACATCTTACCACACAACTGCGCTGGCTGAAATTAATCACTTAAGTAGGGTCAGGATAAGAAAAGTAAGATTTATAAAAAAAAGTATCAGTTTTTTTTTGTAGAGGAAGAGTGAGACACCATTTAAGAAAAATATCCTTCAGTTCACAAAGCAAGGATTCAAACCCTTGCCCCTCAATCACTGTATAATCAAACTAGACTTAGCTTGGAGTTTAGTCTGCGTGCCCAATGATGCAGGTGTAATTTTTATTTCAACAAAGAAATAACATAAGTTACTATCATAGAACTCATCAAGAAATAAACTGTCAAAAACTATTTTTAAGCACCACGACTTACTACTCTTTTGGGTTGTACACAAACAAACTAATTATGCTAATTTTTTAGGGCAGGGGTTCCCAAATATTTTTGACAAAGGTCCGTTCTAAAAACTCAACATACTTCCACGGTCCGGCAAAACTTTAACAGTGACTTAAGTTCAAGCCCTATAAGACTATACTAATTCAAAAAGGTGATTTTCTTTCCTTTTAGTTATTTTACTTATTTATTATTTCTGGCCTTCCATGTATACTACCCACCCATCACCGGAATAGCATTATTTCTTCTGTTTGTCGCTATCTCGTCAACGTCCTTAAAAATGTATCTGCGGTCCGCCATTTGGTGACTAGGCATTAGGAAGGTTAAATTTAGAGCAAGTGCACCCGCATTTGTGTGAAGGGATAGTGGAAAACCCTTCAGGCAAAACCATCATTACAAATAACCGAGATTCGAACCCCAATCTCCCAGTCATTGGTGGTCCAGTCTATAGTGAGAGTTACACTTTAGACCAGGGGTCGGTAAACCTACGGCATGCGGAAGGATATTAAATGGCACAATGAGCAATTTGGAAAATAATAAAAATAATAAATCCTTTATTTCTAATTAAAACTGAATTTTTAATTAAATATAAGTAACATGAATGTTGTTAGATATTGGAGGTAAGAGTGAGTTGCAGCTCGTAATATAATGCAGGCGAACTGAGTGCCAAGGCTCATGAGTGTCGAGTGAACTTGATGGCGGCAAATTGTTTTATTTCTGTCCACTTCTTCCCCTTTTCCCCCCCTAGTTCCTTCTGAGCCCCACTACCCCAATATTCTTGCCTGTCATATACTCATCTCAGTATCGTCGTACAGTTCGTAATAAGTCAGTGGTTATTAAAATTGGTGTTAAAATGACTACAAAAAATCAAAAGCCTTTTTCAAGACTCTTGGATAAATAAATATGGATTCATAAATAAAAAGATCACGGTGTTTGTGCTTTATGCCAAGTGTTCAAAGACACTATCAAACCAAACATGAGTCGATGTTTCAAAACTCTGCAGAGAAAAGTGAAGCCATGGTCAAGTAATTAGAACCAAAAATAAATCTACCTAACATAGCTACAAAATAACTCAGTGTGTTGCTTCAAAGGCTAAACCTTTCCCAGCTGAGGAATACATCAAGAAAACTTTTTTAAGGAGTGCTGAAATTTTGTTTAGTAATTTAAAAAATAAAGAAACAATACTGTCTCAGATTTGAGAAATACTGGCTTTCGCAAGATCAAACAAGAGACGCGTAACTGTTATGGTTGAAAATGTTAACGGCAAAACAAACAAGCTGGTTACAAGCTGTTGTATTTAATGTCGCTATTGACAGTGTGTCAATGTGAATGATGTGGCACACCTAGTTACAATTTTGCGGCAATGTAACGACCGTATTTATGAAGAACTGTAGTGTTGATGCCTTGTGATGGTACTGCCAAGATAGAGGACATTATATCTGCATTTGTAAGCTATTTTGAGAATTATAACATTAACATGAATAAAATATTCTGTGTTACAATATTGCTGGTGCCCTTGCAACAGTCAGAAAGAACAAAGAATTAGTTAAGCTTCGAGAGAATCATATTTGACATCAAGTATTGAGCTTTTTCATTGCATGATACCTCAGGAGAGTTTGTATGCAAATATTTCCTCATTATGCTTGAACATTTTAATGACAACTATTGTCAAGTTGTTGTTATTGTTGGTTGTTGTTGATGGTATTATTGTTGTTATTGTATTGTTTTTTTTGCTTTCATTGTTATTGTTGTTTATGATTAAGATTGTTGTTATTATTATCATCATTATTATTATTATTAGCACCGCGTCTTACTACCTGTTTGAGTTATACACTCGCTAATGTATAATGGTAGGGTGATTGTGAGATGAAATGGAGGACCTACAGTTTAACGTGGAATCCGAACCATGGTTTTCACAAGTTGTGATTAATACACGTATTGTCAGAAGGGAAGGAGGGGTTTGGCAATCAGATAAATCTGTGCCAGGACCAAGGATTGAACCCTGGACCCCCAGCACAGAAGTCCAACACCTTACTACCGGGTCACCTTTCAAGATATTGAACTTAATTGTTTCTCGCTCTGCATTGACTCACGGGCAATTCAAGTCTCTTCTAGAAGAAATGGGGAGCTTATATAAGAATCTCTCGCTCTACAGTAATGTTTGTTGGCTTAGTCGAGGTAAGGTGTTGAACAGATTTGTATCATCTATAGAAGCGATTAAGGTGTTTCTTGAAGAAAAAGAACATTTCCTGGAATTGAATGATGAGGACTGGCTGTGAAAGCTGATGTTCCTGACTGGCAATACTACACATATGAATGACAAACTAGTGTTTACAAGGACAGGGTCAAACAGTACTTCAACTTTTTGAATACTGGTAAGCATTCACATCAAAATTAGATATATTTTTCACAGATATTACCACTAAGACCCACAAATATTTTCCAAACTTAGAGGATTATTCAAATTGCTGTGCTGTCAATGGAGGTGAGCTTAAGAAGTATGTTGAAGCGCTCAAAGGAGAGTTTACCAAACAAGGCCAAGACTTCCAAATTTATGGTCTCATACGTTCTTATCTCGTCAAGCCCGACTTAAATGATCCTAATACCACCCCATTTGACCTCTCTTTTTTAATGGATGGATGTTGATAGTTTTGAAATGCAACACATCGTATTCAATGCATCAGAGTTATAGAAGACAAAATTTGTAAAATTGCAGACTCTTGAAGGAAACTGCTTAGAAAAGTCAGCTACCATCCTCAACTGCTGGACATCCCTGCATGAAACGTTCACCCGTTTAAAGAAAGTTGCATTTGCTCTGATTTTGGTTTTTGGGTCAACTTATACATGTGAACAAATTTTCTACCGCATGATAGCTGTTTTGAGTCCACACAGAAGTCACCTAACAACCGTGCATTGAGAAACTTGTGTAAAGCTGAAAGTGACCAAATACACACCTGAAAATGAACAATTAGTCAATGAGAAGCAAGGACAAGTGTCCCATTGATGTGAGTAATAATTTTAATGAGAGCATGTTTTATGATGGATTAAATAGTAAAGCTATTATTATTGTTAATTACTGTTATAGCTACATCTAGATATCATGTTCTTTAAATTGAAAAAGACACTGAGACACGGGTTCAATTCCCGTGATAATGACTTCAGAGCTTAAATTTTGCAAAACACATCCAGGCACATAACTTTTGTATTTATTCTGATTTATCTGATTTTAATATTAAAATATTAAATATTCAAGAAACAGCCGTTATTTAATTTATTCAACTTAGAAACATCTTGCACATTTACATTTCACAAGCTCAACTTAAATTTGTTTTAATAGTTGTACTAGTTAACTAGTATAAAGATATAAACGATTAGGTTGGTTGGCATGCTGAGCGAGTTTGCAATACCACTAAAAGGTTGTCGACCCTTGCCTTAGAACATGCGGTCAATGAAGCAGGTCAAAAACTAATTAGATTTAATTTTAGGTTGAAGTGTGGACAAAGCTGTGGCTGAGATCTCCAAGGCTGTATGGTGAGACTTAAGTCTGCGTTTCAGTGGATTAAAGTTTCTTAATCTATAGCTGGTGCAAAAATACAAGATTCAAGTGATTGGAGGTAATTAAAAGTGAGGACCCAGGTGCTAATAGCCCTAATTTTAGTTTAAATGTCCATAAAACAACAAAACTAATATGTTAACCTAGAAAATAGTCTTCCTACTTTTAATAACACGACAAGTCGGGTTGATTGGATCCTGAAGTCTCTGCAGCGCCAGCACAGCTTGGTGACGTACAGAGGTAGCTTTATCCTTTAAAAAAAATGAAACCAAGTCAGCATGAATAACATAAATGAGAAGTTTTTACTTAATTAGTGATGCTAGATATATTAGTGACAAACTAAGTGGAACAGAGCATATAACATATGTAGAATATTATGCTAATATACCACTAAATAATACAAATATGTTTCCCTTAAAATATATATTCTGACCCTCACCATCTCTACTTCCTCATAAATTAGTTTACTAATTTATTTCATTGAAGGTATTTAATTTTATATCAAGCTCAAATAATTATCTCAGCACACAAATTATAAACTAACTTACTAATAGAATTGGCACAACACCCAGCCGATGATTCATCGCTGTGAAAAAGAGAAAGCCCAAGTTTCCCATATATGATATATTTGTTTTTAATGCATCAGGAATTTAACCTCAAAGACAGGAAAAAACCATTAAAAGTTTATAAAATAACACTTTTTTTGATGAAAGAGGCAGTTATTTTGTGTTCTAAAGTCAAAGGTGTGTACTGTGATTTTTACAGTTTTTCTTACAATCAAAAAATTGGTGCAGGAATCCCCCCTAATTTGATGTAGTTAACCCATCGAAGGAAGGATGAAACTTGCCTGTAATCTTTCCATCATATGAGCGCACAAATTATTGCAGATATCGTCATCCAGGGAAGCCTCTTCGCTCATGCTGTTTAAGATCCTATTGATGAATTGACAAACTCGAAACCTTATGGATTGATCCTTTGCGCCACTCGACTGGAGAAACAAATTTAAATTATAGATGCCCCCTGAGTCATTACATATTATACTTATTCATTAGTAGCTCATCTAATGGTTGATTAAATGAAAAATTAGATAGATGATTACAGTTTAACAGGAAATCATCAAAATGTTGTGTGTTTTTTTTCCATTTTGTAGAGTGTTAAAATGACTTCAATCCCCTCAATTCCAATTTATTCTTACCCAAAACGATAGGCAACTGCATTATAGTTTTAGGTCTGGTTATTTAGCTATGTAGACTGTCTAGAAATGCAGGGCTTCCAAATACTTTAGATTTGCAAAATAAGGAAAACAAGGGTTCAATTTTGTTTAAAAGACCCAATATGGATGTATCTAAGTAAAAAAAAAAGAAGCAAATATGGAGCTCAGATACCAATATAATGCTTGTAGAAGTTTGCAAAAGTTATACAAGACTAATTTGATATTTAACTGACCACATGTCTTTTTTATCTACAACTTCTACAGTTTCCATATCTGGGCGGCTCCCAACTAATTAAATATATTTTTACTAGTTTAAGCCTAATGGCCTCATTGTGTCGATGGGCCTCTAAACTATGATATTAATTTAAGCTATAAATAATAAAGACCAAATTTCACAGATATAAAAAGAAAATAAGTTACTTAGCTAAACACATTTAAATTAAAAGAGCTAATAATAAAACCAATATTAAAATTTAGTTAAATTACTACATTTAGGACTAGATGTTCCTTGTAAAGATAAGTGATATGTCCTTTCAAACTAGAATTTTTAAGGAACTACAATATTTCAGATTCAACATTTAAATAAAACTAAAAATATAGTTTTTCTTCAAATTTTGATTTTTTTTTTACAGCAATCATTTATTTTTACTTATGGTGTGGCCCAACAATAATTTAGAAAACCTAACCAAACTCCAGACCATTAATTTAGCATTTAGATAATTGTCAATTTACATCATTACAAACAATTTTAACATTAGGTTTCAATTTCTATTTTCTATAATAATTAAGGAATTAATGTGAACAAAATCAAAATTGAAGAAAAAAATATCAATGTAAGAAAATTAATCTCTTTCACTTACCAGTATTATATTTTCTAAGATTCAGATTTGGATTCGATCCATCTCCACTATATAATTTACGAAAAAATTTGTGATGGATAAAGTCATGCTCAAATATATCTAAGTTTCATAAATGAAACATAAAAACCATGTTTTTTGTTTTTTATTTTAATTCAACTTCACAGAAAACTGCCAAAAAGACATACACCAATTACAGCAGTTCACAGAAAACAATGAAAATCAACATAACTAACGCAAGAATATATCAAATCTTAATATCTTACACATGTTAGGTGAACCTACATAGAGCTTAAACATAGAAAATTACAAACGTGATTTTTTATAACTTGTTTTCTTTGTAATAAAAACATATTTGAGGTTGTAAAAAAATCATATTACTAATCTATCTTATTGGCACACATGGTAGAGCGACAGTAAAAGTGAACATTTAAGGAATGTATGCATGCTAATGTGAGTTTCTAAGTTTAAATGGTTCAATGAACCAAATATCTAATACTATTTTCTTAAATTTGGTTAACTTAAAAAAAAGTATATTTAATGCCTTAGGTATGTTTTTCTCTTGAGCAGGTCAGAGTAATCAATAAAGTTGTCAGTGAGCGTTTATAGGAATTTAACATCAAACCAGTCTTCTAACATAATATAAATAAATGACATTTAAGAACGAAACACTATTTTTGTAATGTGGGGACCAAATCATGAAACCAAAATCTAAACTTACTGTACTTCTGACTTAGTAAAGTAATGCTTTTAGCACATTTAAAGTATATTTAAAGGATTTTCTGATAAATCCCAACATTGAGAAATTTAGAGACAACTTTATTAATGTGAGCTTTAAAAGTTATACCAATATCCTTTATAATATTTACATACCGGTGCTCAAGTTTATGATTAGATAAATAACAGGCTAATTTATATTATCTATCTCTTTTGTTATGTGTGTGTAAAATTTTACTTTAACACATTAATTAATCAAAGTTCAGAATTAGTTTGTATTGCACGAGTGAGTTAATTTGTTAAAGTAATTTTAAAGAGTTTCAGTGTACATGAAATTCAAAGGACCAAGAAATTTTCAAAATATCAGCATAGAGTGCAATTTTAGTTTATTAAGGGAACAAGGTCATTATTAAAAATGATGAATATCAAAGGTCCTTTGTTCAGGGTGGTACATGAGAGAGCAATGAGAAGTGCGGTAGACGTTTAGATATCCTGGATTCTTTATGAAGCAGTATGATATCTTTTAAACCAAAATGTAGCTGAAAGTTCTGAGCAGATAAAATGTTAAAACTTTGTCTACAAGGTGTTTAAAAAAGTATGTGATAACTTTCATAAAGCCCTATAAAACAATCCCACATTTTCTTAAAGTTTTTGATTGTGACCCAATGAGTTTTTTTATAGAGGAAGCTTAGATCTAGATTTCTAGCCTTTTGCTTTAATCTAAGACATACAAATTTTTGCATAAAGCGTTGAATTTTTTTTTTTTTCAAAACGTTAAACTCAAAATGAAAACCTTTAAGCCGCTCAGAAACATGCTGAAGTTTTTGCCTTTGTTGGACTAGACTGCCCAAGACGAGAAGATCAGGGTTCGATCCCGGTCGAGCGCACTGGGGGTAATTTCTCCTAAATGGCTTTCCACTCTCCCTCCACACAAATGCAGGTGTGTTTCCTCTAGATTAAGCCTTCATAATTCCTAGCCAATAAGTGTAATTAGTATGTAGGCGTATAACCCGAACGGGTAGTAAGATGCTGTGCTAAAAAAAATTATTTAATATTAATTAGGCACACATTTGGGAACAAAAAAAACTTGTTAGTACAAAAAAGAGAGCTTTTTAGACAATTTAAGGTCCATTTAGAAGTTTTAATTTGTTATATTTATGGTAAGACTTTAACCAGAGTCATTATATTACAGGTATTTTAATTCTTACTTGTTTAGTTTCAATTGTAGCCTTAAAACACTAAATTACACACCTAAGAACTTGTTTAAAACAAAGATTTCAAAGATACTTAATTATGGAACAAACTCTGCCAAACAGTTTTTTAGTAGGCCACTGTACTTGAACTTTTTGCACCTGGCGTTATTCCTAATGCAATCAAACGGGGGAATGTTGTGGAAAGTATTGTAAAATTTACTAGTTAACATTTGTATTAAAAAGTAATACAAAAAACTTTAGTGAAACCCGCAATGGTGGCCGTATAATCAAAGTTGTCACTCTCACGCGAGACTATATTGCTGACGAGTGATGATGGTGTTCAAATTTCAGTCGGGTGTACTGAGGAAGGTTTTTTCCTAAATGGTTTTCTTCTCTTCATGTAAATGTGTGTACACTTCCTATAAATCCAACCTTCCTCATCCCAAATTTATTACCTAGCGTAATTAGTACATATGGGTATAACCTGAACAAGCAGTAATCTTGACAGGGTTCTAAATAGTAGTAGTAGTAGTAGCGGCAGCAGTAGCAGTAGTAGTAGTAGTAGTAGTAGTGGTAGTAGTAGTAGTAGTAGTGATGATAATGATGATGATAATAATAATAATAATAATAGTAATAATAATAATATAAACTCACCTCTAGCAAAAAATTAAAGAGTTGCTTGACAAAAAGGTTATTTTTATCGTCTTCACTACTCTGAGCATTTTCCTCATCTTCTTCGCACAATGACGCAGCAAACTTTCCAGCCAGTTCCAAACATCTATCTATGGCAGGACTTTTCTCACCATGAATAAAAATACGACGTAGATTCATGGTAAATTCTTTAAGAAAACATTCTAGGTCCACCTGTATTAATAATAGGCTTATAGCATTTTCAAGTGAAATTTTGATTCAAGTATAGGCTACCTTTATTTTGATGCAAAAGAACATCGGTCAACACACAATAGTACATTTAGATTACTCTAGTGATTTAGGTATTATTCGATTCACATCTTTTAGTATGTGTAGTAATAGCAATGACACAATAGTTTGTGTACTATCACCCCCAATTTCATAAGCAAATTGAGGTAGCATGTTATTTTTAAAAAAGATGTAAGCCTAGCCCTAATTATTTTGAGAAGACAATCTAATACTTGTAAAGTTAAATATGTGAATAAGATTTTTACTAAACTCTTCAATTAAAAAGTCTCATTGATTAAGTGTTTAGATTAGTCATAGTTTATTTGTTTAGATCAAGCGGTACCATATTCATGGTCCTTTATTAGAGAGAATGGAGGGCAGGGTTGCTTTGGAGAGCCACAAAACCTAGTTAAATTTATTTATTTGAAGGAAGGGACTATAACAATTATTAATTTCCAAAAACGGCAGTTTGCTGGATTAATTAAGGAATTACAATGTCATCTTAACCTTAGCTCAGTTGGTAGCATGTATGACTGCTGAGCTAAGGGTCCCAGGTTCGATTCCCAGCATGGCCGAAATATTTATCATTTATGCAATGTGGGTTTATCCTTCCACAGTGATGTCCAGTCTGTGACTGTATGTTGTGAGTGGCATAGTCTAAAGTTAGATTATAAGGCATATGACGTTAAAACAGGCCTAGCAAGCCGGTAGTGGAAAATATATGGCTTGAATAAAAAACTGACCCAGGCCATAGGCTGGAAACACCAATGGCTGTAAAATTTTCATCTTAACTAAAACAAATAAAATGAAACATAAGTTATATAAAGGCAGTATAATGTGGTAAGCTTAGACCTACTTGAAAGTTATTTAGTAGCCTATTTATTTTAGACAGACAGTGTGCTGTCAAATAGGTCTATAATCGTTTCACTTTTGCTGAATAAATTGTATGGTGGAGGCATGCGAGCCCAAGGTGAATTGTACATGTAGCCTGGTTAGTAGATTAACAATCGCATAAGAATGTATTCCTTGTCAGTTTTGAGGACAGTAAGAGTTCATTTTGAATGATTCTGTAACAATCATACTTATACACGTAGATAAAGTCAGTTTGGAGTTTAGAGTGTTACCTAAGTCTTTAATAGTGGATACAGGAGTTAAATAGCACTTGGTCTGATAATAGACAAGTTAGTCAAATACACTTTTTAATTGAGAAAGTGATTTTTACACATACTTGTTCAAGTAAATTTAGAGATTGTTAGCTTTACATAATTTTGTGATGTTGTCAGCCATATTATAAAATGTTACACTCAATGAGTCAATTCAACGGAAGGCACATTATTTCAAGTCATCAGCGGTGAGCGGACGTTTTGATCCAAGAAATGATCTATAAGGTCGTTTATGAAAATAAAGAATTGTTTGGGAGTAAAAATAATATCTTTGGGTATAATTAGGTCACTCAAATACTAAATATTAACTGTACAAAGTAAGAAAATGGGCCTATAATTTTGTATGTCAGTCTGGTCAAAACTTTTGTGTTGTGGGAGAACATTGGATGATTTTTCACTAGTCTAGAAAACTCCAAAAGTAATAGATTAAAAATAATGTATAGTGGATAAACTAGAGAGGTTGCACAGTTTTTATAAATAAGATGGGGAATTTCAAACGGTCCACAACTTTTGTTTTAATTTTTCTTAATGCTTCTATGATTTCACTACCGTTGACTTGGACTTGGTGATCAAGCAGAATGAGCCATTACAGAAACTGGTAAAGGTCCAGACACAGACTCCGTAGGTCCGTAATAAATCAATGCCAGAGTATCAGATTGCTCTGGCCACAGAGTCCTTATCCATAAGTCCGTACTCTGTAGAAGTTGACTAACTTTAACTTTCTACAGACTAGTTTATATGGTCTACCAATCACAGAGGTGAGTAAATATGGGCATGTGTGTTGGGATCCATCTTAAACACCAAAATATAATGCTTATAATTAGATTTTATTTTGTGATTGGTTATATTCTTATTAAAAGTCAACACTCATATAAACATAAACGAAGCACGAAAATAATATTAAAAAGGCTTGCATTGTTTACATTCAGAATACTAGTACCTACATTTGTTTTGCATTTTAAGTATGATAGTTAAAACTGTGTTATAAATATATTTATTGTGATTGTGCTACATTTCAAGTAAGGCCTATATCCTGGATGTTTTTTCAACAACTTTTTTTTTTAGTTTCTTTTTTGATCAGCTGACTGATTGGTGCTCACTCCTTGCTGTAAACGATTTTCTTTCGAAGTTTTTGATTGGAACGGTCACGTGATTACAGATATGGACTGTGTAATCGCGAATAGAATTTCTTGAGGACCTGGACCATGGAGTACGGACTACGAATACGGAGTCTGTATCGGGGCCTTAATAAGGAGCTGATTGGTGACAATGATTAGCAGACTTGGTGGCTAGAGTGGAAATAAGTTAATTATCGTTGTTCTGTCAAAAGAATTCTCACCATCATAAAACACAGTCCTAGGAATATCAAAACTAGGCTAGCTCCAAGAATATTTCATGCTTCCAAAACCATTTTAAATTATAGTACCCTACCCTGTAGTTAACATTCCGAAATTTATTCGTATAAGTATTTGGTCATTGTAGTTTCTTTGAAAGTAAAAATGTTTGTAATGTTATAATGAGTATTTTTCCTTTAATTTTCATTTCTTCAATAATTTCATAAGGCATTTGAAGTACGGTGGGTAGCTGTACCTATACCTTGTAGTATTTTTCAAAGGTACTTTATCCCTAATAACACTTCTTAAACAGATTATTGTAGAATGCATCAATTATCTAGTTCACATCAGAACAGAAGTTCTTGACTCGTATCAATGTCAGCTATTTTGGAGTTAAACATAATGAAATCTACATGTCAATTTTTTTTAAAAAGAAGCTTAGTTAAACGACATTTCAGGTTGACTCACGAAATTACTTTGTAATAGTTATACTCACCCTATCATATGTATTTCGAACCATTTTTAACGATTTTTCCAAAGGCACCTTTTTGTATTGAGCATCATTAAAACATTTCTTTAGAGTTCGCCCAAAGTTTTTTGACACTGCACTCATTTTTTAAATTAGAACATAAAACACCACAGAAACAAAAACACTTAAAATAATGTAAAGTTGATAATTATTTAACATTCTTCATAAAATTAGTAGTATATGCTTTAATGATTCCTAACAAAAGCGCCATTTTTAGACAACATTCCCGCGTTAAAATTATAGATATCAAAAACAATTGTAGGGGCATGCATTGATCACACTACGATTTCAACAAATATTAGTTAAGATAGATACTACTACAGAGCTCTGCTCTCTCCCAGATGTTAAAATATAATACGATTGAAAGTTATATTCACGATAAAAAAGGTTCGGATAACTGATAACAAATAAGACACCGTATGTTCTAGAATACACCTAAATATCACTGGTGATGGCAAAATCTTAAAACATAAAAGTAAAAACCATTTTCTAAGCACACAACTAGGTGATACCGTATTGATATTCTGCAAATATTTAAACTGTGCTTTATTATATTAATTTAGATACAAAGAAACAAGTAAAATGCTTCAAAATACAATTTAAGAGTTGTGTTGGGATGTTAAAATCGAAATAAAAACACTAAGAAATATTATAGTTTCCTGGTTAACAATGGGATAATAAAAACAAAACAAATGAGTCAACTAATAGAATCAAGTAGATCCATTATTTAAATTTTCATGACAGCTAACTCTTTCTAAAGATGATTAAATTAAGAACTAAGTCAATAAAAAGTTTAATTTTTATTTATTTTCTATTGTCGAGTAAGTAGAGTTTATACCCGTGTTTAACGCATAGCGAAAGATGCGTTGCACCAAGTGCGGAATAAATTGACCCATACATTTTAAATCTGTGACCTGCGAGTCACTAGCATCTTGCACACCAGCTCACAAATATCTAATTTTGAAAAGCCTAAACTGCAAAAGAGAGGACACTGTATCAGTTTATGAAAGAATTCCTCAAGCCAGATAAACACCGTGTAAGAGAAGTCTTGACTAGTGAATAAGTCAATATTTTTGGAACGTGAGATAAATTTAATTGTGTTTGTCTATAATAACACGTATAATTACCGTGTTGAAAAGCGGTCTTGACGTCAAACTGGATGAGTTATAGATTGTTTTGGGTTATCATACTCAGGAAAATTCGCAGAGACTCATATCTGATGACCGGTGGAAAATGTATCTGTGTAATCAACACCTTTTTCTGTTGAAATCACCGTGTGACAAGATATGCATTATATCGCACAACTCCACCATCTTTATCACGCATAATCTTGAATATCCACTTTGAATCAATCAACATCTCTTTTGGGTCTCCTTTAATAACTTTCCAAGTTCCATTTTTTTCATGTGATTGCAATTCCTCCAATATTGCTTCCAACATTTTTTTTTGTCAGATCCACTTAAGGCTTCTTGATATGAATTTGGAGTGTGCTCACTGCTTAGTGAAAATAAATTCATATCTTTTCGGTGGTTTGATGTTTTTTACGACCCCTGAGACCTAGTTGGTTGATTTGAACTTTATCTGGCTTAGAAACCTCTCCTTCAGCTCATTCTTTGCCTTCATCATACAAGTCTTGGAATTGATTGTCACTTATCTATTGTATTTCTTATTCGCCTACGGTAATGTTTGATGACAAAAAATATTCATCACCACATTTCATTGACAATGGATTTGAATCTTGTTAATTTAATACGATATCTCGAGTGACAGAGACCATTTTCTTTATTAGATTGTAAACTCTGTAATTTGTTAAGTCATGTTCATATCCAACCATTATTACTCTCGCTTTGACTTAGGATCAAATTTCTTTCTCAGCTGGGTTGGAATATTCATATATGAAACTGACACAAAGACACGCAGGTGGAAGACATTTGGAATCTTTCCGTTCCAGATTTCATATGGTGACAACTTAGTTTTTTTTTGGTGTTTTTTTACGTCGTTCGGTTCAGCAAGTAAACCACGGTGTTTACTGCTCCAGCCCGAAGATTTAGTTGTATATCTTTTGATCTCAACATGGTTCGAGAGCTTTACACGAATGTTCGATTTTCACGTTCTGATTTTCCATTATGTTGAGGTATTTACGGCGCAGAGTTTTCCATTTTAATACCTTTGGAAACCAAATACGTTATCATATTTTGATTACAATATTCTGTGCCTTTGTCTGTATGTAACACTTTCATGGTTCTCCCGAACTTATTTGACACCATCATTTCGAATTCCTTGAATAGATCTAAATCATCACTCTTGTGTTGAATAAAATATCCAGGTCTGAACCCTGAGGCATTGTAAATGAAATTCACAAAATAGTTTAAACCTCTGAAAGATTGGTCCACACACGTCCAAATGCACAAATTCTCCTGGCTTATAATTTGACCGGTCAGCCGTATTCTTGAAAGGGAATTTGTAAGCTTTTCCAATCTGACAGGGCTCACGGAAGAAATATTTCACGTCACTCAATGTCACCCCATCTACAGTATCCTGTTTCACCATCTCACTTAACACTCTTTTATTAACATGACAAAAACGTTTATGCCATCTTTTGAGACTTGTTGGGGAGATATTTGCTTCTTGAGGATTTACAAAAGAGTTCTTAACTTGTAAAAACATTCTGAAAATGTCATTGGATTGATTTGTCACGTATGCACTTGACTGCTCTTTTTGGTGATTATACTTTTTCCTTTGAAAGTCACTTCGAAATGTTTAAACATTACAACACCAACTGAAAAATTATTTTTTGCGTATTTCAGGAACATAAAAACATAGAATACGTCTCCAATAGTTGCATATTCCCATTTACTACGTACGAGTGGTTTTATTTAGATTTTTCCAGTGCCTTTAACCTCACAGGTACCATTATCACCCAAATGGATTGTTTGACCACTTAATGGATGAGAATCTGCAAAACAATCTTGCCGGTAGGTAATGTGTTGTGAAGCGCCACTATCGGTAAACCAGACTTCACTTGTCCCAAGGCTCAGTAGTTTCTGTACGTCTTGTTCTTCCGAAAGTAATTTAGTATAATTCTCGTAATTTTTGTTGTTGCTATGAACGCGGATCCGTTTGATGATGTTTCTGATGACTGAACTTTCTTCTGCTTGTCACGGGTTTTATTACGGTAATCCTTTACCATATGATCTTTCTTTTGGCAATAAAAGCATTCTCCATCGAATTTGTATTTTCTATCTTTGTTGTTCATAGTTTTCTCCCAAATTCACGGACTTTTTCCTGTCACGAAAATTCATGGAGGAAAATGAGCCATTTGAATCTTCATCTGCTGTGAGACGGCTTTCTTCTTTAATGAGTCTCTCCATCAAACCGTTCCCTGTTTGATTTTGTTCTGGCACACTATCCCATGCAGTTTTCAGAGCATTATACTTTGATGGTAAACCTCCGAATATCTTTGCCATAGTTGACACATCATCCAATACTTGACCAATATCTTTCAATTGCTGTGACAAATTTTGGATTTTTGAAACATATTCGAATATTGACTCTCCCAGGTCCATGCGGTATTCATGGAATCGTCGTCTTAAGGTTTCCCGTCTTTCATTAGTACTATTAATCTTCCCTTTTATATTTATCTTTTCAATAAACAGGTTTTCCATTTCCTCAGGTCTACCAAATTCTTTTAGTTTTCAATATCCCTTTATTCTCTTTTTCGCNTTCTTTTAGTTTTTAATTTCTCTTTTTTCTCTTTTTCGCTGTACTTTTTTTTTTTTTTTAACCTGATGCCTATCGAGATTGCAACATCTGAGCCCCAATCACAGTTTCATTTGCTACCTGGATAAAGGAGCTTGACCCTTGGTTTAATGAAACTACCTAGGCCCTCGCCTAGTTAGATGGAGGAATCTGGCTTAGTGAATTCCTGCCACAACCAGAGCTCAACACTCCAACCCAGAAAACTGCAGAGGACGGATTCCTTGTAAATCTATTGGAAGCTGTTGACTTGGCCAATAGCCCTTCGTGTAAAATCATGGCAAGGGTCCCAACTACTCTGAAGGAACTTGTAGACAAAGTATGCTTCATCCCATAGATTCTCTGGTGAAACAAGACCCTTCAGATTCAGAATCGGACAGTGACTATAAAGAGGAAAGTTCGTCAATTCTGATTTTACGCCTCCCAGCAGAGATGGCCACTTGGGACCCACCCACCTCAATGTATACGATTGCACTTACACCTTCATGGCTGTCTCAGCTTTACATCCCATTCAAACACCGATGGAGATGCTCTCAAAACAATGCTTTGATGGTGTGGTTATCCCAAAACCGCTCGACTTTAAGTACTACTTTAAAACTGACCCCAAAGAGCAATGGCAACAGTTGGACTATCCATGACGTTAGTCGATGGATAAAATTTGTACACACACCAGCCTTTTCATTTGTCAGCAGAGATTCTTGCAACAAATTCCAAAGGAAGATTGGCTGACAAAGGTGGACTTGATGTCTGGATTCTACCAAGTCAAGATTTTTTTGAGTGTCCTATACCATCGCCAGAAGTACTGCATTACACAGCTACCAATGGGTCATGCCCTCACCCCAGCCATTTTGCAACGCATTGCAGAAGAAGCAAACAGTTAATTACTAGAGATGGACTCTGATTTTTTTACTGATACCATTTGTTCACCGGTTACTCCCAGTGACTCAATCTCAAGAGTATCGGTGATTGAGATATCAGTGATCGGAGATACTCGCATCAGATGGAAACAGTTACTCGAACTACGGAGCTAGTATTGATTCTTCTATACACTCGAGTAAATACTCGCTTCGCAATCCTTGTTATTCTTTTATTTTTTATTTTCTAACAGCTAATTGAGAATCAACCTTATTGAATGGCATGTTTTACGTGTTATTTTTATTTAAAACACTTGATCTCGTAGATCTCATTTTTCAAAAACAGTATCAGATTGCTACATAAAAATGACTTTAATGGTTTAAATGTTTCATTCACATGTTTTTCAATACAAAATATTTGTTGTTAAGAACAAAATCGAAAAGCGAGCTTACTAAGCGAATCATGTTTCCGATTCTTTTTAAAAGTAGGCTAAGAAAAAATCATTTATTCTTTTTTTTCGGTGAGCCTATCCCCAAAATCGCAAATAATAAATTAAAATAAGTATCAAAATATAAAAAAATATAAATAAACCTTAATATTTACTATGTGTTGATGATCCTAATCATCCCATAGTCTAATCTAAAGTGTGTGTGTGTATATATAATAATTGATTAAATATTTTCTAGCATCTCTTAATTTAATGTTGTCTCAGAGCTGTGCTTAAGAGTTTTATTCCTTTGTATTTGAATTAGATTATTTGATCCTAATAGATGTATAGTTAAGCTACAATTAGATGTATGGCATTTAAAATAAAATAAGACCACAATAATATAATATATGACCTGCATTCCAAACAACATTTTCTAAACCAATCGCCATTATGTTATGTTCATTGTCACAAATTTTAATTGTAGTAAAACAGAGAACTAAATAAATTACACAATTACAAGAGTTTCTCATAGAACATCAAATAAGTTTTAATATTGGTACTCAGTTTAACATAATGTTTGTTGGACCACTAATTTTGCCCAAATTACATAGCATTCCACTATAAAATAATAAATAACATTTTTTGCTTCCTCTTTTTTTCAATTGTATGAAACTTCTTAAAACTCATACTTTTGTATTGACTGTACATTAGTCAGGCAACATGAAACCCAGATGAAACCTGAAGATTAGGTAGCTAGCTGTATGTCAATAGTCAATGTCAGTGCCGACAGGAAGAGCTTATAGTAAGCCTTTAAGTAATGAATTGCATTGCAAGCCGCCAAACACCCGAGCAATTAGTTTTCCTTCCAACTGATTGTCATGGGACTATTCGAGTAAATACCCAGTACTCAGAAATACTCGATTGTACTTGCCTACTCAGACAGCAGCTAAATACTAGCTTTGACCGTGGTTGGAATGTGAAAAAATATCAGCCCATCAAGACACAGTGGATGCCAGTCATAGTGAAAAATCACTGGTATAAATCACCAATATTTTAAAATCACAGTCACTGTAGTCACTGATATCATAAAATCTCCGTTTGGTCCATCTCTTTTAAGTACAGCGCCAACACCCATTAATCACTGGAGTCACCTCCTGGGATTTTGCTGGCATTGGGATTACAACTAAATGAAATTAAATCAGCACAGAAGCCAACCAAACGCCTAACTTACCTCGGATTTAAGCTTGATTCAGAGACCCAAGAGTTAAAGCTTACCCAAGAAGCAAAAGACAAGGCATAGAATCAGGATTTGCAGGATTTACTCTGATAATGTTGAGAGCTCACCAGCTTATAGACTTGGTTCCCAAGTCCTTGGTTCTCCACCTGATATTGCTTTTAGGTATAAGTAGAGGAGAAGGAGCCCAACAAAGAACAGTCCTAAAGCTAACAAGAGCTCCAGTCAAAGCTATTTTTTTATTTGGATAAGGGCATATACAAGTCGATGTTAAAATCATCTATAGTCACTAGAGTACACTGCTCAATTAACCGAGTGGGTCTGATAGGATTCAGAGTCGTTCATCTCTGTCGACACCAAGTCGAGGGTGAATCCAAATTCCAGTCACTGCTTTGAAGGTGCCGTCTTGTTCCTGTAGTAGGTTCTAGTGTATCTGGTAGACTTGTGCTGCCGAGTCCCACGCCAGGTTCACTCCAGGTGCCTTTTTCATGAAAGGCCATATTTCTTAAGTCTTGATCCCCAAGAATTGCTTTCATAAGGCCTTCCAATCTACACAATATCCATTTTTCTCCAAACTCCAAGACCCAAAGAGAGTCAGAGATAAAAAAACTTTTGGGTGTATGAAATAAATTACCTTTATTTCCAAACTAATATTTTAATAGCAAATATTATAAATAAATTTACCATAACAGGTTCTGATACACATATTATTCATAACACATTTTCTACTTTGATGTAATCTGCACTGAAATCCAAATCTGCCTCATGTTTCACAGCTAAGACCTGTTTAACATAATCGCCTATTTCTTGGTTGCAGAAGTTAATTCTCTTGTGAGACCTCGCTTTTGGAGGGACATTCTTCGGCACAGGAATGGCAGGATGGAACACTACCTCTGAAGGATCGAATTCTGTGAAGAGCTGATCCGCAGACCTGGACAAAAATCACCTTTAATTAAGAAAACTTGAGCTGTCAAACTCAATTCCTTGATTCTTAGTTGTATTGAATTATATTTGGAAGAAGGTACAGGAAAGGTGGATAGAAACATATAAAAGAGATGAACACAATATGGCTTTTACAATAAAAAGAAAAACAAAGTTCACACTTTACATTGTTGCCATTGGACAAAGAGGTAACGGTTGCCTCTTAAAGAAAATCGATTGTCACCACCCGATCCCCCGACCTAGGTTTCATTCTTTAAGAGGCAACCATTACCCCTCTTTGTATGGCAGCAATGTGAAGTGTGAACTGTGTTCTTCTTTTCATTGTAAAAGCCTTATTGTGTTTGTCCCTTTTATATGTTTCTATCCACCTTTGCTATACCTTCTTCCAAATATAATAAAATTACTTCATAAAGCGAAAAGAGGTTTTTCTTATACAAATATATAATATATTTACTTGTGTTGAAAGAATAAAGAATTGATCTTAACATCAAAATTTTCAATACCTCGATTCTTAGTTCTCAAATTCCAATATAATGTTCTAATAAAAATATACGTTTTTCTCCAAATAATACAACAAAAGGTAAAAACAAGATTATTAAAATGATGTATATTGTGTGCCACCACTCCAAGGAACTAGGAGAAAATAATAATAGAAAAAAAAACCTTAGCTCGACTAACTCTGACAGTGGCACGAAGACTCTTTAACACTCGAGATCACTGGGTGTGCTTGGGAACATTTTCTAGATGATTCGATGCTAATAATAATGTCACTACCCCAACTATAACAATGGTGTGCTGCAAATTTTTACAAGAGTTGAAGGAAAATATATAAAATATAATATGAACAATTTAAATAAAATGGATCACTGAATGAAATGTATTCATTTAAACTACAATAAAAAAATGTTATTGAAACTTTTGTGGGTTGTTATAATTATTGCTTCATTGTTACCACATCTCAATCCTACCTATGGAATTACGAGTAAATACAATTCTAATCTGACAAAAAAATATATATATAGTACACATATTCTTAAACAAAATTAATCAATTTAAATAATAATCTCTGAGCGTGGTTAAATTTAGGAGTTTAGAATATATAATATCAGAGTAGAAGAAAAATAATATAGACTAAACATATATTTAATTAGAGTTTTAAATAAGACAAAAAAATAGTACTGTTGAGGAAAGAGAAAAAAAATGTAATTAATATTTTTACATAAGATAAAAAATTAATTAATGCTCTGGAATAGATAAAGAGTCTGAATATATTTAGTCTTTTCTGAAAGTTTTATACTAATTAAAATTACAATAAAAAATTATTGAAACTTTAGTGTTTATTATTATTATTATTATTATTATTATTATTCCATTGTTACCACATTCCAATCCTACCTATGGAATTTAATACTAATCTTACAAAATAAAAAAGTGATATATATTACCTCTATTTTTGAACAAAAAAAAAAATCAATCAGAAAAATTAATATTGTTGACAACAAACTAAAATATATCAATAATCAATAGATATATTAATAATTTTGCAGAGAATAAGATATTAATTGAGGTTCTAGAAGAATTAAAATGTCTGAAATGTTTTAAATGTATACTGTAAGACTGAAGTGTGAAGAGAGAGAGAGATATATCATTGAAGATTTGGATGGATCTCACCAATGAATTTGTCGATGTTGAAACAGCACGAATTTCTAAAATTTGTTTCCTTTTATTATTTTTCCAACTCCTCCACAATTTAAAGAAATAAACAATCACTAGTTCTTACCTAGACACTTAACTTTCTATTAGTGTACTTATAATTCACTTTTAAGCTATTGTTCCACTTTAAAAATAAATTTAGTTAGGAGCCACAAAGATTCTGTTCCATGTTTATAAGACACCGAGAGAGGAGACCTCTCTCTATCTTCTTCAAAAAGTGTTCCAGGAATCAAATTTAAAAAAGTTCTATTCTTTTTCCGAGTCCAAAGATAAAATTTATACATTAAAACAACAGATGAGATGTTGGCTATGTACTAAGGATGAATATAAAATAAAATGAAAATTTAATATAAAGCTTGAAATATATGTCAGTGAATATGAACAATGTTTTCTTGAAAGAATTAAAATTTTTATTTCCATTTGTCAAAATTGAAATGCGCGCTAGTTTGAAATTATTTACATTGCTTATTTTTTCTTTTCGTACTTCTTTTATAATCATGATACAAGCCACTCACTTGTTTAACAGATCTGCGCATGCCTTGAAATAAATCATGGCCGACATTGAAAATTAATAAAGAAAAGTCAACAAACTTCTTAGAAGGATAAATATGTTTAATAAAAAGGTAAGTGTTATTCTATTGCTCAAAATTCATTATTTTAATTATTTTAAACAGTGTTAGACGATCTTCCTTCGGTTTTATTGTGAATGGATGTAAATAATATTATTTTGTCACACATGGCAACACAGCGCGTTATGTTGCGGACAAACTTTGAAGTAAAGTATATAAAACCAAAATAAATTGTAAAATATTTACAAATTAGAAATATATAAGGAAATACATGGTAGAGTGGCAAATAACGTTACAATGTACAAAATTCCTGGCATTGAAATTAAACAGTTGGGTACCTTTAGATCGAGTATCTTATGTTTTTGCTATTCCTTCTAAATTATGGTAAGTTGTTAATGTGTTACTAAACATTATCTATGTGTGTTTTAGTGATTTGCACAGATTGTATTTATTTGAGGTATTTAACATGTACTTTGTGAACCAATTAATTATATACGTACACAAGAATTTCTATGAGCAAGAATGAAAGGGTCTACCAATTTTGTCGGGAAAGGTATTTTTACAAACCTACCAGGGTTCTTTTACATGCCACAATTTATATGGGAACGAAAGCTTTGCTTCCCCTTCGAAGAAAGTTGTGCTACAAATTTTTTTAGTGCTCAAGAATAATTTGTACACCCCAATTGGGTTTGAACCCAGAAACCTTGGGTCCTGAGGTGAGCACTTTCCCTCCAAGTCCACTGAGGTCAACTTTTAAACAGATCAAATATGGCAATTTTTTTACAACCTTTGTAATTTTTTCTTCTTTCATATATATTACAGCAGTGGTTCCTAAGCTTTTTAAAAAAGCTACCCAATTATTAGAACCAACTTTTGTAACAACTTTAATTAACACGAGGGGAGAGATATTTTTAATTTAATAATCTTTTGACAACTTCTTTTATTTATAAGTGAATATAATTTTACTGAACACTAGGGGTGTACTAATGCGCATACCGATGAATCGTTATAGAGCAATTATTAAGTTGATTAATATTTTTTTTTAAAGTAAAATTCAAATCAAAATTTTCTAGGTAGGAGTTTAGTGATAAAAAAAACAAAAACACACACACACACACACACACACACACTGAATCTGGGTTGCGGGCTATGCAAAGATTACATGATAAAGACAGCAAAATGTAAGTTCATACTGTTGATAAAACTATCTAGTTCCAACTTTCACCAGTTATGCATAAAATATCTTTTTGTATGCATACATTCTTTTTGTATTAATTTCATTAACTGTTATCATTCTCTTAATATTTCCCAATAGTTATTAATACATAATCGGGATTAATCAGTGTTAATAATCATAGCATGAACAATTATTTTAAGCAATCGGTGATCGGTATCTGTTATCGGTTTTACTGAATTGGTACAACTCTATTAAACACAGATTTATTTCTCAGAATGTGTGCAAAGAGTGCACTTGTTTCTGGTTTAGGTTGACGACAACATTAATCTGCACAACGGGCACAAACATGAACGCAATTCCTATATCTGTACACTTTACGCCTTTTTTTTTCCCCCACGCTATGATTTTCAAATAACTAACAAATATTCACATTTCAAAAATCTTTTTGCGACCCACAGTTTGAGAACTATTGCATTACAGCAGGCAGAGTATAAAATAAATAACATATTTTTATTGTGAGGTTGCCAGCATGAAGAAATATAGACATGTAAAATATTGTGGGGTCAAAATCAAAAATCAAAATCATCATCATCAAATTCAGTCTGTGACTGGCTCAGTTAATAAAATGCCGTCTGTGAGAATCAAAATGTCAAGTTTAAATTTTAAGAATCAGAACTGAGAAAAACAGAAATATTACATTTCTAACGAAAACGTTAGAATAAAGATATGAAGTTGAATATGGACATGGCATGGTCTTACAGATTAATAATAAATTCAAAGATATTGGGTCATCTTTTTAACTTGATTCATCTAAGATAAATATGGCAGCCAAACTGGTAATTCAACTCTTCATGACAATTTACAAAATAATATGAATTAGGGGTGTGTGAAGCTTCAAAAACTTTGACTTGTCTTTGAATATTCCCAAGTTTTGACAATAAAATTATCGACAGCCAAAATACACTTATAGGTACAATTTATTTTCCTTTTATATTGTTATGTACATTCATTTTACCCTGAAACATAGCAGTCTTACAATGTCAGATTACACTATGGCATAACTTATAATTCGGGCCAGAAAAAAATGCAAACTTCGAAAATATTTCATTAATTAAACTAGAGTTTGCTTTGAATTGAAAATGTAGACTTCATACATCTCTAATATATTTTTCCCCATGAAAAAAAATTTCATAAAACATTTAACCTTGCATTCAATTTCAGGAATTAATGAACACTAATAGAAAAAGTGGACGTGGCACACTGCTTTTATTAACAAAATAAAATTTTACCGTGGATATTTAAAATTTGTATATAAAATTAAAATCTCAATTTAAAAATTAAAGTAATTTGGCCATTTTTAAGAAGGAAAAAATTTCTGGAAAAGGAATGTATTTCTAATTTAAATTTGGTTGGACACCTACCTTCATACTTTAAAAATAACATCAAACAATACTCACAACTTTGAAAGATGTGGGGGTAAACTGCCCTCACCAGTTGAAGGGACCCCCTTCAAAATGTTCTCAGAAAATTTCCGAACTGTCGGATGGTAATGACGCTGAAAAAAACAAAACAAAACAAGAGTTGCTAATGGATTTAAATAAGTTGAATAATACAACCACAGTAAACAAATCAGGTACCTTAAGTTTAGTCTATTATTAGGCTGTACAAATTTTGACATTACTGAACATTGCTTTAATGGTTCAACACCAATTTAAGTGTATAACTAACTTTACAACTAAACCTCAAAAAATTAATTAAAAACTTAACTGAGTATGAATGTTATAAGGATTGAATTATATAATCAAGTGGATGGGGATGTGGGCAGTAACGATTGATTTTCTTCAAGAGGGAGCCATTACCGCTTTGTCCAATGGCAGCAATGTGAGGTGTGAATTATCTTCTTTTCATTGTAAAAGTCATATTTTGTTTGTTCCTTATATATGTTTATATCCACCTTTCATCTACCTTCTTACAAATATCACCTCATAAAGCGATTTCCATTTTATATTATTGGTTAAAATTAGGAGAGATAGCAAGAACACTTACCTTAACGATAAGTAGAAATTGTTTAGAAAGAATACAACTTTTTTTTTTTAAGTACAAGGAAATATACTCCTCTCTCAACCTGATGCAGCCGTCTGTGACAGTGAAAGCTTCTCCTTAAAAATGTGTTTGCATGTCTTTTAGTGTTCTACCTAAACAATTTCTACTCCAGTATCACTAAGGTAAGTGTGGTGGCTATTCCTCCTAATTTTACCCATGATTTAACCTAGTGCTTTATTCCAAATAACCTTAATATTTTCTATTATATTCCTATTGCGTTCATAATTTTTTCAAAGATTTTGATTCAAGATTCATAAGTAAAATGAAGATTCAGATTTTGATTTGTCCCAATTCTAGAAAAAAAAATTAATTACCCTAAGAGGTAGAAGTTCCCACAATGCCGTGCTGTTAGCATTGCAATACTCTGGTTCATCCAGCTCAGGGAAGTAGATTCCTTGACCAATGGACGAGTCTGGGTCCAAGAGGATGTCCACAGACTTGTTTAGCTGACACAAAAAACACAACCGTCAATTTTATGTTACTTTTAACATCGCACAGTATCAAGTATGGTTGTGTGACGCTTTGACTTGAATCTATCAATTTTGACTTTGGTCAGAAAATAAGTATGGTTGCTTCGTTAGAAAAATAATTGTCTCTCCAACAGATTTTTAATTATTACTTTATTTATTTGTTGTATTTAATGCACATTTTATGAACTGACGTACTATATCATCACATAATAATTTCTATGAGCGAGAGCTAAAGGGCCACCAATTTTGCTGAGAAAATTATTTTCATGTACCTTCTAGAGTCCTTTTACATGCGACAATTGACATGGGACTGATGACTTTAATTCCCCTTAGAAGATTTTTATCGCTCAAGAAAAATCCCTTGACCTCAGCTGAGTTTGAACCCATGACTAGTAAGTCATGTGACAAGTACGTTACCACAAGGCCAATGAGGTCAACAAGATCAAACAGATAAATTTATTTCCAATTTTTCTCATTCTGTTTTTTACATGTTGTAGGGATGTGCAAAGTCAGATCTTCCAATTCAAAGTGAACTTGGATTTAATTATTTAAAATATTCCAATAGCTAAATAGAAGTTTGAATACTTAAAAAATAAAATTTAAAACCTGAAAAAATTATATATGATGGTATAGCTTTAGAAATTAAATATCACATAAAAAGTACTATACTTTTTTTTTATATATTTTGAACCAAGCTGATAAATCAAGTTTGTTTAATGTAATTTAATTATTTAAGATTTTTGCTATGTGAACATAATTTGTGATTTTCATAACAAAAACCAAATAGCAAGATATGAACATAATGTGTATTTTAGCTCTCAATAGTTTTATTGTCAAAGCTTCATAATTGTCGAAGCCAGTTTTTTCCCCCAATCAAAGTCGAGGGCGATAAGTTTTTGAAGTTTCAAGCACACTTATCGTGTATGTCGTGATGACTTGATTTATAAGGCTAAGGTGAAATTTGTTAAACATTTTTCAATAAAACATTAGTCTGTAATTTGTAATTGATGTTTAGGTTATTTGGAATAGAGCACTAGGCTAAATCATGGTTTAAATTAGGAGGGATAGCCAGCACACTTACCTTGGTGATACTGGAGTAGAAATTGTTTAGATAGAACACTATAAAACACTATAAAACACACAAACACATTTTTTATAGTTTTATAGTGTTCTATCTAAACAATTTCTACTCCAGTATCACCAAGGTAAGTGTGCTGGCTATCCCTCCTAATTTAAACCATAATTGATGTTTAGAAAGCCAATAAAAAATGGAGGGTTAGCTAGCACACTTAACTTAGTGATATTGGAGTAGAAATTATTTGATAAAACACTAAAAAACACATCACTCAATTAATGATCAACAGTCTCCTTTTCAACTTTAAGAAGCTGTCTGTGACAGTGAAAATGAATCCCTAAAAACGTGTGTGTGTGAGTGTTTTTTAGTGTTTTATCTTAACAATTTCTACCCCAGTATCACAAAGGTGTGCTGGCTATTCCTCCTAATTTTAGCCATGATTTAGTCTAGTGCTTTATTCCAAAAAACCTATAACAAACAAAAATGAGTTTGTTGGGAGTACATAAAGTAGAAAAATAGGTACTTTGATTTGGTTTAGGAATGTTTCATCTTTCATGAAATCAATTTAACTTCAATTTAAAATAAACAAATTGTATTATGCACATCACAAAACATTTGTAAAGAAATGGGTCCTTTAAATCTATGAATCCCTTAATCTTGTAGGATTGGAAAAAAAGTTTTGATCAAAAATTTGAAAGAGGTTGGGACTGGACTCATTGTGAACTCCATATCACTCGCATCCCAACTAATTTCCTACTACTCTAAGACTTAGAAACATCGACTTGAGCAAGATTCAAACCATCAAATTCTCCGGAGGTGGTCAATGGTCTTAGATTTAGAGGATACTATATATTGTAAACTACGGAGGAAAAAAAAAAGTTAGGAGAGACAACCTACTTGTAAATAGTTGAGTTGTTTCAAGCTAAATGATGAGTTAGGAGTGAGGGTTTTGGGTTTCTTTTACACAACGTTTCATTACTAGTATGGGCTGAAAGCTTTTATTTTTACATTTATTTGAGGTATTTTACGTGCTCTTTCTGAACCGAATGATTATATCAGCACACAACTTATAAAACTAATTTAAATCTAGAACAGACACAACATCTAGCCTTTGGCCGCTAATTCATCACTGTGAAAGAGGAAAACTATATTTCACATTTCACCTTGCCGGGGATCGAATCCGGAACCCTTAACTCAGTAGAGAGACCCATTACAGATTGAGCTAAAATGTTAAGTAATATGGTAGTGATGAGGAAGGTAGAAGTTTTAAGAATTGTATACACATTTGTATGGAGGTAGTGGGGAAAATTGATGAAAAATCACACTTAATACACAGTCAGGATTCTAGTCCCATCATTGACAAACTAGAAGAGCTTGACATTTAGACCGTGTGCCCACAGGCGTGGGTAGTGATAAGTAAAAATGAAGTACCTGCATGACAGTTTTAATGAGAGCAAGACAACCCAGTGCACCGTTGTGTAGCAGCTGTGTAGACATTGTGGCGAGTCGCTTGGTAAATGCCAATACTCGCTGCTGAGAGATCTTTTTCCTGCGTCTGATGAGAACAGTGTCCAGTGTTTGGAGGACAATCAGGAGATCACCATGATTTCTACCTACAAGTTTATTTTATTTCAGTTATTTATTTGAGGTATTTAATATGCATTTTCTGAAATGAATGATTATTTCAGTTCATGAGAATTTCTGTTAATGAGAGCGAAAGGGCCTACAAATTTTGCCGGGACAGGTATTTTTACATACCTTCCAGGGTTCTGTTATATGCCACAATCAGCATGGGGCTGCCAGTTTTACCTTCCCTACAAAGGAAGCTGTGTTATAAAATTTTTCGACCCCAGCTGGAATTGAACCCATGAACATCTGATCCTGAGGCAAGCACTTTACCCCAAGACCGAGTTCGACTCTCTACAAGTTAATGATGGTCACTATTTTATTAATTCAAATCCCAAATTTACCTACAAATCACAAATTTGAATCGGAATTTTAATCCAAATCTTAAAAAACATTATAGGTAGGGGTGTGCGAAGCTTCGAAAAATTTAAAGCCGAAGCAAATCTTGGTGTACTTCGTATTCGATTCGAACCCATGTTTGGCTTTGGCAGCTATTTGAAGATTTGTCTAGTATTCGAAGTCTAGTGATTATATTACACTTATAATTTACATCAAATAAAAATGAACTGAAATTACCTCAATAAATAAATTATATTTTTATTGTTTTGAGATCTAGAACACGTTCGCTTTATTTTCTTGGTGGAACTTGGAAAATTTCCATAAGACTTTAAATTTCAAGACGTCCATAAGATTAAACCTCTAACCCCCTTGATCACAAACAATGATTGATAACAACTGAAGATAAATTTATTCCTCTTGAAAGTGTAGATTAAAATTAATAATGAAAGTTTATTTTTATTTTCAGTGTGATTAATTAAACTTTTGAGGTGTTTCTTGAATATTAAATTTAATACCCTAAAATTCACACACACACAGCCATTTCAGTTGTTTACTACATGAATCAGTATGTTCAATTCAAATGCCTGTTAATATGTAGGCTAGCGGCAGACTTGAGAGATAGTTGAGCACATGTGCGAAGAACATGACTTCCTAAAATTATTTTTAAAAAACATACGCAAATAGTGATTACTTAAAAGAAAACTGCTTATTTTATACAGATTACACAAAGAATTAATTTATGAGTAAAATTATTATCATCAAGGTCGTATTATTTTCGAGAATGGCTATAGGCGCTTTCAAAATCAGAACCATATTTTTTTTTAGTAGTTCACATGGCAAAATTTAAATAGATTTATAATTTCAAAAGTTTCCTTGTTGATTTGTAAAACAGAAAAACTAAAATTTTTTAACACTGGATTTCTCAAACCTATAAAGGCACCCGCCAAATTTACTTAAACTCGTATATTTCTATAATGTTGTTCTTGTTCTCGAACGTCCGTTAACTGTTGTGTTTTGTTAATTTGTATCTTGTGTGTGAAAGGTGAGTAAAACACCATACAGGGAAATTCCAATTATATTAAAGCAAATGCATGTTTTTTTCTAACTACCCACTCAGGCTGTACACATAAAGTGTTTTTAATACAAAGGTAAAGTGAATACAAGATTTATATGTTGGCAATAAGCTACAAATATTAGTGCTAAGAAAAAATAGATATACTATTTAGTTTGATGTTAGATAAATATACTCAATGTCAACATAATATTTTTACTCAAAATTAAATAGAAATATATTCAAACTTTGATTCAGATTCGAGAATATTTCCCATATTCGACTCGACTTTGCTTAAAACCAAAATAGTGGGCTTTGCACACCCCTATTTCCAGGTAATATAAATAAATCTCTATAAGGAAAACCTCTTTTTGCTTTATGAGGTAATTGTATTATATTTGAAAGAAGGTAAAGGAAAGGTGGAGAGACAAAAGGGATGAACACAATATGGCTTTTACAATGAAAAGAAGAACACAGTTCATGCTTTACATTAATGCCACTGGACAAAGAGGTAATGGCTGCCTCTTAAAGAACATCGATCATCACCGCCCAATCCCCCGACCTAGGTTTCATTCTATCGGAACTCATCAGGGAGGAGTGTGAAACGAGCAATGCAACTTTCTGAAAGGGGAAACCAAAAAAACACAAAAGGGAGAAAATGGAAAATTGTAAATAATGAAAGGAACATGTAAATGGTATAACATAAAGGACAAACACAGGAAAAGGACATTCGATGTGAATATATAATAAATCTCTATAAGGAAAACCTTTTTGTCCAATGGCAGCAATGTAAAGTGTGAACTGTGTTCTTCTTTTCATTGTAAAAGCCATATTGTGTTCGTTCCCTTTTATATGTTTCTATCCACCTTTCTTGTACCTTCTTCCAAATATAAGGTAATCTAAATAGCAAGTCTAAATGTTAACATGTTTTGTTATAATTCATTCATTGTAACATTAATTCAGTAAGTGTTAAATTAATGGTCTGAGGATTTTTTTACACCCGTTACTGTTTCCAGTCTATGGCCTGCAGTTTTTTAAGTGATATATTTTTTCACAATTAGCTGGCTAGCCCCGTTTCGTAGCTTCATATACCTTACAATCTTCTTAAGACTCGGACAGGTATAAGATCCAATTGTCGGCTATTAATTTATCAATGTGAAAGGGTAAACCCATACTTTAATCAATGATAAATTTTCGGCCATGCTGGAAATCAAACCCGGGACCCTTAGCTCAGTAGGCGGTCTGGGGATTGGTTTATTTATTTTGCCCAAAATGTAGGGGCTGAACCACCATTGAAATGAATTAAAGTTAAGGGGCGATGATTTATATACTCCGTAACACATTTAGAGTTAAGTCTCAATATCCATGTTATGGTTCTAACAAATTCTTAAAGCAATGTTATTATTAATTACTTGGTATGACACCCAATGGCTGAGACCTTTTCTCGCTTTAATTCACATGTTTTCTGTTAAGGTCCATTTAAATTATTGTAAATAAAATAAGATCTCAGCTAAGCAACTGAATGAACAATAATTAATATACAATTAAGTAGTCTACTAATTTTACCATTCATTTGACCATTTCACTCCAACACCTTAGCTAAGTCGATAGCGTGTCTGTCTACTGAGATAAGGGTCCCAGGTAAAGTAAAGTAAATTTGATCATTTCATTTTCCCCAAATAGTGACCAAATGTTACATTTTGATGCTGTGTGCACCACAAAGTACATATGGCACTGCCTATTACTTTATTAGGTCAAATATCTCTCTGTACAGATCTTTTTTATCTTTGCATCATATATTTATTACCTTCTGTCCGGCCTATCCACATATTTACAAAAATGAAATTGGGATTGAGAAGGTACAATTTAGAATAAATATACCCATGTTTGTACAAAGGAAGCCTAGAAAACTAGTAAGGAAAACTATTCTTAGTATACTCAGCCAGAATTCAAACCCCACCCTCCTCATCACTGGAAAACCAGACCAGATAAGATTTACACCTTAGTTCTGTGTGCCTAATAATGCGAGTTCCTGGGACTTTCAAAACCAAACTGAATCAAATCAACTTTGCTTCATACCTGCACGAATGTGCAACAAGTTTTTGTAAAGATGTCTGTAGAATCTTGAGGGATCAATGTTGACGACATCTCCCTGGCCCGATAGGATGGTGAACACGGTTTGGACGCAATGTAGTTGAGCTCTGTGGCCAAGTGACTCCTCTTCCACCAAGCGGTTCAAAACCTCCACCAGGTCATGGTAAAATTCCAGATTAATACAGTGGGCGAATCTGCGAGAACCATAAACCACACACCATGAAAGTAACGCTATGGAAATATATTGCATTCAGTACATATATATTAAAGTGATAGCATATCTGTTGACGATATATATCTATGATACAAAATTATATAGATCAAAATTATAAAGGTAAATATCGCTAAAGCATTTAAATGAAAAGATTTAACTTCACGGTATGGAATGAGTAAAATGCGATATCAACATAATCACAAATTATTAAATTGAATAATGAGTTTATTTATTATTTAAATATAATGGCATCTCTTAATATCAGACACCTTCCCGGTTAAAAAAAAACATAGTGCTTGAAGTACGACCTTGAAGTACCATAGTAATTACTAAGTGGATTATTTTTAGTATTTTAGAAACTTTCTCCAGATGGGGATGGCAGGATTAATAACACTTTGTGTGAGACAGTGGCATTCCTGGCATTCCAACAGTAAAATACTGTATGGACTGATGTTTTCAATTTTCATCTTGTGTTTAGAGATTTTTATGCATAAAAAGGGTGTCTAATCGATCTAGAAAGAAAAATTTCCCAAGAATTCCAGGTTTTCCCGGCGATTTTCAGATTTTACAGTCTTGAAAAATACAAAATTTTTACCCATAATACTAGTAGAGTAAAAATAAAACTGTAATTGGCATTTTTATAAAAAATGAAAAAATCACATTAGGTGATTAAAATTGTGAGAATTACTTTTAAATACAGATGTAAAAACTGAAATGGTAACATGTTTGAAATACTTTCTAATAAAAATATTTCAAAATACACTGAAATTTTGAGATATGTTGAAATACATTTAGAAAAATTATAGCAAAAATAACATTGGGAACACACTAATACACTACTCTTTAATGATTTAATTTAAAAAAGGTTGAGATGCATGTTCCACAGCTGCAATTTGTTCATCCAACTCTGTAACATAATTTTCTGCATTTCCAGTATTTCATACATTGTGGAGAAGGGCAACTTGTTGCTGCGCCCATATGAAGAATAGCATCATGTAATTTGTTGTTTGGCAATAATAGATTGTTTATGCATATTTAAAAAAAAGCCACTTTGAATTAGCAGAAAATCCACGTTTTAGGTTTGCAGTGCCGCGATAGAGGCAGCATACCAGTTTCACAAATGTAAGAGAATTCTTATGATTTTTGTCAAGAATGGCCGATATGTATTTCAGAGCGTGACCAGGATTTCAAATAAATGAAAGATTTTTTTTTACGTTATATAATAATTATCTGCAACAATAATAGTTTAAGGTGGAGATGTATGGAACATGAGAAAGGGGTATTGTTTTTGCAGTTTTTATAGAAAAACTTTTTTTTTTGGCCAAAATAAATCAAATATTGCTTCAATACAAACATGAAGTTTAATTTTCTTCACACTGTGATATTAACAATTAATGTTGAATATCTGTCATGACCATAGCAGCATTAGAAGACAATCTTTTTAAATAAGCAGAAAAGTCTTGAATTCCATGACATCCTTGAAAGATATTAAAGAACTGTTAATATCACCATGTAAAGCCATACAGTAAAACCTTGGATTGCGAGCATAATTCGTTCCGTAAACGTGTTCGTAATACAAAGCACTCGTATATCAAAGCAAATCTCCCCCATAAGAAATAATGGAAACTCAGATGATTCGTTCCTCACCCCAAAAATATTTAATCTGAAAATGATTAATACCTTTTTTATTTTCGTTATTTAAATGTAACTGTACTGTAATCAAATTTATTAATTAAATTTAATCGTGGATAGTGTGAGGTAGACGAGAGGGAGGAGAGGAGGAGGTGTGTTATTGTTTAGGACGGCTTTCACTGTCACTAACGGAATCACTGCTATATGTTGGCTCATTCAAATATTTTTCTTTTTGTGCGACTTTAACAAAGAACCTATCCAATGACACTGCTCGGCAGACAAAGCGTAACCATAGTACTACTCGTATTGCAAGATATCGCTCGTTTATCAAGTTAAAATGTATTGAAAATTTTTGCTCATCTTACAAAACACTCGCAGACCAAGTTACTCGCAATCCAAGGTTTTACTGTATTTGATTTATTTTGGCCAAAAAAAAATGTTTTGTTATAAAAACCGCAAGATCAATGAATTTTTCTTGTGTCCCCTTAATTACCACCTACAATAATTTTAATGGGGTTTTAAAGACGTTGGATATTCAAAACAATTCCTTGTGTCACTCAAAATTCCCTGATTTTCCATGCAAAGGGAAATTACCTAAGAATGCTGTTTTATCAGGAGAGTAGACACCCTGAGAAATATGCATCTCTAGCAGTTTGAGTGTCTGTTATTAAGAAGTTGTTTCACAATAACAGACAATGTTATTTTGCTGGGGAAATTTAAACTTGCTGTTATAAAGCAGAATCCACTATTCAGAGGAGTCAGTTAAGGGAGATTTCACTGTGTCATTGATAGTAATGGTTATCAAATATTCAAAATAATGTGTTTGTAACTGTAGAGGTTTTTATAAAATATTTCCTTCAATGTGTTAAAAAGAGACACAAGGTCAAATACCAACTTAAGGATGGGCCCTTAAAAATTTTGAATCCTTAATCTGATTTGTTTTAAAAGAACTATCATAATACTTTCTGGTGGTTTAACCTTAACATAATATAGGACCAAACCAACAAATAGACCAATAATTTACCACTCGAGAAAACAAACAAAAAACTTTATGGTGCTAGCCCGCATGAGTGCTACAATGACCGCCACCTTTATAGGGCCCCTACATGATCAGGCAGACTGTCAGTATTAATTATTACTTTATTAATACTGACAGTCTGACTGGTCGTGTAGGGGCCCTATTAGCGATGAAAGTACCCAACATTTGCAGATAGATGGTGTCATGTGGTCAGCACAACAATCTCCGGCCACTAGTCTCAGTTTTCTAAACCGGAGCCACTACTTTTTCATTTAAGTAGCTCATTTGTCCTCGCAAGGTTTAGTTTGACCTTGTTTCAAACCCAGTGCTTCACAGAAATATTCTGAAGGAGCCGGAGATCTAACCAGGTACCTCTGGATCTGTAGCAAACAACTCTTGACTACTAGACTACATAGCCAGTCAATTTACTACTAGAGGTGAACCAAATTAGAATTGAAGAAAACAAATCACACTAATGTGGGATAGTTAATTTAATAATGCATATTATAGTTTCTGAGGGTGTATTAAGTCCACTTTTTTAGTTAGAAGCAATCTCAAATCAAATTTATTAGATATTCTCGAAGCTGAATCAAAGTTTGAATTTTTTAAATTGTTTTGTGCTTGAAAAGGTATATTATTGTGCTAAAATTATTACGAAACAGATTGTTATATTCATATTATAGTGAGTTTAAATACAATACTTTTCAGCATTTCATAAAGATTTGAACTGAAGATAGGTTCTATTCTACACTACTACATTTTTTACAAATCTAAATTTTCATTTTAACTAAGAATTTCAAATATCATCATCATCATCATCATCATCATCATCATCATCATCATCATCATCATCATCAT
Organism: Timema genevievae; assembly: GCA_902155825.1. NCBI lineage: Eukaryota > Metazoa > Arthropoda > Insecta > Phasmatodea > Timematidae > Timema > Timema genevievae. The sequence continues at coordinate 148,383 of CABFWO010000589.1, read as the reverse complement.
CAACAACTGTTTCCAGCCTGTGGCCAGGTCAGTTTAGTAAAATGCCTCCATCTTTCTTTAGCCTTCCACCAAATATGAATTTTGGAATTCATGATAAACATTAAAGAGGTTTACTTTAATGAGTTAATCCAATAATTCTTAAGTTGCTATAGAAAATAAAAATATTAACTAAATTTAATGAAAAGCTCTTTTGATATGGTACATTGAGTTATGTGGTAAATTAATGATCTGGATTTTGGTTGGTTATGTTTTCCTAGTATTAATGCTCTAAACAAATTTAAGTTTAAATAAAAAAAAATTTAAATCTGCAATCAGATATTTTCTCGAATCTAGAATATTTTTAAGGATTTGAACTTTTGGAGCTCACATCCATAATTTGAACCACTGTTTTAGAGTCTGTCCAACTTACTTGGCCAAGCCCTCAAGGGTGACACTAAGCAGCTTTGAAGAGGGAGCTGATTTCAAAACTCTGAAGTAGATGGTGAACACAACTTTGGTGATCTCGGTAAGATTTTGCCCTTTGGATTTTTTGTTCTCTTCTGCCTTCGTCTCAAGCAACTCCTTCTCAAGTTCATCTAGTTTCTTACTTCTCTAAACAAGCATATACAACTTAGTGATAATTTTTTTAAAGCTTCATATAATGGTTGCAGCCCACTTTTTTCCACAAAAATTAGGCATAAAATACACGAAGATTATGCAGTGAAATACAGTAAAGGTAGAGCTATGTGATTACTGCTATTTGGAATACAAACACATTTTTAGCACTGCGTCTTACTTCCAATTTGGGTTATATGTTTATCTCTATAAGGGAAACCTCTTTTCATTTTATGAGTTAATTGTATAATATTTGTAAGAAGGTATTGGAAAGGTGGATATTCACCTTTCCTGTACAAATATAATAAATATGTTTATTAATTTTGATTTGATTACTAAGGGTTTAGACCAACATAATTATAGGATGATCCTAATAATCAAATCAAAGACCATTTATTTACTACCACTTTATGCAAACAAAATAATAATAAAAAATCAATCAATTCTTATCATGGTTTTTAAGAGTTATGATTTGTTAGCAAAATGAAGATTTGGATTCAAGATAAAGTGCATCCGACCCATCTCTATTAATTAAGGACATGAAAAGTTGATAATGTTTAGTAAGTAAACAAAAAATAAGTCATAACTATAAATTTTTCTTGGCAAAAATTATATAGAGGTGTGCGAAATTTATATTTTTGATTTGGTTTGAGATCAGGATTACTATTTGGGGCGAAATTGAGATCGAGATATACTATTTTAGAGGAGAGCGAGAAATGTGAAATACTACCTAATTTGGAGACCTTAAATTCTCATTTTCTTCTGCAGTGTATATTTATATCTTTTGATGTAAGAGAAAGACAGTGAAATATTGAAGCTAATTTGATTAAAAGGCATTTAGCGAAGGTAGGATTGTGTTTACAGTATATCTGAATATGGTCATTAATCATAAATTATAATAGTGCATGTTAAAATGAAGTTGTTTCGGGGATTGACACTAAAAGTGTAAAATAAAGAGAAATGTGAGAAAGTTAAAAAATAATTAAATAGTGAGTTTTCATTTTAAATTCAAAAAATTAATAAAACATAGCTATGAACAGTTATTACTTACTAATGTGCAAGTATGCTATTCTAGAGAGCATATTTTTAGAGTTGTATCGATTCAGTATATTTGATTACCAATAAAGATTATGGATTATGGAAATTAATTGATCATGCTTTGATTATTTACTAATAACTAATACAAAATGGGAAATATTTATTTAAAATTGATAGCCTTTAATACAATTAATAAATTATTTTATTTCATAGCCAACATTTTATAGAAACGATTTAATATTGTTATAGCTCGCTTGGGTTGTCGAATGGTCTAAGGCAGTGCTATTAAACTTATTTTTTTTCCATACCTTCAGATATAATTTATCATCAACTTTATAGACCAAAGTTGTTGCTGTATAATGAAAACTATATATTTTCTATAATCTACATTTAAAATAAATAAATGGGGCTCTCAGGGCCATATTCAAGAACTTAACTAAGTGGATGCTTAGTGAACACTAGCGTGGGTTTTCTTGCATCAACATAGGTTAAAAGGTGGAGCGATAGTGTGCTAAGGACCCCACTATCAGTCCACTAAGCATTCCCTAACGTTCTTGCATATCGCCCTCAGATCATATGTCCTTATGTCGGGATATCTTATGGCTAATCCTAAATATGGTTCTGACTATTCAATGTTTATCAGGAAATAATCTGTATGTATGTATATATATATATATATTAGTTTTATGTACCCTCTAAGAAGCTGTCTTCACGCACCCCAGGTTGAATAGCACTGGTCTAAGACATTACACTCACAGTAGACTAGACTGCCGATATGGGGAAATCAAGGTTCAAATCTTGCTCAGATGTGCTGAGTGTTTTTTCCCCAAATTACTTACCACCCTTCTTTCATGTAAATGCAGGTATATTTCCTATAATTCAAGCTTACTCATTCATAAAACATCAGTGTAGACTAGCAATATGTAGAGACATGCAAAAGGGGAGGTTATTTTTTGGGTAAAAGTTGTGCTATTTTTATCAAAAAGTGATGGTATTAGGTATTTATGTAGATACAAGTCAAATTAGTAATTATTCAATAAAATTAGGACAAAGTCCAGAATACAGAAACGCCGCTTCTGGATTCACAACCATCGCAACATTAAAATAATCACTAATGTATGGGGAGCACACAGTGAGAATGTTTGGTTTTATTTTCAAATAGTATATCAAAAGCGGTCAAAGTGGTGCTATTGTATTCTGGACTTGTTCCGAAATGAGTATTTATTATTTATTTCTTAATGCCAAGTTAATGTAAAATAAACTATTCTTATATATTATTAACTATACTAGCTCGCAAATGAAAACATTGCCATTGTGGCCAGATTATTTTAGTTAAGGTTCGTCCTTTTATCGGTTAGAACATCATTTTACAGTGCTGTAAGCCACACGAAATCTTTCAGAGTCAAAATTTGCACATGACAACCAAAATGTCTCCTCACATTTCCTAGTAAATGCGTTTGACAGTGTTTATATTATGTTCACTACAGTATCCTCCAGTTTCAATTCAAAATAGCCATTAAGGGTAATTCCTTGTCAAATGATCCAATATTTTAATATTTTTGGTCCCATGATGAAACTTTCCACAACTGGTGCTAAAAACAATTTTTAATTTAAAAATTTCCAAAATTAGTGATGTTAAGTGTCATATGAAAGCTTTTAAAATAAGCTACAATACTTTTTTCCCAAGCCATCTAGCATCTCATTTCTAACTTGAGCAATAATTTATTTAGTAAATGTGTGTCTTTGGAAAATTGAGATTTTTTTTAAATTTTCCGAGGGCCGAAACTTAAAAACTGATGCATATAAAAATTTTAAAATTTATATTATTTACGATTTCTGGGGTTAGATTAGGTGAGCCAAATTTGAAGAAAACTCCAAACGTGTTCAAACATAGGCTAATTTGACATGGAATGACCCTTAACTAGTTATTCCTGGTCCATTTATTTTAAGCTAAATTTGCATTATTCAAGTAAAAAACAAGGAAATTAGTGTAAAATGTGCAATATAGTAAATGTGAATTTTGCATGTTCCTAGTAATATGCATGAAGCCCTAACGAGTTTTTGGATGCGGTGCTAAAAACAAAATATTTATTTTATTTTATCACCGTGTCTTACTATTGGTTCAGGTTATACACATATATCTACTAATTATGATAATGAGTCAGGGGTGAGGAAGGTTGAATTTATTGGATGTGTACCTGGATTTACGTGGAGGGAGAGTAGAAAACCATTTAGGAAAAACTATCCTTAGTGCACCCGACCTGGATTTGAACCTCGAGCTCCCTGTCATCATCAATTTAGTCTATTGTGAGAGTGACACCTTAGACCATGCAGCCAACAAAGCATGTAAATATATATGATTTGGTTTAGTAATTTTAATTGATAGTTTTTGTTCAGAAATATTAGTTGCTTTACCATTAAAAAACCAATGGATAAATACTTTGTTCTTTTTGTTCACTTTTAACAGAAAATTATATTTTACATTGATATTAATTAAAAATAAAGGAATTAAAAGTGTCATAGTTGCAAAAGGTGGAACTAGATTGTTACTTTATTTTACATTAGTCTTCATTACAAATAAAGTAAAATAAAAGGGAAGCCTAGTGGCAAAAGTTGGAACTAGAAAGATAAAATTTAAAAAATATAGTTTTAGAAAAAAATTAGTAAACATTTGATACCAAAGTCGCACAAATAATTAAAAATGGCATCTTAGGGATCATAAATGAATAGATCTAAAAAATTATAATCATTCATCCAATGTAATGAGTCATGGAGGCCACCTCACATATAGCCCTTCCCTCCCCAAGACCGTGTCATACGTCATTTTCCGAGGCCATGACACACTTAATACTCCCCCTCCCACCTTCCTAATGCTATGTCATACTTCCCCCCGTCTCTTGCCGAAGACACTTCAAAGCCCCCTTGCCCCCTTTTCCTGAGGTCACATATTTCCCTCCCTCCCTCTCTTCCTAGGGCATCATAAACCCTCCCTTCACCTAATTGTTGAGCGTGATGGTGTGAACCTCATGACCTATTATTTAGGTTCAAGTGTATTCTCGACTTGAGGTGTTTACTTTTTGTGTGTGTTTTTGTGTATATATTTTTAGTTTTGTTGTAAAATAATTTTTACCTGTTCATAAAACAATACATGTGTTGTATTAAGTTTAAATTATAAAATATGCATCATGTATTAAATAATTATAGCAAATGTTAAAATTTGTTTAATTGAACTAACCTATGTTTTATATGATATTCAAAAATCAAGGATAATTCCTGAAATTTCTGAGAATACAGCAGATAGGTCTTAAGTCTTTGAGTTGGAAAGGAGAAATATCTTTTCCTGTGTGAATCCCAAAATTTGAGATTCCCACCCACCCCAATGGCTTAATTTTATAATCACCTCAGTATTAATATTTTGTGGGCAAATTTCATTGCCAATTTAGTTTTAATTAAAATTTGATCATCATTAACAGTATTAAATGTTCACAGTCACCTTGCGTTCTCTCTTAGAGAGCTGCAGTAATTTTTGTTTTCGAGTCAAGAACTTCTTTTGCTTGATTTCATCTTCCTTCTCTTTATCAAGATTGACATCCTTGATCCTTAAAACGAGGAAGACACCAAGAACCTCGCAATGAACCGAGTGAGAACGGGACTTCACCAGATGGTTGATGCGTCGAACAATCTGTACACACAATCACAACACTAAAGGAATGCTGTAGGAGCATTTTAACACTTCCTTAATTAGTTCGCTTTGATCTATGAAACTAAATATAGATTTTTTTAGGGTATGCAAAGCTTCAAAAAGTTCAATAAACAAAAAAATTGATGATTCAAAATTGTTTAAAAAAAATACTTTGATTATACAAAGTTTTACATGTAGTAATATTGACGGCTAAAATATTCTTTTATGTTCAATTATTATAATTATGAGCTGTTGTATACATTACAATTTAATAAGAACTATAAAATACCTATAGGTTATACATAGAACTATAAAATACATGCTACCAACTGAGATAAGGTGTCCAGCATAAAACAATTTACAAAAAATATTTTCAAACTTTGATTTGGCTTCAAGAAAATATCATAGATTTGTTTCAAGTTTTAATGCCATAAAATAGTTTTAGCCGGATAACAAATCAATAAATTATTGCTATAGCAATAACCATAGATGGGAATGTTGGTAAATGCTAACAAAATTCAAAATTTCACAAGTACAGTTCTGTTTGAAACATAACCATCCAATCAAGATCTAGAACCATACAATAGAGTCATCAACAAAAGGGGCCATGGAAACCATCCACATCAGGTGATACGCCGTGATAATTTCAGGGCTTTACAAGAGCAATAATGTGTACTTGAGATAAAACTCAATTTTACTAATTTAAGTCAATCTCAAGCAAATTTCTAATGAAGCGCTTGTGTATTGAGCAAAATTGAGCTTGGGTTGAATAAATATATAATTTTAAAACCTAATTGTAATGTAAATAAAAAAATGTGTTCAAATTATTTAAAAATTTTAACGTAATAAGACACATTCTATTTGAATCAAAGTTCTTTATTTTAAAATTGCTTATTTTTAAATGATTAAATTTTAAATATTTTGTGAACATAGTCGAAAAATGAATTATAATTATTTACTCGCAGTTTAATATTTTGTATTTGGAGCAAGGGGCTTACAACCCTTATCTAACTAACCACCCTGCCCCATTTCAAATAATTACCAGAGCATATATAAGTTTTTTCCGAATTTACAAGAATTTTTTTAGCACTGCTTCAAGCTACTTGTTTGGATTATACGTTAATGATATTATGGATTAGGAAGGTTGTATCTAGAGAAAGTGTACCTGTATTTGTGTGTAGAGAGAGTGGAAAATCATTCTGGAAAAAACTAGAGCTGGGCCGATCAGCTATTTTGCCGATTAGTCAGATGCCGATCATTTGTTGCCGATTAGGCCGATCACCGATGCCGATTATTTTTGTTTTCAATTTTAATAAGTGTATAAAGTAAAATTACCCTTAAAGCAAAAGAAAAGTTACTTTTACTAGTTTTATAATGTCCAATATAGTTTTGTTTTAATAACATTTAAATAGAAACTTTTAATATCTAAAGGTTGTTTAGTTATTATTTTATATTGTATTTGTTAGGACAAGTGAACCTGTCACTAAACAAAAACAAATCATATTAATAAATAGCAAATATACCGGTACATGTTAGATAATTAAAATATGATTTCACATTTATGATTAAATAGGCCTACTGACCCTTTCATTAGACAAAGACAAATCATAATCAGCAAATTTAAATTTAATTTTAATGATAAAAAATAATCAAGGCACACATATTTTTGCACACAAGGAGAATAGGCCTACATCTATTTTGTTTTTAGATGAAATAGGAATTTTTACATCCAATGTCTATTAAAATATGGCTTCAATATTAAACAATTTTTAACAATCGTAATATTTTTGTGAATTGTGATTTAGATATATCATAACATAGGTTTTTGTGATTCTACAAAGCATTCCATCATAATTTAACTACTAAATATTAATATCGTATAGAAATAAGTGGTTTTTTAAAAAAAAGTATAATAAAAAGGCATCACCATTTTTAAACAGTAATCCGATCTTTTTATTAACAATTTAAATAATCTTAATGAAAAATAACATTGTTTTAACTACATTTAAATAAAAACTATCTTTAGAAAATCGAATGAACGGTGAACGGGTCAAAATGAACGGATCATTGAACTGAACCAGATACAATGAATCGTTCATTTAAAAGAACGATTTTTGCCCATCTCTACTTCAATATGATAAAATAAATAATAAATAACATAATGTGCAACAAAAGTTATTTTTTGTGTTTTTTTTTAAGAAATACTTTAAAACTTATTTTAATTTTCTTTTAACTATTAAAGAAAATGTAAAATTTAAATATTAATATATATTAATTAAATTCATATTAAAATATGAGCGAAACAAATTCCCTGCCAGTGAAAGTTTTGTACTTGCATTAAAAGAAAAACAGTTTCCATAAAACAAAATGTGCGCATGTGCGAGATTATTACGTCCGATGTTTTTTTAATTTTTGGGCATCTTTAACAAATCGAAATAACACAACACCAATCTGCTAATATTTTATTTTATGATTATTAGATTTGTTACTTGTGAGTATTTTTATTTCTAATAACGTGCATAAATTGGAAAAAGACCTATGGTAAATATATTTATTTTGATATATTTTGTTTGGAATGTTGGATGTGCTGTTTATTTCAAACCTAAGTCGCTAAGAACAAGATAATTATTCAAAGATGACGTACGAGAGAGCAGAGATAAAATATTATTTTTTTAGGAATTAAAATATACCCACACATTTTGAATAATCGGCATAAATAATCGGAGATTCAAACACCGATCATCGGAATCGCCGGTTATGTGATAATCGGCCGATGATCGGATTAATAATCGGCATCGGCCCAGCCCTAGAAAAAACCACCCTCAGTACAACCAACCAAGATTCAAACCTTGATCTCCCCATCATCCGTAGTCTAATATACTGCGAAAGTAGTGCCTTAGACCATGTGGCCACTGAAGCGGGTTATAAGCGAATATTAAATTTGTAATATTGAAAACAAAAAATAATGATCAGATTCTGTGATCGGTATGAGAGAAGAAGAGCTGATCAGCTCAGCGGTAAAAATAAAAATCTCTTACATCCAGTGTGATCTGTCCTCTTTTATCTTCTCGGAAGACAGTCTTGAAGCACTTAGCACAGGTCTGTCGAATTGAGGGTAGCCGACAGTTCAGGAACGGTACCAGCATCTGCGCCAAGTTCTTAGAAAAGTTGAAGTAAGGGTGTACCACCAAAAGGTCACACAAACAGTTGACGGCAAGTTCGCCCAATTTCTCTATTTGCTACAAACAAGAAAACAAAATATATTATTACTATTATTATTATTAACCCGTCTTACTAGCCGTTCAGGTTATACGCACTTATGATAATGTGTAATGGTAGGGTGATTGTGAGATGAAATGGAGGACCTACAGTTTAACGTGGGATCCGAACCACGGTTATTCCTCACATTCACAAGTTGTGATTAATACATGTCTTGTCAGAGGTGAAGGAAGGGTTTGGCAATCAGATAAATCTGTGTCGGGAACGAGGATTGAGCCCTGGACCCTCAGCACAGAAGTCTGACACCTTACTCCTAGACCACCAGGTCACCCAACAAAATATAAAATAATGATAAACTAGATAGAGCTAATATTCATTTGTTAATGTTAAGATAAGGAATGGGATCCACGAATCTTTAAGGATATTTCAGATTTAAAAAAATAAAAACATCAAGACTTAAAACTATTTACAATATATTTTCAAATTTTGGATTGTAGTTTTTTTTGGGGCCGTATGCAAGAACTCGACTAAGTGGATGCTTTGTTAACACAAGTGTGGGTTTGCTTGCGTCATCATAGGTTAAAAGGTGGAGTGATATTGTGCTCAGGACCACTCTATCGGTCCACTAAGCATTCACTGTACGTTCATGCATAGTACCCTTAGAGCTCTAAAAATGACCCAACATAATTACAAGACAAACTTGACAACCAGAACCTACATCATTAATTTAACGCTTAACTAAATGATTGAAAATTACTAAAATCAAATATATCCAATATATCCTATTTATTATGTTAATTTAAAAAGTTATCAAAAGCTTTCAAAAATACTTACTTGCGAACCATACCATACCATGTAGGTAATATTTTTCCTCGCCAGTGTTGTAACATGAGTTTTCAGTTTGAAATAACAGGCCTCATATGAGAATTAGATCAGACCATAACACCAATTAAAATGAAATTAATATTATTTTATCAACCAAATTATAGGTTGAAATACTCTGCAAGGGTATTCAAATACATAATATCAAAATAAAAGTATTTATGATTCTCAAAACGGCACTAATAAATTTAAGAATCAAATAGCCGAAGCTATTATTTATGCTTTATGATGAGGAATTATCAATCTTTATATAACATTCTTAAAATTGAAAGATGACACCTGGACACAGGAATCGAACTCGGGACCTTTGGCTTAGTACACCAATGCTCTAACCACCGAGCTATCCAGGAATCGTCCCGTGTCCAGGGTCATTCTTCATTGTGTTGATGGCTGCATTATCTGAAAGCTCGTGATATTAATAAAATCCTACATTTGTAACCGACGATTTCCGCACGTCCATCATAGATTATGTCTTAAAATATGAGGGAAGAATGACCCTGGACACAGGACAATTCCTGAAAGTTCAGTGGTTAGACCATTGGTGTACTAAGCCAAAGGTCCTGGGTTCGATGCCTGTGTCCAGGTGTCATTTTTAAATTTTCAGAATTAATAAATTTGCCATGTTATTGATTCTTTGATTTATTTCAATCCTTTATTGTAGCAATAAAAGTGAAAGAATCTTTTTGTTCTTACAAGATGTGTTGGATTCAACCTCATTAATTCCTGTGCATATTCAAGATGGTTTTTTATGTCTGATTATCAGTGGTTTTCTTATTATTCTCCATACTAATGCAGGTGCAGGTCCTCTAAAAACAACCTTAGCTATCCATACCTCATGGATTAAGCTGTTAATAACCCAAGGTGTTAAAGTGGTTTGTTTTGTTTCAAGTTTGATTATAAATCACTAATATCCACAAAAATTGTGTGTATCAAATCTTACTACCTATTTGGGTTATTCACATGTTTAAACTACTGGGTTTGGGGATGAGAAAGGTTGAATTTATATAGGAAATATACCTGTATTTGTGTGAAAAGACACCCTAAGTACATTTAATTGAGATTTAAAACCTTATTTCCCTGTCATCAGCAATCCAGTCTATTGCAAAAGTGATGCCTTAAGCCACCAAAGGGGGTCTGCACAAATTTAATACCTATTATGATTTTTTTTAAAACTAATGAAAATAAAAGTCTTACTTGTGGTAAATCGTTATTGTGCCCTCTTTTTTTCTGAAAGATAGACGCCAGCTTTTCCATCTTTTGCAAGTATGACTTGTAGTGCCTCAGGAGTTGTCGCTCAAACCCTTGGAGCTCTAATGTTGTCTTCTTGACTGCAAAACATCGACGGGAAGTGACAGTAAGTTCACTGTTCTTTTGAAAAATTGAGTGGGCGCATTCTACTAACCGTTTGAGAAAGCTGCATGTTTCCATTACATAAGAATTTAAAGAAAGTGCGTGCTCACATTTGTGTGGAGAGAGAGTGATAATCAATGTAGGAAAATAATCTCCTCAGTAAACAAGGATGGGATTTGAACACAGACCTTCTTGTCAGCAGAAAATACGACAAGATGAGACTGTTGCTTTTGTAGGCATACCCAATGGTGTGGTGATTTACTTTATTCTGCTAAAAAAAAAAATCCCTAACATTTTACATCACAATTACGATTCAAAAATTTTAGACTTAATTTTCAATGCTCTATTTTTTAAATTTTTTGTTTCAATCTTCTCCCATACATTTTACCTCATTATGTACATGTTATTTATGTATGTATTAGGGATGGGTCAATGCTGATTATCAGATTTGGGGGCGCCATTAACACCAATATTTTGACTGCACTTTAGCATGAAAATGTGGTTGGTGAGTAACTATTGTAATTGTATTATCATGGCAGGTCTAAGGCATTAGGTTTGGTGAAAATTACATTGTTATTGATTGGGAGGACGAGGTTCAAATCTCTATTGAATGTGCTGGAGGGTGGTTTTCTATTGTTTATCTATATTAGTGCCCGGACTTCTTCTAAAACTGGCCTCTTTCTCCCTTCTCCTTAGGTTAAGTCTTTAATAATCCTGGTGTTTTTAAATTACTAATTAAAAAAATGCACTCTGACCTTTTCTGTTATCTTATCATCTGAAACCTAAAATATGATCCCATTGGAGTTTGAACCAAAAACAATCAACGATGGCAATGGTTGATCATCCTGCGAAGAACAATGCATTAACAATTAAAAATTCTAACAAATTAAGTCGACTTACACTTGACTCCTGGTTGTGCAATCTCTTTGATATGGTAAGAAGGAAGAATGTCCTTAAACACCTCCAACAAGGACACTGCGGCCAATTTGCGGACAGTTATCCACACTTCGGGATTTTTTTCTCCTAGCATATCCAACAGGGTCTTCAAGTTGCCAACCTTGACACAGCAAAAAAAAAAGGGGGGATAACAGAGACAGTGGTATGTTCCTGTAGAATTAGAGGGGCCAAATACAGGATTAGAGGACCATTTGTTTGACCTTAGGTGACATAAAAATTAGTTTAGTATAAACTTACCTAGGGTTGTGTGAACATTCAAAAATTTTGCTTCAAAATTTGTCAGCTTCCACTTTACTACAAAACTACAAAGCTTTGCCAGTAAAAATATTAAAGACTCGCTGAAGGCAAGGTACATTTATATTCAATTTGGATCAATGTTTACATGACAAAAATCTGCAATAGATGAATTGTGTGTTGTGATATTTAGTTGCTTTATTTGCTTAACACTTCTAGTGCCATGAGCCGATCTGATCAAATCCTCCTACTATCGCTAAAAGTGCCACTATCCGATCTGATTGGCCCCGCCTACTACCGTTAAAACCGCCAGAGCTGATAAGGTTGGCTCGATAGAGTTGTGCTAGTTCTCGCTTTACCTGATAGATAGTGTAGTAGTATCATATATCACTGAAAAGAGAACAATTCCCTCTATTATTTTATATAAGGTTGGCAACAAAAATCAACTATAATTAGTTGTTGTTGGAAATGGGAGTTTAGTATGTTTACATTGGCGGATGGTCACATACTCAATGTGCTAAGTGCAATACCAGTTTACGTATGAGCTGCATGGAAAAACATAAGTGTGGCTAATATTCATACTGATGTAAATAGTTTTGGAAACAGTTTTCACATGTGCGGGTTAGATAGTTCTGAGTTTAGATAAATATACTATTTAGATTTTCATGTTATATCATGTGAATGAAAATATTTATTTGCCAATGTAAGTAAATAGGCGTAATGACTTTATCAATTCATATCATATGTAAAACAAATATACGAAATTATTGATTATAAAAGGCTTTTTGAAAAACGCATTCATTATGTGTAGGCTTAAATATTTATTCATGAGGTAAACAATATAATAAATCTTGCTGGAAGGTAAGCAATAATGGCCCAAAAATATCTAATGTAAAATTTCAAATAAAAATTCCTTTAATTCCTATTTATAATCATATTTATTCAAAACTTTATTTTCTTGTATAAAAGCTAACACACTACAATAAAATACCATAATTATATAATGTATGTATAATATTTTTTAAATATGTTAGTTAGCCTTAGTTTGAAATTTTTTTTAAAAAATTAAATTGTATTAATTTAATATTATTATTAAGGAACAGTACACGTGGATTAAAATGATAGAAAAATCAAAATAATCGCTTCATAAATAAAGGTTTGGTGAATTTTCTTGTAAACCCTTACAAAAATGAGGAAATAGCTGTGGCATTCTTTGCACACAAAACCTAACAAGCCTCCGGCACTTTTCACGCGCGAATTCTAGAATAGGCGTGCAACCAAGGGCCGGTCTTATGACTACTAGATAAATATTGCTATCGGGAGGTTAAAGTTAGCGACCAGATAAAGGTTATCATCCACTTTAATATTTTATGTGTATTATGAACTAAATTTATCTGCCAGATAGCTATCTGATGGCTAAATATATTTTTATGCAGAAAACACAAGGTTGGTACTGTTTTTACTGGTGTGCGCATGCGTATAAGCCCTAATGCTGCTACCGCTATTACCTGGAAAGTGAGCTCGCAGACTCCTATCTCATATCAAAGTGGCCAGAGTAATTCACTTCTCAAATTCCTTGACTCTCCAGAATTTTTTAAAAATTTTTCCCTTATCATGTTTTACCCATTTATTTAGGGTAACTGTAAAGTAGGCATGTGCGAAGCTTCGAAATGTCAAAGTCGAAGTTCAATTCTCCTTCGAAGGAAGAATAAAACTTGGATAAACTGTTAACTGATTTGATACATCTCACTAAATATTACATATTTCAAGATATAGTAATTTTAGAACTCCTATTAAACAGTTTTTTTACCACGAACTGGTAATTAAATAACAGCCATAGCGTAAGCATGGATAAAACACAAATAAGAATGAAAATATCTTAGTATCACCAACATTATTTTGTAAAAATAATACCTGCCAAGTTGTAGCACCATGGTATATTATCATATACAAACCTTGTAGTTGTGCTATAGTCCTTGCTTACCACAAATGTTAAATCCTTGATATGACAAATTTATAAGTGCATTTTTTATCAATAATTTTTTCACCAAAAATCCTAACTTTGTCTTTGACTTTTCTTCGCATATTTTAATCTTCGCTTCAACTTTGCTTCACATTTAAAAAGTGAACTTCACACACCCCTACTGTACAGTATGGTATGGTATACACAGTGAAATAAATTATAAAACTATTATTTTTTTTAGGGAAAGCCTCTTTTAACTTTTTGAGCTATTTTGTTATATTTGGAAGAAGGTACAGGAAAGGTGGATTGAAACATATAAAAGAGACAAACACAATATGGCTTTTACAATGAAAAGAAGAACACAGTTCACACTTTACATTGCTGCCATTGGACAAAATTATTATTATTATTATTAGCCCTGCGTCTTACTACCCGTTCGGGTTATACGCACTTACGCTAATGTGCAATGGTAGGGTGATTGTGAAATGAAATGGAGGACCTACAGTTTAACGTGGAATCCGAACCACGGTGGAGGCCTGGCATTCTTCACATACACAGGTTGTGATTAATACACGTCTTGTCAGAGGTGAAGGAAGGGTTTGGCTATCAGATAAATCTGTGCCGGGACCACTGGACAAAAAGGTAATGGTTTCCTCAGTAATAAAATCAATCGTTACTACTCAATACCCTGACCTAGGTTTCATTCTATCAGAGCTCATCAGGAGGGAGTGTTTAATGCGCAATGCAACTTCCTACAAGAGGGGAAAAAAACCATTCTTAACCAATTTCCTTTTTCTCCCCCCTCTCCTTGTAGAAAGTTGCATTGTGTGTTACACTCCCTCCTGATGAGCTCTGATAGAATGAAACCTAGGTCAAGTGAATGGGTTGTAACAGTCGATCTTCTTCAAGAGGACGCCGCTACCCAGTGGCAGTAATGTTAAGTGTGAACTGTGTTCTTCTTTTCATTGTAAAAGCCATATTGTGTTCGTCCCTTTTATATGTTTCTATCAACCTGTACTGTACCTTCTTACAAATATAACAGAAATATTATTTATGATACATAACCACATGTCAAGTATTAGAGACAATCACAATAAAAACCGTTGATGGTCAATATAATGTTTTCAAACTATTAAGATTGGTTTAATTTCCGCGAAGAATGAGTCTGAACAGATTAAATCAACAGTATAGGAGTTGCTTTTTGATTTGTGCGTGTTACTCCCACAAGCAAATGTAATGAAGTACTTGTACAAATATTATCTAGATGTGCTTGGGACCTCCCGTTTCAGCTAAGCCTGAACAAAATTTGCTCACATGTGCAATATATGACCTTAGTTAAAGTTAAGAAAATAATCAATTTAACACAATGTGTCCAAGGTTTATTATTACTTTACTTGACCTTAATCGCTGTTTCCATTAATGAAGAAGAGTTAACTAAATATGATATTTAAGTTTCTCTCGTTTTGATTTAATGTATATAATGTCTAATTTTAACCAGTTTTGTGGTAAAATTCCCTGATTTTTCCTTCTTCTCAGTTTTCAAATCATCTTGACTATTCCAGGTTTTTACCTGTTTGTGGTCACCCTACTTACTAACCTAGGATCTGTATGTTTAGTGATGTGTGCTAATGTTCAGGGTTAAGTTAGTTTGTAAGCTGTGTGTTTTAAAAGTGATTGTTGAAATCATCATCATCAGCATCTTCTTTTCATTCCATTCTTCTCCTGTCACTTAAACACTTTCTGTTATCTGTTCCTCCCATCTCATTCTTGACCTCCCTTACGGTCTTTTTCCTACATACTTCATTGCCAAAATTTTCTTTGGCATCCTCTTTTTTTTCCATCCTTATTACATGACCATACCATTTCAGTCTTGCTTCCTATACTATCTCATATACTCCCTGTACCCCCACTCTTTTCCAAATAACTTCACTCCTAATCTTGTTTCTCTTAGTGACAGCTAACATGCTCTTCACAAACGCCATTCCCATAACCTCCACTTTCCTCGTCTCTCTTACATTCACAACTGTACAACACTTTCTTACACTTCAAGGGCAATTCTATTCTACATAGCAGGTCTCTTACACACCTGTATAACAACACTCCCTGCTGTCCTCTTTTCATTACATCCTTTCTATTTTCACCTTTCACCTCAATCACACTTCCAAGGTATTTTACACTCTGCACTTTTCTCAGCTCTACTCCATCCAACTCGAATAGCGTTACTAGGCCTTATCCTCTTCCTTGTCATTAACATCACTTGATACTTTGCCATGCTAAATTTTATTCCACTCTCTTTCACTTCCTAATTCCATTCTTGTAGTTGTTTTTGTACTTCCTCCTCCTTCTACCCCCATACCATCAAGTCATCAGCAAGTCTCATGGCTTCCGTTCTTTCCTCCCCAAGTTTTCCTAACACTTTGTTCATGACCATTTCCATTACCATTACAAATAGTCATGGTGAAAGGGTACCTCCCTGCTTCATTCCATTATTTATTTGGAACCACTTCGTTCTCCTACTCTATGTATTTACACAAATCCGTTCTCAGCACCCTGTATAACCATGATATACCTACTAGAACTACTGTGTCTATAAATATAAATTCACTGATGCATCATTGTAAATATAACAGTGATCAAACAACCCTTCTATTTATCATCAAGTGTATATGTGTGTTCCTAGCTAATTACCTTCTAATAAATATCAACCCACATGTTGCAAATCAATGTAATTATGGCAATGTCCATTTGGAAGAGACCACAATCAAACTATGAGAGAAGAATGACCCTAAGCAGGGATGAACCCTGGGTAGCTCACTGGTAGAGCATTGGCGTGCTAAGCCAAAGGTGCAAGGTTTGATTCCAGTGTCCAGATGTCATTTTGTAACTAATTTAAATAAGTTACCTTCTGCTGAGGATTCTCGAGCAAGCCACTGGAGAGCACACCAATACGAAACTTGCACCTCTGAAGAACCTCTTCCCGACAAACAAACAGATCCGCTATGCTAACAGGCTTGGTGATGTCCAAATTCCCGACCTTCTCATCGGCAAGGACCAGTTCCATGTCACTGTCTGACTCTTCTTGCTCCTTTGTGTCAGTCAGTGCAGGCTCTTCATGATCGTCTTCTAAAATGAAGACATCATAGACATATTACAACCACTGGTTAGCAGGGAAATAGCTCACATTGGTCGTCATATGGTGAAGAGCATCACTCTTATAATAGACTAGACTGCTAGCTATGGGATGATCAAGGTTTGAATCTCAGTCAGGTGTTCTGAGAGTTTTTGCTAAAACATTTATTACCATACCCCTCCATGCACATGCAGGTACATTTCCTCTAAATTCTACCATACTCATTCTTACCATTAGCTCAAGTTATATATATATATATATATATATATA
>CABFWO010000589.1:115591-131055 GCA_902155825.1 Timema genevievae | reverse complement strand
TATATATATATATATATATATATATATATATATATATATATATATAAAGGTCTAGCTTAAACGGGTAATGAGATGTGGAAAAAAAATTAATTTAATTTAGTACTGCGTCTTACTACCCGTTCAGGTTATACACTTTAGTACTAATTACGCTAATGAATTAGGAATTGAGAAGGTTGAATTTAGAGGAAGTGAACTCGCATTTGCGTGGAGGAAGAGCGGAAAGCCATTTAGGAAAAAACTACCCCCAATTCACCCGAGCGAGATTTGAACCTCGATCTCCCTGTTCTCGGCAGTCTAGCTCAATACGACTAGCGCATTAGCCAACTACGCCACCAAGGCGGGTGTGGAGAAAAAACCCAATAAAATATCAAAAAACTAAAGAAATGGCTACCATAATGAGATTTGTAGGAAAAGAAAGAGGTGAACTTATTATGTTTCTCAACAAAAAAAAACCTAATATGGGTTGTACTAAAAATTGTTGAAAGTTATACGTTTTTAAACTTATATGTGTCTGTTCTCGATACTAATAATAAATAAGGTGGAAAGCTTCTTAATAACATTATTTTTAACCTTTAGTATCCTCTTTGGTTTGTCGCCGAACCACCCCGTCTTTAGTTTTTATTGGTAGAAGTAGTTTAGTTTTCTTGAATCCCGGTTCATCAATCAATTCTTCATACTCTTTCTCTAGGTCATCTTTGTCGTCATAATCATGGGTTGTTGATCTCCCTCGCTTCTTCTGAACACCATTTTCATCAACATTTCTAAGTGGATCACAACAAAATATCAATAGAGAATAAATAAAGTTACGGGAGTGGAGAGAGCAAGTGAAAGTGTTGGTAATGACGAAATGCTGGATGGAATGGAGCTGATAGAAGTAAAGAGTGTGAAGTATCTTGGAAGCATGATTGAGGCAAAGGATTTAAGGGTGGAAATAGAGAAGATAACATGCAGGTGGCACGATTCTGTATAGGCCATACTTTGTACCAATAGTTATACATGCAGTAGAAACATGGACACTGAATTTAAGGTGCGGCCGAAGGGAGCGCAAGATTGTTTACAGTTTTTTTATAGAACTGACATTTTTTGGACAAAATAAATCAAATATTTCTCCAGTGGCAACGTAGAGTTTAATTTTCTGCACATGCTGATATCAACAGATCTTGAATATCTGTAAAATGTGTCCTGGAATTTGGTCAAAACCTTTTCTCTTTATTTACAAAGTTTTGATGAAAATCCAGGACATCCTTGATAGATATTCAAGATCTGTTGATATCAGCATGTGCAGAAAACTAAACTCTATGTTGCTAATGGAGAAATATTTAATTTATTTTGCCCAAAAAAATGTAATGCTATAAAAACTGTAAAATTACTCGCGCTCCCTTCTGCCGCACCTTAAAAGACATCATAAAGGTGGAGGCCATGGGAATGAAGTTCTTGAGAAGTATGCTAGAAATGGAGCGGTGCAGACAATAATTAGGGTACAGGGCTCACACGAGATTGTAGAGAAAGCTAGAGTGAGATGGTATGAGCATGTAATGAGGATGAAAAATGAAAGGATTCCAAGAAGAACGGTGGAGCTTAAGTATATTGGAAAAAAAGTGCAAGGGAGGCCTAGAAGGATATAAGAGGAAAAGGTGTAGCAAGTGTTCAAGGAAGAGGAGAAGAATGGACAAGAGTAAGGGAGGAAGATTGGTAGAAAGACAGAGCAAGATGGAGGTGTTTTACAAAACTGACCCAGTCACAGGCTATAAATGATGATACCGATGACTTTTTTGAACATTTGTTTATTTAACACTGAGGTTATTTATTATCATGTAAGGTCTGTTTACTTTACTTGTGGGCCCAGTTGACTTTACTATATATTCCACGGACTAAAAAATTATGATAGGCCCCAAAGAACAAGGGTGGATCAACTAGTGTAAATCAACTAGTCTGTGAGTCACCCATATTCTCAGACCAGTATGTATCTTAATGCGACACAAGAAATAGGCATATATATTAATGTATTACAACGTCACAATGTCAGTGATTGTCAGGATATCACATGGTCAGTTTAAATTCGTCATCCATGTGTGGTAATTATTATTAAAGTTATTTTTGTCTAAATTCTTATTTTTTAACATTAATAGGCCCTAGTGGAAAAAAATAAAATAAATAAAGAAAGTGGACGCAGAATGTTATACATTTAAAAATCAGTAGACTTTTGATTATTTCTTATAACATTTAATAAAAAAGTGGTTTGATTGATTTGCAAAGAAGTTGTGTTTTTTAAAATAATGTAATGTGTTACATAATTACAAATCAAGACACAGATTGGAATACAAAAAATGAGAAGGTGAACTATGACAAAATAAAATAGATTCCTTGAAAAAGCAATTAAGTAATCAACAATATATATTAAAAAAAGTTAATGAACAGAATATAGCTCTGGTTAGAGCTAGTTTCTTGGTTTATAAATTAATTGCTGAGCATGGTAAATCGTTTAAGGATGGATAAGTTATTAAAGAACAAGTGTACAAGTGTTGTTATCTATGACGTGTGTCTTGATAAAATTAAGACTGGCAGGACATAGTAAGTCTGCCTGCTCATAAAGTAGTTTGAAGAATAGAAAATGTTGCTAGTAATTTGTATGCTAAATTAAGGGAAAATTCTTCAAAATTTGATTTTCAAGCTTTGTATGAAAGTAATGTCCCATGCGTTATTGTTAAGGTTGCATGTGTTATTGAACAATTATTGATTTTAATAGGAGGAATTGATATCGAATTTTATATATAAAAATAACTTAATGAAGCACTAAAGAGGCTTCAAGGGATGACAAAAGGTGAAGATTACGCCTAATTGATACCAATAATATGTAAAAACCTGAAAGGAATTAAAATAGATGGTGCGCAAATTACGGTAGGATGTAATGTCGGATTAAGTGTATTGATTAATAAAAAAATACAAGAAATTTAAATTTACTACTATTTCAATTCCATTGCATTATCCACCAACAATCATTGTACAGTCAAATTATCATGAACTGGAAAAATGTAATGGATGTTATTTTATCAGTGGTAAAATCTATCTAAAAAATGGTGTGAATCACCACCAATTTAGAGCATTTTTAAATTAGATTGATTAATTGTAATATGAGGACATAGAGGACAGAGTGTATAGGTACCATTCTTAAGTACGATTGCTCAGTCAAGACAGAGTTTTTAAACAATTTTTTTTACTAAAGAAATGAAATATATATGTTATTGATTGAAAAAGGAAATTTTTTATCTGAATTATCAGATTTTAAATGGCTCTGCGAACTTGCATTCCTATATGATAACATGGATTATTTGAACAAATATGAATCTCCAAAGGAAAGGAAAATTTACTAATGTTTAGTGATGTCTTATCAAGCGATATTAAAAGTTTCCAGATCAAATTAAAATGATTTATTTCGGTCAATTTTTTGTTGTTGAAATTGTCCTATCTTTCAAGAATTAATAAAAGGTTCAAGAGAAGAATATTTTCCAGATAGCAATTTTATCGATTCTCTGAAATTACTATAACAAACTTTTAATATATGATTTCAATGATTTATATGAAAAGGAAAATGATTAAAAATTATTAGAAAACACTTTAATAATGGAATTGTCAAAAATACCAGAATATTTACAGTTAAAATTTGCAGATTTACAGGCTGCTAATTTCTTTTTTCTACATCCATTACTGTTTCCAGCCTGTAGCCTGGGTCAGTTTTTTATTCAAGCCATATATTTTCCACTACCGGCTGACTAGGTCTGTCATAGCTTTATATGCCTTATAATTTAACTTAAGAGTTGAGCAGGTACAACATCCAGTCCCTGGTCGTTATTTCATCAATGTGAAAAGGTAAACTAACACGTTACCATTGATAAACTTTTCGGCCATACCAAGAATCAAAACCGGGACCCTTAACTCACTAGACAGACACACTACCAACTGAGCAAAGGTGTTGGATCAAGCCATTAATAATAATGAATCAATAATCAAAATTAGTTTTAATCAACATATTTTATTTCATTTGTACCGTGGAGAGACTAGCCCTGCTCCAACTACAAATATTACTCACCCCAGTCAACGGACGTGCTGCAATTTTGTATTAGAACAATGATCACGCCACTAACGACCAGGATCAACAAACGAACTGAGTGTGGGAAGTCGGCATCTAACTCAAGTTTTGGACTGAAATTATCCGTGAAAACGCGCATGCGCAAGAGGGCCATACCTGTGGACGACGGTGCTCCGAAGTGACTCCCCCCCCCTC
Organism: Timema genevievae; assembly: GCA_902155825.1. Lineage (NCBI taxonomy): Eukaryota > Metazoa > Arthropoda > Insecta > Phasmatodea > Timematidae > Timema > Timema genevievae. The sequence goes on along the minus strand of CABFWO010000589.1, from coordinate 126,773 downwards.
TTCTTTTAGAGGTGTGTCTGTCTCAACATCGCTGTGCGCAGGCGCCACACACAAGAAATGATGAACGCTTTATGATGTCATTCTGTCCTCCCCTTGTTTCCTCCACTGAATAAGATCGGATATAAGCGTGTGTGTTTCTATGGAGGCCACTCTTTGATGCCTTATAGATGTTAGGCATACTTGGGCGATATGTAGGCCCCTAGGACTAATTTAACGTAAGTCTGTCTAGAAATGTAGGAATCTATTCTTCAAACCATATTGTTGTATTATTCAGGTTAGGGTTATAATCTTGGTGCAGATCTGCTATATTCGTGTAATTCTTGCCTTCAGACCATATTGTTGTAATATTCAGGTTAGGGTTCTAATCTCGGTGCAGATCTGCTATATGCTTGTAATATTTATGATAGGGAGGTAATCTTGGTATAATGTTTAGGGATTTATTTGTTACGAGTTTGTTTATTAATAGGAGAGTCGGGCTAGTGGAAAGTCAGATGGCTGTAATTCTTGGTTTTTGTAGTAACTATTTTGCGGGACTTAGTAAATATCTTTGGCTTGTTTGATGACTCTCAGGTAAAGATAAAGTGGTTTTTATGCTCGCAATTTCGTGAGACATTTGTAAATTAGCGAATTTATAATAATATGCAAACAACAATGATCCTTTTTATATGACTCTTTTACTTTTGGTTTAATTAGCCGTATGGATAAATCTAGCAACTATAGGGACCAAACAAAGTGCTTGTTGTGTCTAAGGATAACTAGCTAACTGTTACATGCTCATATTATGACTCATATTTCTAACTTTGTTTTATTTGTGACAGCAAATATGAGGTTAAGTTTAGTCATTGTTGACACGTTGATATTTTTATAGTCAGGGATGCAAAGCTTTTGTCACGCCTAGCTTAGTCTGGCGTTCGCTATTGCCACGTCGGTTGTATGGGGGATTTGACCATCCCTCTGGATGTTGTAAATTATGTGCAATATATTATTTTATATATATTTTCTCTTTAACTTATTGTAAATAACCACATCAATAAATTAGCCGTTGGGCCATGATTGTTAACTATCCTTCGTTCTTGTTTATATTTAATTGTATATATGAAATCTTCCCTTAGGCATAGTTGTTTTTATTCGGGTGAGACTAGGGAGATACTGGGCTTGCAAGAAATAATCAATAAAGATCCCTTGTGATTACTCTTCTATTTGAACTATTAGCGACTGGCTGCCTGTGATGGATGATTAGGGGCTTAGATTGTACTAGTGAGGGACAAAGCCCGTAGCCGATATGCTTCACATTTTATTCAAGTCTTTCTTATGATAAAGGCCTATTCTCGAATTTGAAAAGGTTTATAGGTATGTGAGCAAATATTTTCAAGGATGAAATATGTAATATAAAAAATATGATTGCGCATGACAGATAAGAATTTACATAATACTTTGCGAATATGTGTAACAAATATTGATGCTAATATTGAATAGTTCAATGTTCTCATATGTTTTAGTGGAACGTTTCTTTCCCTCCAATAAAAAATACTATGGTTTAAAAGAATAAATCCTTAACGTGTTACTTAAGAATGAATGTTGATTTTTATTTTTCGAAAAGTGTATAGGTCTACAGTACAGTAGATGATATATGTAATTTGATGTAGGCCTATTATGTAAAGTTTTTCATAATTAATAAAGGGCTATTTTTGTTAATATAATTATTGTTAATTTGTTTTCAGTATAACTGGCATACAAAAATCAAACTATTGTGTTTATAAAAAGAGACTATAGCTAATTACTATTTGATGTTATATGTATTTGGAAGAAGGTATAGGAAAGGTGGATGAAAAATATATAAAAGGGAACAAACACAAAATGGCTTTTACGATGAATAGGTTTTATTCTATCGGAACTCATCAGGGAGGAGTGTGAAACGCGCAACACAACTTTTTAAAAGAGGAAACTGAAACACCCAAAAGGGAGAAAAAGGAAAATTAGTAAATAATGAAAGAACACTTAGATAGGAACATATAACATTTTCTGTGAATGTCCTTTATGTTATTTGATTCTTTACATGTTCCTACCTTAGTGTCCTACCATTCTTTACCTATATTCTTTTTCTCCCTTTGGTGTTTTTTTTAGTTTACTCTTTTAGAAAGTTGTGTTGCGCGTTTCACACCCCCTACTGATGGATTCTAATAGAATGAAACCTAGGCCTGGCGATTGGGTGATAACGATATTTTCTTCCAGAGGCAGAAATGTTAAGTGTGAAATATGTTCTTTTAATTGTAAAAGCCATTTGTGTCCTTTCCTTTTTATATATTTTTTTATCCACCTTTCCAGTACCTTTTTCCAAATATGTATAATGAAATACATCAGAAAGCGAAAAGAGGTTTTCCTTATAGGGATATGAAACTAAATGAGACATATAAGTTGAAACTTTATAATTGATAATTTTTTAAGGCCTATGGCTATATCAAAGAGGTTGCATACACCTGGTCTAAGGCATCGCTATCGTATCAGCCTGAGTTCTGTTAGTGACAGGGAGTCAGTGTTTTGAGTCTCGGTTGGGTACAACACGTTCTGAGGCTGGTTTTCCTAAATTGTTTCTCACTATCTCCACACAAATGTAGGTACATTTTCTCCAAATGGTTACCTTCTCCATTCCTAACCAATTATTTAGTGTGGATATGTGAATAACCTGAAAGGGTAGTGAGACACACGTGTGTGTGTGTGTGTGTGTGTGTGTGTGTGTGCGTGCGTGTGTGTAAGCGTAAGCTTCCTACCGAAATCAGAGTACATGTTTGCTTTCCTTGTGGCCTCAGGTGACAAGCAACATGCTATATTTTATATGGACTTGTAAACTTATAATAATCCTTTTAATACTGTCTAGCCTGCTTTGGTGGCTGCATAGTCTAAGGTCAATAGACTAGACTATCAAAGACTGGGAGATTGGGGTTCGATTGCAGTCGGGTGGCTTTTCCTAAATTATTTTCCACTCTCCCTTCATACAAATGTGGGTACACTTCCTTTAAATTAAACCTTCCTAATAATCTCTTAGCACATTTAGTGTAATTAGTACATAAGTATATGGCCTGAATAGATGGTAAGAAGCGGTTCTAAAAAATAAAAAATAGTGTGTCTAAGATACCAGATCTTCATTATCAGGATGGATTTCACATGAAGCTATCTTTATAAACTTACTCTTTGTAATGTAGCCTGTTGAAGATTGAATAACTGCGATTGGTAATTGCATTCTTTAAGAAGCCGAGGTCTTCTTGGTCCACCATCTTAAGCATGTCTTCCCCATGATCACTCTCTTCTTCCTCCTCCCCCTGCCCATCCTTCTCGGGCTGTTTCACCGGCTTAGCGGCAGACCGCTTTGACGGTTTCGCTTTCTTGTGGCGTTGAGTTTTAAGTTTACCTTGCTTGGATAGTTTGGTTCGCTTTTGATTACCTCGTTTTACTTTGCTGACGCGCAGCTTTTTACCTTTCTGAAAGAAAAAGTCAAAAGTGTAAATCAAATACATTCAAATATGATATATGTTAACATGCACATGGGCAAAAACAAATTTGAAATGGCCTATTGCTAGAGTCTGATAATTAGCAGTCCCTAAAATAATCAAATAACTTGTCAAGTTATCAATTATCATCATGAATGAGATATCATGAGATATTAATGACCAATAGGGCAAAGTGTAGTAGGCTAAGTGTAGTCACAAAATTACTAGTTCAAGTTTAAGGTGCCATATTGAAAAGGCTTAGGCCTATGTTTCTTTATTGCTTTTTGGGACAATTTACATGAAGAATATCCTGAGCTGTCGTGGCGAGCAATCAAAGTACTGCTGCCATTTGCCAGCCAGTAGACTACTCTGGAACCAAAACTAAGTAAGAACTATCCAAATCGACTTGATGCGGCTCCAGCCAGGTGAATGCAATTGTTAACAATTAAACCCAAAAATATTAGAATAATTTGCCAAGAAAAGAAGAAGAAAATATTACACTCTTTTCATTATAATATAATTTGACTTTTATATAGATCCATATTTTTTTTGCTAATAATAATAGTAAACAAAAAATCTGATTTGATAGTTATCATTTGATTAAGAGTAACCCTTATATTTATTTTTTTAGGGTAGCTGTAATTATTTATGCGACATGAATGAGGATAAAATTTGTAATTGCCTTCCCCCTGAGAAAATGTAGGTTACAATTTAAAGCTATTTGACCTTGAGAAAGAAAATTTTTCACGTGTGGCGGATCGTTTTATTATGTTCTACACTAAAAATATTTAAGGGGTTTCGATATGTTGTACAAAATATAAAAGAGTTCCGTGACTAAATTTAATTGTAAAACGCTGGTTTATAATATCATTTAATATATTGATTATTGCATGCTGTAGCCCATCCACTGTAGGAGTGTAGGTAAGTGACAGCGAGTAGAAGGTTATTTATTGCAATATAAGCTTAAAGTCACTAGGCCCTATGTAAACCTACCCAGAAATATTTATTTGCTTAGTAATAGGCCTACTACATTATTTTGTTTTTTCAAACAATTCTAATAATCATTTCAGCCAGTGTTTGCAGTAAATAACCTTCTCATAACTGTCACTTATCTACATTACTTCCTGTAGGAAGATATTGATGCAATATGGCCAAGCAATATCCACTGACTTGGGTGAGTAGCTTACATTTTGAAGACTAGAACTATAAAACTAGAAACAATATTTAAATGGCTATACTTCAATTTAATCAAATATTGTGTATAATATAAATTAAAAAATTATTTTTTTAAGCTTCTAGGTTAAGAAAAAAATATATGTTAACACTGTTATGGTGTGCATTTTCTCAGAAAGAAATAACATAGGCTTCTATTACGCAATATGATTGTTTTCATAAATTCTACTCGCTTTGCTCGTTGGGAGCTCCACCCACAAAGGGTTTCCTTTGCATATGGATGTAAACTAATGTAATTCCATCGTTGTTTTTAACGTAACAACTTAAAAGTTACCGGTAAGGTATTGTATTGTATATACCGCACTGAGTTTAAAGTTGCTCCGCTATTTTGAATTTTTTCAGGGTTTAGAAATTAAAATTTGTAACTTTTTGGAATTTTCCCGTCGGTTACAGGCTATAAGCTATAGGTTTGCCAAATTTATAGTTTTTAGCTCATCTGGAAGTGGGTAAACATTGTCAGTGAGTCAGCCATGTGGCTTTATAGTAGTATAACAATACGATTGTTTTCGTATAATTTATTTGTGTCAAGAAAAATTTATTTATAGCTAATGAGTAATTTCTATTTCTTTAACAATTTTGAATTATTGTTTATGTAGAATGTGAAGATTATTACAAGCAATATTTCGTAGATATTTGAAATTAAAAAAATCCTCTCTGCATTCTAGTTAAACATAATAATCAATAGTAAAGCTAGTTTAAGTAGTATTATAATCATTCTAAGGAATTTAAGATCATTCTTACAGATGCCATAAATTATAAACGTTTATTCCAATTAACGTCAAAAAATATTTTAGTAACACAAAATAAACACGTGCAGCACTGAAATTATAGCGAAACAGTTGTCCTAACTGCAAAACACTTTTGATAAATTTCTCCGTGAGCATCTATGAAACCAGTCATGCCAACAACAACCAATCATGCCAGGTTTAACAGTAAACACATATCAATTGCCTAGTCTATGACACTATTATAGCCATACAAATTTTTTTGTGTGTGGATAACTAATTTAAAAGAGATGTATATTCAAGTTATATTTTGTTTATAGAAAAGGAATTATAGACTGTAATATAAATAAGAAATTGTTTTGTCAAAATAAAGCTATAATGTATAGATTTAAATCAGCAAGATATTATGATACTTGGAAGAGTATAAATAAATGAATGATATTTTATACATACTTTTTATGTATTTTATAAAATTTAATTTCAATTTGAATTCACTCTCAATTGAGCTTTAGCTTGGTGCAAGATACACTATTTTACAAGAAATGTTTTATTTATTTAATAGTCTGTTAAGTATAGTGCAAATTTGCTTTATTCTTTATTAATCATTTTCCAAATTTATAGTAAAAAATATATTATATGTTTTTAAATAATAAAATACTTCTTAGCGTTTAACAATAGTAACAATAGGGATATCTATCTATCTATTGTAGTGCTTATACATAATCGGGCATGTTTATTTTCTGTCTGAAAATATCTTTTATCAGAGGGATCTCCAACAATGTTGGCGAAATGTCCTTAACTAATCTTATGTTTATGTTGGGTTTATAATAAATGTAGTCTATCTTGTCAAAATTATTTAATATGTATATCTCTGAAATTGACTCGTAAATTCTAGTTAATGTTAGACTTACACATTTTATTAAATGTTGAATTTATCATCCATGATTTATTTTGTATGAATCAATGTTATATAGTGTAAATATTTTAGTTCTATATTCATTTGATATTTTCTAGGTCAAACTACTCTTGACATTTCTGGGATTTAAAGCTGCCGGTCCCATAACAAAGCATAACTTGTCTTGTCATATTTAAAATGGATATTGCTAAATCATTTTTCGGTAATAGACCTCATGAAGGCTACTCTGGAAAGGAGGACTATAATGTAAGTATGTTTCATTACTGTACTTTTATGAACAAGTTTTGTTATTTATCTATTTTTTATTGTGTGATAGGAACTATTTGTAGACCCATCTTCCCTTTTAAAGTTGTATGTGTAAACTATTAAGATTTGGACTATTACATCCCTAGTTACATTTAAGCCACATTAAGCAATTATTCTAAATGTGCATAGCATATTGGCTATCAGTATGAGATTGGTCTGTCTACATAGTCTAGCGATAAGATTATTAAAAGCATCAGAAAATACAGTTATAACCCACAAGCACCCAATGAAATTAAGGAAATTACTCTTAAGTAGGCCTACCACATTAAATAGCCTCTAGGTATTATTTCATTAAAAAAAACTTTTAACATCCCCCAACAAAGATCAGCAGACATCTCAACTGCTATGTGCATGAGCATGTTGCCAAACGTTTCAACTGTGAAATCTTTTGGTGTGTGATAGTAATTTTTTCATGCTTTCAAGGAATGTAAATCTCACAAACGCAAAGCACTTTTATCAGTTATCTATTCTCTATGGGTGTAGAACATGGTATCTTACCTTACATGACAAAAACACATGTTCGAAAACAAGATGCTTAGGAATATATTTGGTCCAAAACGGGATGAGGCTACTGGGGATTGGATGAGGATACATAATGATGAGCTAGGCCTACATACTCTGTACTCATCACAAGACATTGTTAGAATAACCAAGTCTAAGTAGAATTTGGTGGGAAGGACATGTAGCACAAATGAGAGATTATAGAACTGTGTTCAGTTTATTGACTGGAAAACAGTGGTAAGAGACTATTGCGAAGACCTAGACGCAGATAATAGGATAACATTAGGATGGACCTGAAAGAGACATTTAATGAGGTAGACTGAATAGAACTAGCTCAAGATAGGGATAGGTGGCGTACTATTGTAAGTGCTGATATGAATTTTCAAGTTCTTAATTCCACAGAGTAAGTAAATAAGTAATATATTAATTGTAATTTCACTTAAGAAAACCAACTGAGCTTAACCTACCTAGCCTTTCATATTTGATTAAATAAAATGTATTCTAAGAATAATCTATAGAATCTTGCTTCAAAATAGTAAATAGGTGAGTTTTTAAAGAATTTTTTTAACAATTTAAAATTTTTTCACAAATGATTTGCTATAGTTGGAAACGTACATAGGTTGTGTATATAAGTGTTAGAAAACAATAAATTTCCTTTAATTTAACAGAGTAAAAAAAGAAATAATCCCGGCCTCGCATCACACTATAGCCGTTTTAAGTTTTTATGTTTTTAACTTAATTAAGCTGCTGATGCAATTCCTTTAATGGGAATAGTGTGTGCCTTCGATGAGATTCTTTCAATTTTTTTCTATGTCATGTAATGGTAAATTTGTATTATTAACTATCTATAAACACGCTAACAAAAGCAAGTTTACAAGAAAACAAAATTAAAATTGTAAAATAATTTTATATTTAATTTATTTTAAGAAAACTCGTGTAGTTCACAGAAGAATATAAATATATAAAATGTAAATATTCAAAAGAATGTCACAAAATTGGACCAAAATTATTTTAATATGCAATAGTTAACATTTTTATTATTATAAACTATCCCAAATGATCAAAAGCCAACAGTTCATGCATCAACAACACATTTTTTCTTAAATTCCTGGTTTTTTAATTAAGTACCGGTAATATATGTAGCAATCTGCTTTGGTGGCCACATGGTCTAAAGTGTCACTCTCGCTATAGATTAGACTGCCAATAACGGGAAGATCGGAATTTAAACCCTGGTCGGGTGGTTTTTCCACTTTCCTTCCACACAAATATGGGTACATTTCCTCTAAATCCCACATGCTCTCATCCCTAACTCACTACATACTATGCAGGTAACATGAACAGGTAGTAAGACGCAGTGCTAAAAATACTATATTCATGAACACGTTTACTGATCACATTCACTCTATTTGGAGGCACGGCCCTAAACATTCCTAAATCTACCAGGCAATCTTGATCCTTCAATTCCTTCTCAGAAAATATTTTAGAAACAATAGTTTATATTTATTTACACATGAAAGCTTAGTTTAAGCTAGGTTGGGGGATAGTTTTAGTTCTAGACACATTATGAATATTGTGCTCCATAAATTTTTTGACGCAATAATTGAGATATCTTTTACAGTTTGATTTAACTGTGTTAAAGTCTTAGTTTTAGTTTGTTTCTTTGGAGGAAGTACACATTTTTGATCAAAATTATAAAACAATAGGTACTTATCCACTTACAAGAATTGGGGTTGTTACATCGAAAAGGAAATTGTTATAGGCCTACTTGCAAACGGTTAATGCATATTAATAAATACTTTAAATCACCATTGAGTTATATTCTAGGATTTTATGGACAACCCGAATTGTTTGAGTTTTATTTATTTAAAACTGTGCCTGTATAGAATAATTTACAATATTGTTATCATTGGAAATGTGCTTCTTGTTGTGTGTATGGATGCTAAAACACATAAAATTAATTCATAGGCCTGTAGAGCTATAACTTAGAAATTAAATTTAAACTTTCACCCACAGCTCGCATCATTCCTCCTTTAAATTAATATAGCAAACTACTGTTATTTGAAGTTGGCTTATTAGCCATTAATTGTTGTAGTTCCTTCAAATAAAATAAAATATTAACCCGCCTCGGTGGCGTAGTTGGCTAACGCGCTAGTCGTGTTGAGCTCGACCGCTGAGGACGGGGAGATCGAGGTTCGAATCTCGGTCGGGTGAACTGGGGGTGGTTTTTCCTAAATGGTTTTCCACTCTCCCTCCACGCAAATGCGGGTTCACTTCCTCTAAATTCAACCCTCACAATTCCTAATCCATTAGAGTAATTAGTACTTAAGCGTATAACCCGAACGGGTAGTAAGACGCGGTGCTAAATATTATTATTATTATTATTATTAATAAAATATTAGTGCCAAGCATACAGAAAAAAAAATCAATGAACGAATCTGTCACTATTGGTATTTAAGATTAACTTATACCCAGTAGGTAGATTCCTGTTAATTGGGACACATCAGGACAAGATCACTTTGGCTCAATTAAGTGGCCACCCCATTTAAATGTAATATAGCCAATGAGCCGAAAAACATATTTTAACAGAGCCATAAAGGTATGAATAAAAGAAAATGAATGTACCTATTCAAATTTTATTGGTAAAAACATTTATTTATAAATAACTAAACAAAAAGCAAACAAACTATAACGCTTCATTATTTTTGAGATATAATTGGTTTTTTATAGCCCCGTGATCGAGTGCCAATTATGATATTATGGTTGCGCGTTGGGCGCCAATTAAAGTGTTGCGGTTTAATTTATGATAATTTAGTAATTATAGCCCCATGATCGAGCGCCAATTATTACAAAATTTTACTTGAATAATTACTACTGTTAATGTTGCACACGATTTATTGGAGTGATTTTATCTTCTTATACAATTTTACTTGAAATACAGGTTATTTTCTGTGTATTCTTTGTATATAAGTTAGTAGTACTGTCGTGATATTACACGTACTCTAGGTTTATGTCGCCGGCACTCTGTAGATTTATGTGACTACTCTATATATTCATACGCACAAGAAGCTTATATATTACATACTCCTTGCCCCTTGGACCTCTCGTAACCAGTGTCAAAACCAACAAATAGAAGGTGTCCCTGCGACAGGTGTCTTGAAGGTTAGCTTCCTATTGTGTATAGGAAACTACGTCTCTTGCTTGTTTGGTAAACACTACGAAGTTAAATTTTGAAATAGAAAATAAGTTTTAATGGTGCACTCCTTCTACATTATTTCTGAAAAGCGCGTGATTCTCCATGGATGAAGTCTTAAAAGGATAGTTTACATACAGTACTTTAAAGAAAAATGCACTTCATCCATGACTTTTTTTACATATATGATAGGGGTCCAAATCAATATCGTTACAAAACATAGGCTACTCACATTTATAATGTAAAATGAAGATAGTCAAATTAATAACCGTGCCAAGCAAAGATTCCACACTAATAAGGATTTTTACTTTGAAAATAATTATCAAGTGTACCATGACGTGTTCTCTCTATAGACTATATTTCCTGACATTTTGGTTAGTCACTCGCTTAAATGTAATTCATCGTCATCGTTTTCTTGGGTCTTCTGGTGTCCGAGTGTTTTTCTGAAATTTGTTAGTCAAGTGTTTACTTGTAATCTTAATTTTGGCATTGAAGGTGGTTGTCAATCTGATTACCACGGCATACAACTAACACAACACAACCACCCTAGCTTATGACTTAGCAATAACTAACACATATTCTGCCCTGTGATCTCTATGTTTTGAGCATGCTTGCTATCTACATACAGTTTATTAAGTGTAAATAGCCGAAGCTATATTAATGGTAGCTGGTTCAGTTAGATATCATTTTGAAAATTGAAAAATGACACCTGGACACGGGAATCGAACCCGGGACCTTTGGCTTAGTACGCCAATGCTCTAACCACTGAGCTATCCAGGATTCGTCCCGTGCCCACGGTCATTCTTCACTCATATTTTAAGGCAGA
>CABFWO010000589.1:86616-107265 GCA_902155825.1 Timema genevievae | reverse complement strand
GGGGGGAGGGAGTCTAGAAGGGTGTGACATACTTTTTTTTAGTCGGGAATTTCATAAAATGATCAGAGAAAAAGCCGGGACTTTCGTTGGTCAAGTTGAGTAGACACCTTGTTGAGGTTTGGTTTATGCCAATAATTGTGTCTTATGTCCTTCCGCTTAGCCCCTTTCTTTATTCCAACAGAAGCCAAATCCTCAACGCTTGTTGGTTGACAATAGGTGCTTAATTTCCCCTGCTTGGCGCTATGTACAATAGCATACCCACGGGAGGGTTTGATGGGGCTCGAGCCCTCCTTACTATAGTTTGGGGATGCCCCGAGATCTATGCAGCTCCGAAAATAAAATAAATGGGGGGTGCGAGGGGGATATGACCAGTTAAACATTGTGATCAAAAAAAATCTGGTGATTATAAATAATATCTATATCCATCAGCAAATGAATTTGAGGTATATTTATTTACTATCTTGTTAGATTATCCCGTTTAAAATAGTGAAAATATAAATAATCAAGCTAACAAATACCAATTAAAAACCTTCCAAAAAAGCTTTTAGGTGAATATAATGGTAATATATATATATATTTCTTCCGGCGGTTTGGAGTACCTCCCCCCAGACCCCCATTGGGCCCCCTACTTTGCAATCCTGCATACGCTACTGGTTTTATATATATCAGCAAGGTTAAACACAAACCCCAAGTTTCTGGTTACTACAAAGATAGAAATATCTTAAGGTATAAATTATTAAATCAATGGCTTTTTAAGAAAAAGAAATTACAGATTTGAAAAGTTAATAGCCTAACAATACAGTTATTGAATTAAAATTTTGTAGCTATGTTGCTTACATATTTGACAAGGATTATAGCTACTTGAAATTAGAAAATAACTCCAGTCCTCAGTCGTAAATTCCTCACTGTGAAAGGTTAAACTCACATTTCACTAATGATTACTTTTTTGACCATGCCGGGAATTGAACCCGAGACCCTTAGTTCAATAGACAGACACACTACTGACTGGGCAAAGGTGTCGGACTGTCAACACTACTGAGGAACATTAAACAACATAACCACAGTTCATATAATTTATCACTGAATAGATTTAAGCCAGGAGAACATATTTTTAGTGCAAATTAATGACCAAATTGGCTTTTAAGTAACTAATTATGCACAAAATATACCTTCACTAGACTTAAGCCTGGAACACACACTCCACATCTGTAAGGTACTTATTAGTCTAAGAGGTTGATACCAAAGAAGCAGATGGGTCTGGCCACAGATTCCTTATCCGTAAGTCCTAACTACTTATGACTTCGCAGAAGTTGGATCAACCTTAGTTTCTACAACTAAGTTTATATGGACTACCAATCACAGTTAAGAAAATATAATTGCTTGCATCGAAATTAAAGCACCAATCAGAGTGTAAGAATCTATACCTCTTAGATGTTATGTCTTGCTTGGGTTTATTGGGTGTATTATATCACTCTAAAATGTTTTAACACTCCACATATACAATAATGATGTTCTCTTGTGTTTAAACTAGTGTTTTTCCTTCTGTTCAGGCATCCAGGCTGACCAGCGAGTCTTGAGAACGCTGATCGCTAGTTACTTGCCCGATGTTGATCAGGCGTTGAAAGAACACGATATCGAACTCAGTCTCATCACCCTCCATTGGTTCCTAACCCTCTTTGCTTCTGTTGTCCACATGAAGATCCTGCTCAGGGTCTGGGATTTATTCTTCTTCGATGGTTCCTTGGTTCTCTTCCAGACCACACTTGGCATGCTCAAGATCAAGGGTATGATTATTAAAACTTTTTCTCTTTTCATTTTTGTCGAAAACTGCCTGAAGGCTTTCCTATATATCAGCATTTCCCAAACTGTGGTATGCGTGCCACTAGCGGTAAGCTAAGGATTTAATGGGAAATGGGATGTATCCCAAAGTTTTATTAATCATAAAGTACTTTTTGGTAACTGTAAGTCATACTTTCTGAACTTATTGATTATATCAGCGCACTACTTAACTCTAACTTAAATCTTTTTACATACATATCACCCAGCCCCCAGTTGTCAATTAATCATTGTGAAAGGGGACACCCACATTTCACCAATTACACATTTTTCTGCCACGCTGAGAAATGAGTCTTGGTGTTGGATGGTATTCAAATAAACCCACATTTTGGTGTGTTGTCATGGGATTTCATATACATATGTCCCCCAATCACGGATGGCTTTGTCTAGTTTAAGAACAAGACTTTATTAAAATTTGGAACAGCTTTACTTATGCTTTACAAGATAGCAGGTATTTATGTCTCTTTTATTTATGAAGAGTTAGAAGGGATACATGCAGTAACTAGGGTGAGGCAGGTGGAATACATGCTATGGGTGCCAAATTTACTAGCAATATTAACAACAATAGATAAAGTTTCAATTTTTTAACAATTAAAAATGTATTTCATTTTGATTATTTAGAAACCGGTATTAAAACCAGTAACCAGTTTGACTACCAATATTGGAATTCAGCCAAAATTTAAAGAACAATCAAGGGGTGCCATTTTTTATTTGCCCTGGGCACCATTGGTTCTAGTTATACCTATGGGTACATGGCCCCAATAGGGGTACAGGACTGGTGAAAGTGGAAGGAATATTGTTATAAAGGAAATGCTTTGAAGTAAATTTTTGTTTAAAATACCAATTTTTCCTCTAGAACTATTGTTAGCCCATACTAAAGGTGAGCTGTAATAATGTGGACATTCTTAGGGCTAGTTAGGAAATGAGACAGTAAGAGTTATTTGCGGGAGATTATTGGACAACTACCAGTACACCATGTTTACACTCTTCCTAATGAATCTATCTGTGACAGTGAACGCTTGAAAAATATGTGTTTTGTGGAAATATTACAGGCGGTATGCAAGAACGATGCTAAGCGTGACAGTAGAATTTACCAGTTAAGCATAAATAAAGTGGAAGAAAAGTTCAAGTCAAGTATATGCCTTGCTAAAACGTCTGGCTCTCAGTCACGTGATTAAATCTTAACAGAGGTACCACATGCCGTCAAGAAATAAAATTATCTACATCCACTGCCTTCTATAGTGATGATTTTGCTTGTAAAGTTAACCAAACTGATTATAAACAAACAAAAATTTGCTAAAATGGCAGAAAAGGGAAAAAACATGGTTTTCAGCCTGGAAGAGCGAATCTCTTTATAAAACAGCCCAAGGACTTGTATGGTTAAAACAAATATTAAAACTGAAGTTTGGACTACGGCAGTGAAAAAAAGAGTGTGGGAAGAAATAACCAGGAATTTTAACTCTACTGGTAATTTCCAAAAGGTGAGTATGTTTTGATCAGTATATAATTTAATATATTTTTCATTTGGATCTGTTATATATTATATCAGTGATATTAATTTAGTAGTTGTCTTATCAAAATCTGTCCAGCCAAAGGCGGCCATATTTTGTTGTGAAAACAAAGCAATATTAAAATACGTGTTTTCTCGATAGATAATGTGTGCTGCACCATTTTGAGGAAATATCATCAAAGTATGAGCCAAGTACAGATGAAGCTTACTCGAGATCAGACTTTTGCGTGACTTCTCCACATCTAACATTTTTGTGTCCTTTCTTGGAATTGAACCACTCTACCTCTTCTACTTGTACTTCAACTGTGCTTAGCATTGTTCTTGCTTATGGCCTTATATGTTTTACTAGATTTTCAAGACCAGTTAACTCCCAAGAAAGTCTTCTGAGTTTACTTTAAATTTCCAATGACTTAATCTAATGCTCTATTTTAAGAATTACTTTACATCCATTATTGTTTCCAGCCTATGGCCTGGGTCAGTTTTTTTCCAAGCCATATATTTTCCACTAACGACTGTCTCAGACAGTCGTCGCTTCATTAATGCCTTATAACCTAATTTAACACTAGGACCGGCACAACATCCAGTCCCCGGCTGTTAATTCATCACTGTGTAAGGGTAAACCCACATTTCACCAATGATTTTTTGGCCATGCCTGGAATCGAACTCAAGTCCCTTAGTTCATTAGACAGACATGCTTCTGACTGAGCTAAGGTGTCAGACTCTATTTTAAGAATACACAATCAAATCACTTTTTATTTTATGGTCTGTAGGTTTTGTTTAAAAATATTTTTGCAATTAGAAATTGAAACAAATTGTTTTGTTAATTGAAATTGTTTAATTATATGAACCATCACTATATTCACATATATTTTCAAATTTGAAAAATGACACCTAGACAAAGCATTAGATATAAATTTGAGCAAAACGACTCAAGAGTTCAATTTCTGTGTTTAGATGGCATCCTAAATTTTTAACTAATGTTAGTTTTGTAATTAGAAAAAATCTATCCGTCTAATGATCTATTATTCTTTTTTTTTAATATAAAGCTTGATTGAACCTTATTTAGTAATTTTCTTGTCTTAGAGCCTGATCTAAAAGTACTGGAGAATTCCGCCCAGATTTTTAATGCTCTGTCGGACATACCTGGTGATGTAGAAGATGTGGAGTGTTTATTTGAGGTGAGTGTATCACTGTTTTAACCCCTTGACTTACCATTTGACATGGCTATGTTTTACACCAGGATTATCATTTAAATTCACGTCAAAATACTTTATGTACAAGTTTAGTTTAACTGATATAACTTCTATAATATATTTGCAATTTCAATGCCCTAAACAGCATTTTTATGTCATGCTAAATTATAATTTTTTATCCTCCCTCCTCTTCCCATTTAGATTCTTCCTCCCTCCCATTTCCCTTCAATCTTCCTCCACTATTGCCCCTCTCTCCTAGCACTTCCCTTCAGCCCTTATTTATCTCTGTCTCACTTTATTTTACTTATTTCTCTCTATCTCACTCCCCTCTCACTTATAATATTTCCCCCATATCCTTCAGTTTATATCTCTTCCCCTTCTTCCACACTTTGTGTGTTCTTATCATAGAAAATTATAACTATTATTGACAAAGGCTAGTTTTCTGGACTGTATATACTGTGTTCAAGAAAAATCAATTTTATACATAACATACAATTATTTACAAAGCATAGTGTTGATTTACCACATAATGTGTTTTTTTTCTCAATAATAGTTCTTTGTTTACATTTGTTTGATTGTCTGACACCTTCAGTTAGTTCTACACTTTCATTATCATAATCATCAGAAAAATCTACATCCTCATTATCACTAGTATCTACTAAATCATTTTCATTGTCAGAATCACAAAGTATCTGTGTCATTTCTTCGTCAGTTAGCCATTTTTTAGGCCAAGAAACTTTCTGTTTACTAGTTGACGACATTCCATAGCTTGACTGTACTAATAATTGAGTAACACCTCTTCGTAAAAAAAAAGCACATACATGAAAGTTTTGGTTGAAATATAATGAATAAAACTGCAAGTGCTATTCATACTGCTCCTGCCATCTATGAAAGTAACACTTGCTTTTCATGGAGGGGCTAGAAAAATAAGTAATAAAATTGCCAAGTTATATTTACTACGCTCCTGCCGTCAATGGCGTAACACCTGCAATTCATGAAAGAAACAAAAAAAAAAACACACAAAAATAAACGTTTGTTTGAAATATAAGGACTAAAACCGCCAAGCTTTATTCATACAACTCCTGCCATCTATGAAGTAGAAGAAAGAACACAATGTGTGAGCCCTGCTCGTTAAAGTACGTCAAGGAGCTAAAGCTGGGTCGATGCTTGCACATTTTAAAAAATAATTAAATATATGAGTGTGTGAAGTCTACTTTTTCAAATTGAAACAAAGTCGAATTAAATATATAAAATATTATTGAAACTGAATCGCAGTTTTGAATATTAAAAAAAAATTGTTTTATGTTGAAAATGAATAAATATGTTGAACATTTATCGACTAAATACATCTTTGGAAGAAGGTACAGGAAAGGTGGTTAGAAAACTTACTAAAGGGGACAAACACAATATGGCTTTTACAATGAAAAGAAGAACACAGTTCACATTTTACTTTGCTGCCATTGGACATTCTTTAAGAGGCAACCATTACCTCTTTGTCCAATGGCAGCAATTTAAAGTGTGAATTGTGTCCTTCTTTTCATTGTAAAATCCGTATTTTGTTTGTTCCATTTAATAAGTTTTCTATCAACCTTTCCTGTACCTTCTTCTAAATATTATACAATTAGAATGGACCTGACAGTGTGTAAAGAGGGTGACTGGATAGAACTTGCTCAAGATATTGATGGGTTGTGTAATTATGTAGCTGCGACAATGAACTTTCGAGTTCCTGATGTCATAAAGTAAGTAAGTAATCATACTATATTATGAACTAGATATGTATTCAAAGTTTGCACTTAAAACAGTCAACAAGACCACCTTGTTTACTAACTTGTTATCTTGGTTTATTTTTGAACCTTTGGTTCCACATTACATTAGTCTTAAAAAATACCTCATAGAACAAGTTGGCGTTGCCATTATTTCTATTTGAAAAACATGTTTTAAGTGTTCAAGTGAGATTTAAACTTGCTGTAAATCTCAAAAGTTTTTCAAGATATTTTGTTATGGATGAAGTTAGAGGAAAGAGGGATAAAAATAAATAAAAGAAACAAGTGTAAAATTGCTTTTAGAACGAAAATAACAACACAGTTCACACTTTACATTACTGCCACTGGACAAAGAGGTAATTGTTGCCTACTAATTAGAATCAATCAGTACTGCTAAGTGTGTGTAAGTCCTAGATTTTCAATTTCAAATCTGTTATTTTAAAATGAAAATGGTTTGAATCAATTCCAAATTGAATATTTCATGATGAAAATGTTTTGAATCAAATCAAACATTTCATAATGAAATATCATATCCAAATAAAATGTTAGGCTAAATTAGATATAAATTTTTTAAGTGAGTCCAATAAAAAAGTCAATAAACCACATTCAAACAATGACTATATTAAATATTATGAGAGATAGTAAAGTCAAATAATGTATCATTGATAACATTTTAAAGTTAAATCACTCAATTGTTTGACTTTAAGATTCAAACTTAAAATTAAATTCAATAGAATCCGATTCTGAAATATATTTGGATTTGAAATTTAGAATCTGATACAAAGCTTTTGAATAAAATACAAATCCTAGCAAGGCTCAGATTTGGAATAAAAATGTCGATACTCCTCAAATTCTGATTTTCTGCTCAATCCTCCACTTGGGTTTCATTCTATCAAAGCTCATTAGGGAGGAGTGTGAAACACACAATGCAACTTCCTAACAGAGGGAAATAAAAAAGAAAGTTAGGAATGGGAAATTGGCAAAAAATGATAGATCAAATAAATAGGAACATGTTAAGGCAATTTGTGCATCGAACCTTTTTTGAATAAACAACTTTTTCTCTCAATAAAACAGATCTCAATTGTGTTTTTATTTCAATTCCTTTTTAAATTTGTAATTACTTTTAAAAGTTATTTAACTGATGAAATTATATGTATACATTTTTTCAAACCTATTAACTGCAAGAATTTGGTTTTTATATTTGACTTAATAAATTGCTATAGATGAAGATGTAAATATTTCAATCCGATCGACTGAATACTTTCTTAATTATTAAATATTTAGTAGCGGGTGACCTGGTGGTCTAGGGGTAAGGTGTCAGACTTCTGTGCTGAAGGTCCGGGGTTCAATCCTCGGTCCTGGCACAGATTTATCTGACTGCCAAACCCTTCCTTCACCTCTGACAAGATGTGTATTAATCACAACTTGTGTATGTGTGGAATGCCAGGCCTCCACCGTGGTTCGGATTCCACGTTAAACTGTAGGTCCTCCATTTCATCTCACAATCACCCTACCATTACACATTAAGTAAGTACGTATAACCCGAACGGGTAGTAAGACGCAGTGCTAATAATAATAAATATTTAGTACTACACATAAAAATTGCATTTTTAAGTTACAGTTTGTTTTTATTTAGTTACTTTTTAACTTACTGTGTTAAGATTTTAGATTTATCTCAAATTAATGGTGGATTAGTTCTGAACCATTAGATATTTGATTTTTGCCTTTAGGAGGTCAAGTTTTTAAAATGGCTTGAGCCACATCTCATGGTGTTCATAGTTTTTAAACATCACTTCACATAAGACATTATTGTGCAGACATACTTTATCTCACATGCTCGACTAAGGGCAATTTTAGTGGTCATTTTAACTAATTTTTAAACGCTAAAACACCCCTCACCATCTTCAGCACTTAGACACTACCACCAAATAAAAGTATATGTTTCACTAAGGTCACCGGTTCTGGGAAGTTAAGAAAGTTTAGTCTTATTCTCGCCAAGTTGGTCTAATTTGCTTTGTTGGCGAGCTTGTCAATCGACATTTGAATCCTAGCCGTATGTGCTGAGGTTGTTTTGTCCTAAATGTCTTCTTACTCTTCCTCCACCTAAATGAGGGTACATTTAATCTAAAACCCTCCTCCACAAACCATTAAAAGTGTGAAAAGAGAGGCCAGGTAGTACAGCGCAGTGTAAGAAATAATATATATTTAAAATAATTGCGTGCTTAGCTTTCTAATATCCATCTGGACTAGTTGCTTGTTCACACAAATTAGCAAGTAATGAGGAAGGTAGAATATGGAGGAAGTGTATCCACATTTGCACAAATTTGGGTACATTTCCTATAATCTGCTTTAATGTTTGTATTGTTAAAATAGGCAATTCTATACAAGGATATTCTAGTCTAGGTTGGCACCACTGCTAACTGTGTCGTTTGTTTGATTTAGCTGATCTGTGTCTATGCCTATAAATCTGTGTAACACTTTAGTCATGCTCAGTCTAAAACCGGTTAGTTAATTCTATAAACCTGCGTACTCTGACATGTATAATCTTATACTAAAATAATAATAAGAGGGACTTTTAATCTGGTCAAAAACTTGTATATTTTTAGTGTACAAGTCTTGTAAGTGTAAAAATGGGTCTGATGTTTATAGGCTATCTTTTATTATAATGTATTTACACTGTCTAACAACATGGTTGGGCTATCTACAGTTAATTATGCTAGAGGGGTAGGAATGAGGAAGGGGCATTTAGAGGGAAAATATCCTGATTAGTGTAGAGAGGGAGTGGAAAACCATTTAACTAAAAGTACTCGGTACACACTTGAGATTCACACCTTATCTCAGGTAAACGACGATAGACAAGATTGACTTTTAGCCCACATGTCCAGCCAACTTCTAGACACTCTATTTCAATTGTTTTCAGTCGGTGTGCCATGAGTTTATAGTTTTTTAAATACATGTGTTTTTTTAGCACATCATCTAACTGCTTCTTCAGGTTATACCAGGGTGTCTACTATCCGGAAAAATCAGAATTATCCGGGAATTTGAAGTGGTTGGGAAAAAAACGGGAATAAGCCAGGAATTTCATAAATAAATAAAAAATCCAGGACACTGTTGTTTTAATCAAAATATGAAATATAAGAATCATTAATCATTAAATCAGTTAATTACAATGTGACTCGAACTTTTTTTTTTGTAGCTATGTAAAATATGTTATAATGTTCAAATTCGTAGTAGACTATGTTAATACATATAAAAGAAAGTTGATTATTTAAAGTTTAAAACTTATTATTATTCATAAAAAATTAATAAAAAACATGTGTGAAGAGGGTGTGACATATTGAGTTGGGAATTTTAGGGAATAATCAAGGGAAATCAGTGAAAAAGTCAGGGATTTCATTCGTCATGTTGAGTAGACATCATGTATAGTGCGCCTATGTTCTAATTACGCTAATGGTTTTAGGGATGGAAAAGGTTATATTAATAGGAACTGTACTCACATTCGCATTGAGGGAAAGTGTAAAACTATTTAGAAAAAACTATCCTACTGCAAGTTCAGCACCTTAGACCATGCAGCCATCAAAAAGGGTATATATAATGTTTATTGAGCTTAATATGAATATATTATATGTTAAGGGCTGATATTTGGAAGAAGGTATAGGAAAGGTGGGTTGAAACATATAAAAGGGACAAACACAATATGGCTTTCACAATTAAAAGAAGAACACAGTTCACACTTTACATTGCTGCCATTGGACATTCTTTAAGAGGCAACCATTACCTATTTGTCCAATGGCAGCAATGTAAATTGTGAACTGTGTTCTTCTTTTCATTGTAAAATCCATAATGTGTTCGTCCCTTTTATATGTTTCTTTCCACCTTTCCTATACCTTCTTACAAATATAATACAATTACCTCATAAAGCGAAAAGAGGTTTTCCTTATAGAGATATATTAAGGGCTTAGTTATTTTATAATTTATATATATTATATATAATTTCTTTTTAAGAACCGT
This sequence comes from Timema genevievae, assembly GCA_902155825.1. Classification (NCBI taxonomy): domain Eukaryota; kingdom Metazoa; phylum Arthropoda; class Insecta; order Phasmatodea; family Timematidae; genus Timema; species Timema genevievae. The sequence continues at coordinate 96,952 of CABFWO010000589.1, read as the reverse complement.
CCTTAAACTCACACCAGTGTAGACAGTTTTTCCTAAAGTGTTTCCCACTTTTCTTCCATGCACATGAATGTACATGTTCTATAAAACCCTACCTTCCTCATCCCCATTCCATTAGCAAAATTAATGTATGCATATAACTCGAATGGGTGATAATATACTCGACTAATGTATATATATATATATATATATTGCAGAAAGTGTGTGTGTGTGTGTGTGTGTGTGTGTGTGCACACGCATGGGTGTGTGTCCAGAAAAAGCTAATGTATTATGATAGATGAACCTGAAAATTTGAAAAATCAATAAATGGGAAATTTCAAAATGGGTCTAAAGAAATGGTGGTGATATAATTAGGAAAATACTTTATAAAGAAGAGGTGTAAAATTAAAATTTGGCAGACGGATAGAGAGACAACTCCATATAACCAAATAAATCTTGAAATCTTTAATTTTTAAGAATGAGACAGAGAAAAGAGTCTGAAAGGAGATTCAAAATTACCAAAACTGATAAAAATAACCATCTCATTGTGGTATGAAATTGAAAATTAGCAGGCAATTAAAGGGACCACTCAAAATAGTTGTAAAATTCACCTTGAATTGAACTTAATTTATTTATTTGAGGTATTTAATGTGCACTTTCTGAACCAACTGATTATTTCAGCACATGATAGCCTCTATCAGCGAGAGCAAATTGGCCCACCACTTTTTCCAGGAAAAGGTATTGTCACTCACCTTCCAGGGTTCTCTAACATGCCAATAAAAATCAATAATCAATAACAATCCGTCCACCCCGACTGGTTTTAAACCCACAAACTTCGGGTCCTGAGGTGAGCACTTTACCCTAAAACAACCGAGGTCGACCTTGAATTGAAAAAGGTGTCGTTACACAACCCTAATTAAAAAAGTAGCCAAAATTTGTTTGAGTGTTTTTTTTAATCTCTTGGGATTGTTTTTGTGAAATTACCAGGTGTCTTTTAGCATTGCTTCATCTCTAAACGACATGGTAATAGAAACACACCGCCGACGACACCTTGCATACTTGATGGCAGATCAGGGGGCATTGGTTGGCAACCCAGAGGCAGCTCCTAATCTCCCCAAGCAACACCTTAGCAGGTTGGCCAGAATCCTTGTCAGAATCGTGTATTCGCTGTTTGCTTTTTTGGTTGGCTGGACTCGGCGGCCAAGGTTTGGCGACAAATGCATGTAGCTTTGCTAACTTGCATGTCAACACTGAGGAGGTCATGAAACAAAATGTCCTTTTGTGTGATTTATTTATGATTTAAATACGTTACATTAGCCATAGAAGACAAGATGTAGAGAGAGAGAGAAAGAATAGATACTCTTGAGGTTTGTCATTCAAATGTTTGTACCCTTGAATTGTGAGGGATATTTAGGGGTTCAAACATATTTAAAATTTAAAAAATATAATTTTTTGTTGTTGTTGATGCAATATTAGCGGCATATTTCAACATAATTATAGGATACATGTAACAGCTAGACGCCAAGACCTTAATTTACCACTTAACAGAATGTGAAAATTGTTCTTTGTCAACTCACCCTAAATTTGGGTTTCTATTTTTTTTTTAGTTAAAACTTTTATTGATTACTAGTTTTAAAGCTACTAAAGAATATGAAAAAAAATTCAAAGCTAAAGTAAATGTAATCATATCAATAAGTCCGACACCTTAGCTCAGTCGGTAGAGTGTTTGCCTACTGAGCTAATGGTCCCGGGTTTGATACCCGCCATGGCCGAAAATTTACCATTGATGGAAATATGGGTTTACCCTCTCACATTGATAAATTGATGGCTGGGGACTGGATGTTGTGCCTGTCCTAGTCTTAAGATAGAGTGTAAGGTATATGAAGTTACGACAGGCCTAGCCAGCCAATTGAGAGAAAAATATACGACTTGAATAAAAAAAACTGACCCAAGCCATAGACTGGAAACGGTAATAAATGTAAAAAGTAAATCATACCAATAAATATTTTACCGTGGGAAAATTAACTTTTCACGTTTGGAATGTTTTCTAATTTTTTTGTTCAGATTTATAATTTTTCGAAAAATGATTTCACTCGGGAAAATAAGGGGGAGATTTATCCATTCCAGAGAGTCCTACTGAAAACTAAGTCCTTATTGATCCAGTAGATGCTGCTGGCTCAATATCTATTGTAGACAGCATTAGACAGTCAACAGTTATTTGTTAGGTTCAGCAAGTGAGAGAGCCTGAAAGATTTAGAGATATATATTCTACTCTATCATATTTGGGCCGGAAATGAAGGTGAAGAGGAAGTAGCTTGCCAGGGTCATCCATTCATGAGCATCAGCCTGTCTGTTGTTAGCGAACCAAACCAAACAAAGAGTAGACATTACAGGGGTGTTAAACTAAAGAACCTTTAAGGGGTGTCAATTTTAAATAACATCAAAGGGGCTTCAAACAAAGAGAAGTTTTAAGAGATTTCAAACATAGAAAGTATTTAAAGTTTGACAAACCTAGAAAACATATAAGCCGTTTAACACTAATTGAACATTTAAGGGGCATCAAACCTAAATAACTTTTACAAATTTTCAAACCTAGAGGACATTTAAGAAGGGTAAAAAATTATATTATTGGTTTTTTTCACTCTACCAATAGTTAAATATAAAGCACAATTTTCAAAATAAATAAACTAATAACCATAATTTTTATTTAAAATGCATTAAAATTGACTATTTGATTTGTATTATTCAATATTTATTCAAAATCTTGCTCTTTGATTTGATAAAAAATGCTCTTTGCACACCCCTATCTATATTATTATGTTTTTATTATATTAGGTTTAGTAATGTCCAAGCTTTTATAAGGCTTAACTTATTAGTTTAAAAATCAGTACATATTTTTAATCGCAAATTATTATAAAGTATCATTTTTATAATTTCCGTTCCTGATCCCGATATTTTCACTCATTTCTCATTCTGTTCTCATCCAGATGTAAACATTTCATTCCTGTTCATCCCAAGCTGTAATGCATTAGTTAAAACATTTATACTTACATTTAAGTGTTAAATTAATGATCTAGGGTCTGGTTGTTAAATTCTTTTCTATAATTATGCTGAGCAACGCCAATAATTAGCAGTAAACAAGCTCTAAAACACATTCCAACTAAAGATTAAAACAAAGATATATTTATTTTGAATCTCAACTTTAATATTTTCTCAAATCCTTGAATCACCTTAAATATTCAAGGATATTAAAGTCTTACTCTTAATTTTAACATTTTCATTTTTACTTGTTTGATTTGTGTACTTACATTCTTGCAATGTGTAATATTAAAAGAGACATTTTCTTATGTGCACCTTTATTAGAATATAAAAAAAGAATTGTAAGCTTAGCTAATATTGATAAAAATAATATTGATAAAAATTAACTTTCAATTGACACCATTTGTCAAAAACGAGATGTACATAGTACATCTCATAGGGAATAAATGGATAGGTGTAATTTCTTGTAACTTTTTGAACCATCAGAAAAGGCTCTTCATTCTGTGGATTGACTCTTAAAGGGCGAATAATGCACACTTAGCAGTTCTGGAAAATGTGCAGGCTTTATCCTCCTATCAACCTATTATATTTATCAATTCCTGCCATTTTCATTCTTCTTTTTTCTCTTCTTGTATTTTTAATGTTTTTAGTATTATTTTAAGTATTGTTCAGGAACAAGCTGCAAGTTACATTTTTCAAATCTCCCATGATTACTTTAGACCAGTGTTTCCCAAATTTCTCCCGTATCATACTTATTTCAAAGCCTTGGCCTAAACAAGGACCTAGTAAAATGTAAACGCTTGTATTCCAAATTTTAATAAAGCTTCATTGTTAAAAGCTAAGCAAACCCGTGACTGAGGCAAAGAATGTCCATTCCATCACATAAAAATCTCGTTTATTAATTGGTTTGTTTATAAGATTTACTATTATCAAAACATATTTTATTGATAAAACTCAGTGGTACGGCGAGTACCTCCGGAAATCCTTTGCATACTCTGTACACATACCATAGTTTGGGAAACACTATTTTAGAGACTTTCTTGAGTAACAGTCATTTATTGTCTCCTTAATCATACATTTTCTTCAAATGCCAAACTTTAATTATCACAAATTTAAAGTTGCTGATTACCACAAAAGTCTATGTTTATAATATTTTTAAATAATAATAAAGACTACCTTAAATGTACCTTTCAGTGTAGTTCTAGATGTAGCTTCAATTTTGTCACTTGTACCCAACTTTTCTATTTTAGTTTTAAAAATTAAATATTGAGATGGTGTAAAGTAATGTGCATGATAAGCTACTCTTGCATTAATTGCTTCAATCTCACCTAACTTCTTTTAGTTGCAATTTGCTTGCTCTGCAAAAATCTGTTGCTTGGTACCTTAATATGTTTCTGTAATTTGTTTGTGCATTATTTACTATTTTATGATCACTAATTTGCTTGTTGCATTTTATAATAATTGTATATAATAATATAGTTTTCAAGGTTAAGGGTAGAGTTTCTTTAACTATGTATATTTTTTTTATATTTAAATTGCAATAGAAATAACTTTATATGACACAATAAAAAGTGTCATGTGTTCATAAACCAAACTGTCTGTTTTGTCCTTGTCAATTTTGGGAACGCACAGCCATACTTGCAACCTTGTATCCATGACACAAACACCTAACCCAGAATGACAGAACGTCAAGCTACATTATTTATATGTTTGACCCAAATTCACTCTCTTTCAATCACATTGCTGTCACTAGACAGTAGTCACACACTTTGGCTACCCACATAATATATAATAAGGCTTAGCGTGCTGGCTTCTTAATTGCTATGCTTTTGTTGTGAAATTGTCCTGGTCGCAAGTATGGTTGTGATCTTAGACAAATAATATTTATTTTTCTACTGCCATTTTTACAATGTCAGCTACTCTATATAGTTTTAAAACTCTTAAAAGGTTTTATTATAATAATTTTAATATGTTAAAAATTTATATTTTAATTTACCATAGTAAATGTAATATTTGCACATTAAGCTTAGTTCCATCGATAATTCATAAAATAAAATAAACCAATTGTGTTAAGCTCTTATTGTATAAAGTTACTTTTTAATACACCTTTTTAATTAAAGCTCAGTGCAATATTGATATACTTTGATTTGAGAACTATAAAATGTACTCCACTTTTTAGTTGCATTAAAGTTTTATAGAACATTTTTGTTGAATGAGTTTTTTTAATCATTTGTCTCATTGTTAGTAAAAAAATACCCTTCTATTGGTGCTTGAAGTAAAGTGAGTGTATAATTAGTTACCGGTATCTATTAATTCTTTAAAAAAATAAATTAACATTTCTTTTATGATTTTAAACATGAAAGAATATACAAGAAAGAGGGGTAGGAACAAACATGAGATAGTTTTTACAATGAAAACAATAACAATTATCACAGCTTACATTGGATGAAAATCTTTGCCTCTCTAAAAATGATTCTAACCAAAGTTTCATTTTTTCAGAACTCTTCAGGAGCGAATGTGAAACTCACAATAAGACTTTCTAGATAGATAGTTGCATTGCACACTCCCTTCTGAAGTACTAAATGAAACTGATGACAAGGTGGCAATGCCGAATTTCCTCTCTGGGTTCACTATTATCTCTCTGCCTATGGCAGCACTTTAAATTGTTCCCTGCTGGTTGCCTTTTATACATAGTGAATTTTCCATTCCTCTCTTCGGGTAAAATCTGGTATATTTTCTTAAAATTCCACTTCCTTGTTCCTGTATGCTTTAATAAAGGTTATTTGTGCATATACCAATCAGGCAGAAAAATGTGTAGCATTAAAAATATCAATGCGTTATTTACACATTTAAAAATTTACAGTGTTCCCGACTTACCTCAGATTTATTTCCGGCTCGGTGCATGAAGGATCGTTTAATCCATATTGGGAGTTCCCTTTCTCTCTCCAGGTGAATGCTTTTTTTTTTTTGTTTACTCAAAATTTACTTTAAACCTGTTCCCTTGGATTATATAAAGTAAAGTAAAAAGTTCCAGTGCTGGCAACATAATTTATTGCTGAAAAAGATGCACATAATATTTGTTTATTATGGTTTAAATTAGGAGGAATAGCCAGAACACTTACCTTAGTGTTCTGGAGTAGAAATTGTTTAGAATAAACACTAAAAAACACACAAATCAATCAATGATTGTCAATCTTCTCTCTTAACCTGAAGAAGCTGTCTGTGACAGTGAAAGCCTGTCTTGAAAAATGTATTTGTGTTTTTTTTAGTGTTTTATCTAAATAATTTCTATTTCAGTATCACTAAGGTAAGTGTGCTGGCTATACCCCCTAATTCAAACCAGGGTTTAGCCTAGTGCTCCATTCCAAATTTGCTAAATACTAGCAAAGAACAAATAAGGAAGTCAGGGTTTGTGAAACTTCAACATCTAAGGAAAGCTTCAGCTTAAAAAAAAAAAACTTTTAAAAATGTTTGATGACTACAATGATTTGGTCGAAAAATAATTGACATCTAAAATTAATCATTACTCTCAATTTTTTTAAATGCAATTTTAATACATTGAAATTAATTTTCAAAAGTTAGAAATCTTTTATAGCTTAACTTTTTGTGAGAATATCCATATTTATCAATTTAGGATGAAATCTGTTAAAATTGTTGCAATAAAACATTATAGAGAAACTATTTGATAGTGGGCGCCAGAGGACCAAGGGACGAAATTTCCTCCTCATAACCCTCGATATCATTGATGAGTTCAAATTTACCTTTAATATTTTTAATTATCAATAACTTTATATTATGGTAGATTCAAAAAAACAAAATAAATTTTTAGTGAAAAAAAATAATGATTCAATATGAGTATTCGATTTAGCTTTACTTCAGAACTAAAATGGGGATTTTGTATAATCCTTGTTGATATTAATTTTGTTTTGGCCCAAGACAATTGGTCCTTGTTTACACACAAGCTGTTCACACTATTCAAAAGTAACTGAAATTATTAAAGTATTCAACCATTTAACATGTATGGGTTGTGACTTTGCCATTAAAATGACAAATAATATTTTTTTGTGCCGAGGTGGGGGGGCGGAAATGAAAATACAGTAGAGTCTCAGAAACTCAACCTAATGTCGACTGAGATGATGTTGAGTTTTACGAATTAACTTGGTTAGGATGCATGTTTACTATGTCGTGTTTATTAAACAAGGATGAATCACAGTACAGTATCAAATATTATAGGTACAGATGTACAGTACTGCACATATTATAATTTTATTGATTTGAATAACACGTTACTGAATTGTAAAACTAACAAACACAGCACTTGTAAAAACATCAGAGCACAACTGTTCCACTCGAGTTAAACAAACTTAGAATGACCTTGGATTGTGATTACTGGCACCAACAACTGTGAGCACTTGCACGTGTCAAGTTACACGGAATGTTGAGTTATCGAGTGTCGAGTTTCCAAAACTCTACTGTAATATATTTTTTTTCAACTATTAGATAAGATCAAAATTATGGTTAACAACCTACAGAAACAGGCTTTGATCTCAATATATGTTTGTGTGTGTGTGTGTGTTTGAAAGCTAAACAAGCTTATTTATCTTTTTTCCCACAGCCCAGCTAACTTACCTCACTCTCTCTGCCAGTCTCAAGGATAGGTCCTATGACCTGACCCTTCCTGATCCTTCTCCCTTGATTAAAGGTGCTTAGAAACTAATTACACTTTTTAAAAGTATGTATACTTTGTCTGTGTTATGTCATAAAATGAATCTTATCTTTCAACATTTTGAAATAAACCAATATTAATGTAGATAAGGGAAGGATATAAAACTTATCTCTTTTTAGTTTGGGGTATTTAACTTAGACTTAAAAGACTTTCAGCACATGACTTGCAACCTAACTTAATTCTAGAACAGACACAACACCAGCTTGACTGTGGTTTTTTCATCACTGTGAAAATGAAAGTACCTATTTCATCGAATATAAACTTTTCAGTCATTCTGAGAATTGAACTAAGATGTCAGAGTTAGCTAAATAATAAGTATGGTCTAGTCTTTAAACTCCATGTATTTTAAAATTAATTTACTAAGGTACCCCTACAGTTATTTGAAAATATTTTATAAAAATTACCCGCCTCGGTGGCGTAGTTGGCTAACGGGCTAGTCGTTTTGAGCTCGACCGCCGAGGACGGGGAGATCGAGGTTCGAATCTTGGTCGGGTGAACTGGGGGTGGTTTTTCCTAAATGGTTTTCCACTCTCCCTCCATGTAAATGCGGGCTCACTTCCTCTAAATTCAACCCTCCCAATTCCTAATCCATTAGCGTAATTAGTACGTAAGCGTATAACCCGAACGGGTCGAAAGACGCCGTGCTAAATATTATTATTATTATTATTATTATTATTATTATTATTATTATTATTATTATTATTATTATTATTTATAAAAATTATAAAACCTACAGCAATAGCTAATTAGTTTAAGGCAATTGATTCACATTGCACTTAGTTAATGGTTTAAATTCTGCTGAAGTGCACTGTGGGTAATTCTCTCATCCTCTCTCCACTCTAATGTGAAAGTATTTTATCTACATTACTCTGCACATTTCTACACTTATAGTAAAATACTATTAATGATCTTTCTACCCGCTCCGATGGCCGAATGGTCTAATACACCACTCTGACAATAAACAAGACTGCAGAAGACGGGAAGATCGGGACTCAATCTCGGTCGGGTGGTTTTCCTAAATGGTTTTCTACTCTCCCTCCATGCAAATGTGAGTACACTGCCTCTGAATTCAACCTTCCTAATCCCTAACACATTGACATAAATAGTACATAGGCACACAAACCGAATGGGTAGTAAGATGTGGTGCTAAATAAACCTTTTGTTTTAAATATACAGTTAAAAAAATAAATTATTACAAAAATGACCTTTATTTGATGCCAAATTTTGGGAATACATAGGAACGTTATTTACAGTGCATTTGAACACATTGTGTTTGTATTGTTGTCTCTAGACGACAAGTGAAGAAGTCAAGGTCAATGATCCAGCTACTTTTGTTTGGAGAGGAGACCAGTGAAGAGGACTTCAAGTCTAAGAACATTAAACAAACAGGTTGGTCGTTAGCAATAGAGATTTATAGATTACACATTTTAACCGATAAAGAGTATAATACTATAGTTCGTATTTCACTTTCAATGGAAAGCATACATATTAAACGTCAAGCTCATTTATTATGGTTTGCTTATGAAGGGGAGATTTGGGCTCAAATTCCATCACTAGTATACTGGAAATAGTTTTTCCTAGATGATTTCCTATTCTCTTAGTGAAAATGTGGGTACATTTCATCTTAATTATACCGTCCTTATCCTCACTCATTTAATGTAATTATATGAAGATACTCAGACTGGGTCAAAAGTTTCATTGCATAGGTCTAAAGCATCATTCTCGTAATATAATAGACTGCCGATGATGGGGAGATTGAGTTTCAAATCCTGGTTGGGTGTACTGAATACTGAGAGTTTTTTTTCCTAAATGGTTTTTCCACAAACTCCACAAAAATGTAGGTACACGTCCGCTAAATTAAACCTAACTTATCCTTAACACATTAACATAATTGGTACATATACACACAATCAAAACTGGTAGTTGGACGCAATGCTAAGAAAACAATTACTAAATCTGGCTAAAATTTGTCTTATGCGCATGTACTTAAGTCTGAATGGTAATTTATTACTCATTTTATAGTAATGGAAATTGATAAAATTAAAGAAAAAGGAAAAATAAACTAATAAGTGTATATTTAATTAAGAAAGCCTACAAAAAGATTGGTCCTAAAAAAATTTTGCTCTGCACTTTTCTTGGACCTAAATCTTAATAAATATTTTTATCAATACCATCTATCAGCTAGTTTTATCTTTTTTAGTAATATTATATAGTTTATGTGTTAGAGAGTCTTAAGTCCAATAACCAATGCTAACAAGAGACATAAAATCATTATTTTATATATTTATTGAGTATTGGTTGTTAGAGACTTGAGATTAAAAACACAAATTATGAAAGATAAGATGACCAGACTCCTTTTTAAAGCAGTGCGGCTAAAAGTAGAATTTCTTGTGGAGTCTTTGGTTGTGTATACAATAGGAGTGAGTCAAATACACTTCAACTCACATTATTCTTCATTTTATAATTCATTCACGACCTTAGTTTACTTGAATGACAGCTCAAAATGTTACTAGAAATAGTCCCTAATATATCACTATGCCAACAGCTGACATCTATCACTTTGGATAACTGTAATGAAAACAGATGGTAATATAT
>CABFWO010000589.1:61402-86539 GCA_902155825.1 Timema genevievae | reverse complement strand
CACAGTAATTAAGCCCAATATTATTTATAATTATTTGAGGTCAGACACAAAGTTTATTTATCATTTTATTCCACTTAAAACAATTATTATTCACAGCACTTTCCCAAAAGGTTTAACAAAAATAGCTTCAAAATGGCGACTGATGAATTTAAACCATGTGGTTGAACATGGCAGAAACACATTCTTTACAACGGTGCACCCACGCAGTGGCTAAAAATATTTTATTCCATTAACTATTTTGAAATATAGTTAAATAATCATAATCTAATGTATTATATATTAAAAAAATTACAAGTATTTTCTCTTTTCCAACTAAATACGATACTTGTATTAAAATATATTAATGTATGCACTATATTACACATCATAGATAACATTCCAAAATGAAGAAGTACTTTTAATCATGTTTAAAATATTGTTTCGAGTTGGATAAAAATAAATTATTAAAAGTAATGAAATAGTATTAGAAAACTTAAGTTTATGTTATTTTAAATGTAAAATATAACAGGTAATTAACAAACTTAATATTTACAACAAAACAGTGATCTTTTACAAGTGTTGGCAACCCAAAACCTAAACATATGATTTTTGAACTGTCATCCATATAAAAAGCTATCATGAACAGACTCTAGTTAAAAATATGAATTGAAAACTTAGGTATATGGTTAGCATATGAGATTAACTTAACCTCATTAATGTGTTTTTTTGTTTTTTTCCCTTCAAATTTGATAAATTATTTGATTCCTAAATTCTTTAGTTACCATATAAAATATAACTAGCTAGATGATATAAAAATGTTTTTATTGCGAATTCACATTAAAAAAAGGTGGTAAATTAATGCCATCAGGTCTATTTGTTAGATTTGTAATAATAATAAAATAGTTTTAGATCAGTAAGCATCACCTCGCTCAAAGAATTCAGATTCAAAATTTGAATATTTTTCAAAGATGTTTATTCTATTTTTAAACCTTATTAATGAAATAACTTGTAAGGATTCACCCACGTCTTGTCTAGTGTTTATCTAATGGAAGTATTGTTTCAGAAATCCTGGTGGATTTAAGAGAAGCCGTATTGCAAGTGGCGAGGCACTTCATGTCTGTTGATCCTAAACTCAGCAAGGTAGTCTTGGTGCCAGACTACAGCATGGAGAGTCACTCTCTGGATCAGGACAACTACATAAACGTGTCTCGCAACCGCAAAAGAAGGGCAAAGGCTTTACTAGGTGAGCAGTTTGACACGACAGAACATTAGATCATTGGTATGAATTCACTTCTATTGCTCCGGGATCATGTGTTTAATTCCTTATAAAGCCAATTTAAAAAAAAATCTTTCCATTCTCCTCCCACAAAATGTGGGTACATTTCTCTTTACTTCTACCTGCCTCATCCCTACCCCATTAGCATAAATATGCAGCTAACCTGAATGGGTATGAAAGCTTGGTTCACAAAAAAATAATAGGGAAATTTCACTCAACATTTTCACTGGAACTATTATGATCAATCAACCCAAAGTTAGCTGCTATCACTAGTTAGCTTCACTTTCGAGGAAAATATAGAATTTTGGTTATAAAAACCACCACCATTTTTATTGGACATCGTTTTTAGTGTCAACTTTTCTTCTGGATTTAACATAAAAATTAAAAGCTCAATTAGCGACAACAGTTGACAACACTTCTCAAAATAAATATTACCTTTCAAGAGGTTAGAGGATAAAAATGAGGTTAATTTATATAAAAAACATAGGTGTCAATGATTGATTGTTATTTATATTTTTTTATTTTCCAAACAGCTGTCTGTACACAATATTTATAAGAACAATTTAAACCTAGCTTACAGTGATTTAAGAAATCTCTGGCATTTTCGTATTAGCCTCCACTTTTCAATGTAAAATTAATATTACATTATGTACAAACACTAAATATTTTATTTTATTTATTTTATAATAAAATATGTGTGATAATAATATCCCACACATAGGACAGTGAATTTGTATGAGAAGTTAGCCAATAAATAAACATTGTAATAGTAAAATGTATATATTACACCCTAAAAGTGTTTTATCTTCACAAGTTTGTGTTTGATTTACTATTAACACTGCCATAATACTGCCCTTAACTTGCAATCCCACCACCACCAGTGAATAAAAATATGTTTATACTTTTATTTGTACTTTATTTTTCTACAATTCTATAATATTTAATGATTATATTTTGTTTAATACACTTTATTACCTAAATACTTTTCCTTCCTTTTGTGTTTTTTGGTTTCCTCTTTATAAGAAGTTGCGTTGCGAGTTTCACTCATTTCACTTTGTGCTTTTATCTAGTTGAGTAAGCATTTCATGATGTTTGCACAAGCCTCAACAGTGATTTTAATTATTTTTAGTCATCGCTATCTTTTAATAAAAACATTTTATCACCTCCTTCACTTCCTGTGAAACAAGTTCAGACTTTAGAAGAACGATTGCGCATCATAGAAAGGTGGAGAAAACCCCATCAGAAAAGAGGATTCATGCAGTCAAGCGACTAGGCCTTCCACCATCTACTTCAAACATGATTATTTCGAAGAAAAGGGGAATCAGAGAACAGGCTGATAAGTTTGGTCATCAACAAAGAAGATAAAGGCAGTCAAGGTGTCCACCTACAGTGAGCTAGAAAATGTCCTCTTTATTTGGTACCGGCAGGCCAGAGCAGCAGCCAATCCTGTAGATGGGAGCATTTTGTGGGAGAAATCCCTGACAATAGCTGTCACAATGGGGATTGAGAACTTTTAAGCTTCAAACACTCGGATCTTCTGCTTCAAGTGATTACATGGCCAGGTATTTAAGAAATTGGCCGGGGGAGAGTGTTGCTGTAATTAAGAAACTCCACAGACCTTTGGTTCGAGAGGCTTTCGAAGTTTCTAAAGAGGTACAAGGCTCGGTACATCTAAAATGCAGATTAAAGAGGTCTACTTTTCATTTGCTTGCTAGACCAAACATCTTTATTGAAAGGAGACACCTGCCATGGAGGAAATAAGTGAAGGAGTGACTGACGGTACTCCTCCTCCTCCTCCTCCTCCTCATCATCATCATCATCAACAACAACAATTTCCAGCCTGTGACCAGGTCAGTTTAGTAAAATGCCACCATCTTCCTCCTTTAATTCCTTTCATTATTCTCCTCTCACTTGAACACTTTCTGTTATCTGCTCCTCCCATCTTTTTCTTGACCTCTCTTGTAGTCTTTTTCCTACATACTTCAGTTTTAACAGTTTCTTTGGAATCCTCCCTTTTTCCATCTTCATTACATGCCCATTCCCATCTTCATTACATGCCCATTCCTCTACTATCTCATGTACTCCTCTTCCCCAGATAACTTCATTCCTAATCTTGTTTCTCCTCGTGACAGCTAACACGCTCCTCACAAACTTCATTCCCATGTCCTCCACTTTCCTAGTCTCTCTTACATTCTGTCTATGTTTCTGCTACATATGTTACAATAGGTACAAAGTTCACCTTGTACAGCACTTCTTTACACTACAAGAGGAATTCTCTTCTCCATAGCAAGTCTCTTACGCTTCTATATAACAACTTTCCCTGCTGTCCTAATCTCATTAAATCCTCTCTACTTCCACCTTTCTGACAGTACTTCTTTGCACAAACAGTGATGGCTTAGACAAATGAGTGCACATCGTTATTGGAAAGTCTGCAAAACCACGATGCTTTAAAAATGATTCTATTTGAGGAATGTAAAGGTGGTTTTTTACCCACTAACTGCACCAGAATCACTGCCTCTTGATTTGGGTGTGATCAAGTGTTTCAAGCAGTTGTACGGGAAGCAGCTAGTGCAGAGAGCTGTATGTCTGATGGACGTAGGGAAGATAAACATCCTGCAGGCCATTCACGGCATGGCATCACGTGTCCCAGTCTACAATCAGAACTGTTTTACATATTGTGGCCATGTGAAGAAAAATTAAGGATCGGATGTGACGATTACAGCATGCAAGATGAAGATTGGGTTCAACTGGAGGAAAGCACCGCTGGCGTGAATTTCGTTTACGTGTCTGTGAACCAGGAGCTCGCAATGTTTGGTGTCTTGTGTGTAGAAGAAATCTGTGGTGGGTTGATAAGTGAAAGTTTCTTGGAGGAGGGGCAAGATGGTGAGGATGTCGATGAAGCCGAACTCGAACCAGTGGGGAGTTTTATCGGAGCACTTCATGCACTTAAAACAATGATAGCATTTGTGTATGGTCACTATATCACCGAAAGAGTCCAACCAAACATTGTTATTATTGAAAGTATATTGTTCACTTTGAAAGGGAAAGATTCTACTAAAAAAATGAAGATTAATGATGTTTTTACAAACAAGTAATGTGAAGTAGACTTGACAGTGGGACTGGAAACAATAACATTATTTGTGTACATTTTTTGATTTAGTAAATACATTTAGCAAACCTGATAATTTTTATTAATTTTCTGTAGGCTCCCGCATTTATCACTTTCCCATATCCATAGTTTTTTTTCAGATCCCTGACTAAAACGATGAATCAAGGTTTCACTGTAGCTTGTTCCAAGCAATATTTATTGGCAGATTAATATCACTGTTCTCTTGTGTGCAGATTTTGAGCGGCATGACGACGATGAGCTAGGTTTCCGCAAGAATGACATCATCACCATCGTTAGCCAAAAAGACGAGCACTGTTGGGTAGGAGAGCTTAATGGACTTAGAGGTATTTTCCACCAATCAACTTGTTATTATCCATTAGTCTGTACATAGGAAATTTAATCTTGATGGGGGTTGTCTTTAGGTGGCAAAGAAAGAACCGAGGGAAAAGACAGTCTAGCCAACGAGCTAGTTCATAAGTTGAACTTTATTCTCAAATTCTTACATAGGAGATAGAAGTCATCATGTTATAAGTTATTTTTTCATTGTTAACAAGATTCGTTTTCTTACCAAGCACTTTAGTTTCTATACTTTTTTTTATATATTCATACGTTTTAAAATAATTGAACTGCTTTGTTATTGTTATTGACTCTTAATGTGTCAGACTTCTGTGCTAGGGGCCCGGGGTTCAATCCTCGGTCCCGGCACAGATTTATCTGATTGCCAAACCCTTCCTTCACCTCTGACAAGACGTGTATTAATCACAACTTGTGAATGTATGGAATGCCAGGCCTCCACCGTGGTTCGGATTCCACATTAAACTCACAATCACCCTACCATTACACATTAGCGTAAGTGCGTATAACCCGAACGGGTAGTAAGACGCGGTGCTAATAATAAATAAATAAATAGTTATTGACTCTTGGACAGCTTTGCTCATTCAATAGCATGTCTGGCTAGAGTTAAAGGTTGAAAACTTGAGGTGCAGAAGTTTAGTGCATGAACTCGACTCTTAAAATATATTATATTAATTTGGTCTTATCTATTTGCTATTTATAATAACCGCTACCTTTGAGGCAAGGTACATATCTTAACCTTACTATTAATAAAGTTATTTTATTTTCATTAAAATATGTTTAATTAGTTTAAAAATTAAGTTGATTAAGTTTTAATTTTGTGGTGTGGCTGAACTGCTTTGTGTACCCTGTTGTTAGGATGGTTCCCAGCCAAGTTTGTAGAGCTCCTGGATGAACGCAGCAAGCAGTACTCTTGTGCCGGGGACGACAGTGTGTCAGAGGCCGTAACAGACCTTGTCCGAGGGACACTTTGTCCAGCTGTAAAGCAAGTTTTGGAACATGGCATGAAGAAACCTAACATACTGGGTACCTTTAATCAGACCTAACACCCATACCCTATTGTTCAAACTCATCAGAGTTGGCTGCACATTGTGTATCCGCCAGTGCTTTGTCTTGACCATTAATTGGGGTGGTTTACTACCCTCACTACAAGAGATATTTTGTGCAGTTCTTAAATAGATTTGTTTTATTTCTTAAGAATAAAAATAAGTTCAAAACAAGTTTAGTAAAAATAATCCTGGCAGTATTTCTGTTTGTTTATTCGGATGAGGTATTTGTGTGTGTTTTAAGGAGGTCCATGCCATCCCTGGTTATTCATAGAGGAGGCAGCAACGAAGGAGGTAGAAAGAGACTTCAACTCTGTCTATAGTCGATTGGTGTTGTGTAAAACATACCGGCTGGATGAAGATGGAAAAGTTCTCACACCAGAAGAGGTTAATATTAAGGAATTCATTTCTCAAAATTGCTGGTGTAACTAACTCTTTTCAAAGTTCCTGTTGTGACTATGCTTAATGATTGGTAGCATAAATACAATAAAAGCTGGGCTTAGTTTGTCGAATGTCACTGTCACTATGTGGCTGCACCATCATGCTTTACAAGATTCTAGTTATGTGACAATAGTCCCCCCGTCTGGTGACATTTATCTTAAATACTAAAGTCTCTTCTTGTTTACTTAGGGAGCCACCTATCTCTTGTAAAAATCGGTATTTGAATGTGTTTCTTATTTTGTTTGTGTACTATTGAATCTCAACAGTTTTTAACTTGACACTATATAGGTAATTGTGCTACCTACTTCACTTACTTTTGAATAAAGCTGTCACAGTTCCAGTTTTTCTCAAGTTTGAGTCCTCAACTTTTACTATTTAGTATTTAAATCCTTTTCAATTCATCCACCTTCATGTTAAATATATGTTATTTATTTATATGTTATAAAATAATGTAGTTTAAAAACCTAAAAAGTATAAAAAATGTCCAAGCAAAATGGCCATATTTGTGTAAGATCACTGAAACTCAAAAATCATGTTGAGTATATTTAACATTTTCTGGCACTAAGCAAAACAGCAAAATAACTAGTAATGATTAAAATGAAAAATTATCCAATTCTGAATATTGGCATCTTGGTATTGCCAAAACTTTATTTTTCTGGAATTTGAGAGCTGAGAATTAAGGTATTAAAAAATTGTGATACTAAGATCGATCCTCAATCCTTTCAATACCATTGAGAATCATCGTCATCATCATTTTCCAGCCTGTGGCCACATCACTTTTGTAAAATGCCCTCCATTTTCCTCTATTCTTCCACCATTCTTCCTCCTTTAATTACTTCCACTTTTCACCTTTCACTTGCACACTTTCTGCTATCTACTTTTTCCAGTGTGAATCAAGGGTATTAGATAGTCAAGTTTGACATGGTAACTTTTAACCAAGCTCTAGCCCATTGCTCTGTCTTTGTCATAGTTGATGTACCGATGCGTTCAAGCTGTGAACCAGACCCACGACGATGCTCATTCACAGATGGATGTGAAGCTGCGCAGTCTAATTTGTCTTGGTCTGAACGAGCAGGTCCTACATCTCTGGTTGGAAGTGTTGTGTTCGTGTGTTGAGGTGGTTCAGAAATGGTGAGTTTATATGCACAGATAATTACCCCGAGCATGAGACGACTCCCAGATATAGCTCGGTGGTTAGAGCATTGGCATATTAAGCCAAAGTTTCCAGTTTTGATTCCCATCTCCAGGTTTCATTTTTAAATTTAAATAATACTCAACAAAGTTTAGGACATTTCTCTCTGGTTATTTGTATGATAAAAAAGCAAAAGCAAGAAACATTTGTGTCAAGTGATAGCACACACAATTTCTAACTATCTAAACAGGTATTTTAGTGTCTATACACATTTGAATGCCATTTTAATTGCCTATTAAAACACAGTATAAATATTTTATTTTAATAACCATAGTTCTTACTCAATAAGGTATTAGTAAATTGGCTTCATTACATTTTTTAACCTCTGGCACAATGTAGGCATAAACACTTTAAAACTACCAATAACAAGAAAAAAATGTTGTCATCAAACATAAACAATTCCTGGAACTCTTTTTTTTGAAGGCGGTGGAAGATTTTTTTTAAAAAAAAGAAAGAAACAAACTAAAAAGGCAAATTATGAAAATGGTGATTGACTAACAATTATGTATTTTCTTCTGATACATTTTTTAGACAAATATTGTACTTTTTCTTGGATATCAGTCGATTACAGGTGTGGAATTTGAGTTCAAACTGAAACTTGTTTAGATCTATATCACTGGTCAAATAACCTAAGGTTTCATTCGTCATTAGACAGAATTGTCGATGAAGAGGAGTTCAAGATTCTAATCATAATTGGGTTCACTATGGGTGGTTTTGCCTAAGTAGTTTTCCACCTCCATACAGGTGCATTTCCTCTTAATTCTACTTTCCTCACCCCATTCCCATAAATGTGAATATCGAGACAGACCAAATGGGTAGTAAAACAAAAAAATGTTTAATTATCCTAACTTAAGATAACTAGGGGTGTGCGAAGCTTTCGAAACTTCAACTTGGCTTCGAAACAAACATCAGTTTTGACTTCGCTTCAAAAAAAATTGCTGCTTTGAAGCTTCATTAATAAAAATATTTACATCTAAAATACTCCATTTGTGTTCAATTACTGCCATTCTGAGCTGTTTTGTACATTACGAATTAATATTCATATGGAAAAAATCTGAAGTAATTGAATTGTTCACTGTGATAATAACTTGACCTATCAGATTAAACAAAACATTACAAACAATTGTGCAAAAAAGTTTCCAATTAATTTTAATGCAAAAAGTTATATAAATAACCACAATATAATATTTTTTCAATCATAAAACAGCTAACAAAAAATATTCAAACCTCTATTCAGCTTTGAGAATATTTCATATATTCAATTCGAGTTCGTTTCGAATTGAAAAATTGGACTTTGCTCACCCCTAAAGATAACAAAGGATGGTATGATTATAAAGTGTAGAAATCAGGTTAAGGGCTTAATATTTGTGTACAGGTACTACCCGTGGAGTTTCCTGAACAGTCCAGGCTGGGTCCAAATTAAATGTGAGCTGCGCGTATTGTCGCAGTTTGCTTTCAATCTGAACCCCGACTGGGAGCTGCCCCCCAAGAAGGAACAGTCGCAGCCGCTAAAAGACGGTGTACGAGACATGCTTGTGAAACATCACCTTTTCAGTTGGGATCTCTAGGACAGAGATTTGCTTCTCTTCAGTTGGGAGCTGTGAGGTGGCCGGAAAAACTGATATTTACTTGAGGATGAGGAACCAGGATTGTGCAAAGCTTCAACTTTGCTCAGAAAAAAATAAGTTTGTGCGATTCCAACATTTTCAATTTTAATTGAATTTAAATCTAATTTTACTAACGCGAATTAATTCTGAATCAAATATTTTTTAATGAAAATGTTTTGAATCAAATTTTAGATGATATATATATATATATTTTATGAAATTGTTGGCCATATGTTAATAATGGAGTTAGGTTAGTAAGTTAAATTATTTAAAAGTTTGAATTTTAGATTCTAATCTTAGATATTTGAATTTATTTCCAAGCCATTAAGCCATCATTCATTTTATTTTAGATTTTAATATTCATAACTTAAACCAATTTGAATTTGAAAATTAAAAGCTCCTCATAGTTTTAAAACATGAATGGATTTTTGACAGCTGAAATGCACATTTATGTTTGATTTTTGTCATCCTGTGTTCTAATGTGCATTACAAAAATCTGATGTAATTGAATTGTATGTTGCAATAACGTGATTTATCAGCTTAGGATGAAATATGTTAAACATATTTAGTGTCTAAAGCTATTTAAATATTCATAATTTCCCCTCCCCCCCTCCCACCACAAACATTAAACCTTCGATTCGACTTTGGGAATATTTCAGATGTTAATTTCAGCTTAGAGGAAGCAAGACTGAGAAGGTATGGGTATTTAATGAGGATGGAAAAAGAGAGGATGCCAAAGAAAATGTTGGAAATTAAGTATGTAGGAAAAAGACCACGAGGAAGGCCAAGAAAAAGATGGGAGGGGCAGCTAACAGAAAGTGTTCAAGTGAGAGAAGAAGAATGGAAGAAATTAAAGGAGGAAGATGGTGGCATTTTACTAAAATGACCTGGTCACAGGCTGGAAACATTTGATGATGATGATTATTTCAGCTTTGAATAATAAAAGTGGACTTCACACCTCCCCTTTCCACCTAAAAAAAATAAAAAAATTTTTTTTTGTGTGTTGTGTATAACATGATGCTGGTCATGTGACTAAATAGTTGGTGCTAAGTGTTATACAGTCGACATGGTGTGCTTAAAGAATTAGGGATAACATTATAAAATGTATAATCAGAAACTTTACTGATGTGTTCAGCGTATTCAATTGTCGAGGCTGTGGCAGACTGTTAACCACACATGAATCATAATTGAAAGACTCCAAGTTTAATTCATGGCAGTCTATAATTTTATATTAATGAAACAAACATAGATCATCATAGGCTTTTTGTAAATATTAACTTTAAAAATAGATTAACTCAAAATGTTTAGTTGTAATTTAGATTAACTGCACCGACTTAAGTCTAGCCAAGAGATTTACCTCTCTAGTATGCACGGCGTCCTTAGTCGCCCACTTATGAAGTGCGTTGCAGCATGTGATGTCATCAGTCGTTAGTAATTTAAAATGCATTTACAGGCTTGAACTATTGAACTACAGAAATTAAGTTACCCACAGGAAGGGTATCAGTAACTGCTTGAGAGGTTTAAAAAAAAAATTAGAAACATCATCAAACTATAGGAGAGCAATTCTTAGCTAGTATACATTTTCATATTTAAGACTGTGCCAGAAAGAAGTACACAAAAAATGAGTTGGAATATATGAGAGGAACAAACATAAAAAAGCTTTCATAGTGTAAAGAGGAACAAATATCACATTTTCACGCTCTCTCACAGTCTAAATAGATAATAGTTGAATCTATAAAAAAATAATAATTGGACATTACTGTCTATTCTCTTGATTCAATAGTTTGCGAATTGTATTTATATAGTCAACTCTAATTTTTGTTTCTTATGGAATATTGAAGGTAACCTTTATTACAATTTTATATTCATTTAATAAAGTTAGTACCTTGACCTGGAAATAATACCTAGGTTCTCTCTCACGCAGTAGTTCTTTAACATCCTAACACAGGAACTAATCAAACTATAATGAACTATTACTATTATATGACTGCTCGAACGGGAATAAAGAAATGGTGAAAATATTTACATATTTATGTGATGTAAGTTTGAAGCAGATTCAGTGTTACAAGACCCCATTCCCCCTCTCGTTTTTTGTCAAAAAATAAAGATAATGACTAATGTAGGAAACTCTAGCAGAGCCTACTACATACTCCAAGCCTGGAACAGCTATATACAAAAAGAACAATAAATAAATAAAGACATCCCTGCAGTCAAATTGACACAAAGACACAATATTTTACTGAATTTATTGATTAACCTTCGTATACTCGCGCACAGTGTCTCAGACCGAGATTTGATCTCGGCTGTATTATTTTAATTATATACTTTATAAGGAATGTTGGTATTTATTATATAGAAGGGGTATAATTGAATAAAAAAAACAACAGAAAAATATTAGAACTTTAACTATATTTGGTGGAAACAGACTTTTAACTCAGTCTCTTAAAAAAGAACATAATTTTTTTGTACTCTAACTTTAATAACAAAATAAACTTTTTCATGTGTTAATTATAAAAAAAACTCTGAAATATAATAAATGAAAGTATAAAGAATAATACAATATTATAAAAATAAGAATTAATAATTATTAGAGTTGTTTGTGTAGCAATCGGAACATATCATAACTGTGTGTTAGAGACAAAAATATTTTTTGCCATTCATGCAGTTGTATCGTGTCTTTTGTGTTTTTTTTTACGAACAGAATGAACAACGACCTGCTTGATGATTACCTGATGATGAAGGTTTTGGATTATCAAGTTTACATATTTCTAACAGCCTTTGTCTCAGTGTTCTTGGCAAACTTGAAATTAATGCCCGCTTTTTTAGATGGGGCATTATGAGATCATATGAAAGCGTCTCTAGAAACTTCTTCCGGCTTGTTTTTATGTTGAAATTGTTAAGACCATATATTATATAAGAATTTATCCCCGCAACATTCATAAGGCTGTAAAAAATAATAATAGGCCACCGATTAGTTCCTCTAGCGCAGTTATAGATCTCGCACATTTTGTCTACAGTGTCAACGCCCCCTTCTGTAGCATTGTAGTCCATATTTATCTCAGGTTTTCCTGGTTGTTCATTTATTTGTGCATCATCGTGCATACTAGAGACAAGTAGAACATTTTTATTTTTATTTGGCACATCCTCACTGTCACTGTTGTCATCGTAATTTGAATAGGAATCTTCACATTCTATCAGCGCCCTTATTCTTTCTTCCTCCATTGTGGTGACAAAAATGGCTAAAAACAAAGAAAACGGTTTTCAAATAATATAATACAATAAACTCGATAAGTATTATACACCACTAAAATAAATTAATACATTTCATTGAGTAATGTTCTAAAATAAAAAAATTATTACTTACCTAAAATATTATATATGAAAAAAGTGCATTGAGCAAAAACATTTAGTGATAAATAAAATGATAGAATATTAGGAAAATGGTAGAGCACAAATAAAAGTAACAACACTGACACATATTTACACACACTTCAATATTTCGATGCTATTGTAGCATCTTCCTCAGGAAGTAGTAATTAGTAATAGTAACACTTAGACTCGCGTTGGTCTCACGGACCGATAACAGTAATAAAGTGTCACATGTCCACTCGGCACCAGCGCGCACGCCGCACTAAACAATGCCTAACAACAAATTAAGAAGCTACTAAAAACCGCAAAGTCCCAGTGATGTTATTTTTTGAGAAAACAACAAATTATTTATTTGTCAGTCTGAGAGACCAATGCGCAAGTATACGAAGGTTAATTCTTATATATTTATATATAAAACATTACGCTGGGAATACTTGCATGCAGAGCAAGTTGATCCTGCTATTCTTGTGATGTTACCAATTCTAGTTCCAGCCTTGGTGGTTTTAATAGTCTTTGACTCTAGTCTCTTGTGTATTTGAATGTTTAAATCTCAATTTTGAGCAAAACTGTACTCTGTCATTTGATTCAATTTGGGTCAAATTCACCAAACCCAAATCTTTTCCTAATTAATTCCAATATTGTATGTAATGTATAGGTGTGTGCTAAGCATAAATAACTTACTCCACTTTGAATATTTGTCAGTTTCGACTTTACCTTGAAAAAATAATTCAGCTTTGACAACTATAAATCTTCACCAATAAAAACACTGGACGCCGAAATACACATTTGGTGACTTTTATGCTGTTATATAAATTACAAATAAATATCTTAGTGAAAAGCTGAAATAATTGAATTAATTACATGTTGTGATAATAATTTGATCCATCTGCTTTGTTTGAAATATATTTAACATTTTCACAACAACAAACATTGTATGCTCAATTTTCTTTTTTTTTTGTCATAAATAAAAAGCATTAAAAGGTATTTAAACTATGTGGGAACATTTATATAATTCAATTTGGCTTTAAATTTAAAAAGTAGACTTCGCATACCCCTATTAATGTTAAAGTAAATTGTGCATTAATTAAAATATCATTATTTAACTTTATGGGAGCTTAACATGAGTTGGATCATTAGAATCCGAGATCCCGCATCTAGCGAACCTTGGATCACTTATGCCTAGCTTGCTGTGTGCGGACTATATTTTGTAACAGTCTCTTTCAGATACGACGAGTAACTTCTGAAGTTTAACACTCTCAAATAGAGTTAAGGCCCCAATGTAAATATATCATTGTTTGTTTATCAAACTATTCAACAAACATGAATGTAATTTTGTTTGGTGTGTTACCCAGCAAGGGCTGTGAAAACTCTTAAATGAGTTTTTTTTTTTGTTTTTATAATCTTGGTGTAGTAAAACATTTTCTCTTGTTATATTGACATTCCATAAAAACTGTAACAAATAATGTTATGACTGATGTAATATTTTCAAATAATGTAGCTAGTTATTTTTATTACATTGTAAATAATGTTGGCTTGCTTAGCTTAATAGTTCATGTCACACAGTAAAAGTCTACATGTGACTTGTCAGCTGTCGCATTACAAATTTAAGTGTATCAAGAGTTAATTCTTGCCACTTCAAATAATATCAAAAAAGTATTATTCAATATTGAAAATTATTTTTTTAGGAAAAGTAGTATATTTCTTAATTTGGAGTTTCAAGAACTGGTTGTATCATTAGGAACTAAGTTTGACTTTAGAGATATTTAGCAAATTAAATTAAAAGTTTTGAACCCTTGTAACCTTTTAAAATCAGTGATCACGTTATTCTAAAATTGATAAATACAAGATTGTGTATTTATGTTGCAATTGTTAAAGTAAGTAGATCATTCGCTTTGTCATCATTAAAAAAAATCACTAACTTTTAACAACCTTACATAAGGGGTATAACCCAAACGGGTAGAAAGACGCGGTGCTAAGAAAAAAACCAACAAAAAAAACCTTAAATAATATGTTTGTATTATTTATGTTAACCTAAATGATCGAGATTTAAGTATATTAGGAAAATACCACAAGGAAGACCAAGAAAGAGATAGGAACATATAACAGTGAGTGGGCGTGTGAGATAAGAATATTGGTGGAAGGAAAGAGGAAGATAGAGAGATTTTACCAAAATGACCCGGCCACAGGTTGGAAATAGTTGATGATTGGTTTTATGGTTTTTTTTATTATTATTTAGCACCGCGGCTTAATACTTGTTCGGGTTATACGCTTAAGTACTAATTACACTAATTTATCAGGAATTGGGAAGGTTGAATTTAGAGGAAGTGAACCCGCATTTGCGTGGAGGGAGAGTGGAAAACCATTTAGGAAAAACCACCCCCAGTTCACCCGACCGAGATTCGAACCTCGATCTCCCCGTCCTCGGTGGTCTGGCCCAACACGACTGGCGCGTTAGCCAGCTACGCCACTGAGGCGGGTTTTATGTTGTTAACCTATATCTTAAATGTTAATTGCTAGTTCTCCCATCCCCCTCTCAGCCTTCCACAAATTACTGATGCTGTGATTATGCTTTCACTGTAAAAAAAGTAGTTACTATACAATTAAATTATTAATTAATTAAAAGCCTTAACTAACAGCAAAGATTTGCATTACTTTTCAATTTGTACGTAATATTTAATCCTACTATTTTTGCTATAGTTATCGGAGAGTTCACAATAAATTAGGCCTAATATATTATACAAGATACATCTTGATCTCAATAAGATACTTTTCATAGAACATCGCCTATATATTAAATAATACACATCAAGCCAAATCAAGAACTCAAATATTTAACATAAGCATTTACAATTTTGCTGTGATTAAAGTTACCAAATGTCCTTCAAAAGGATGTATCTTACAATTTCACTAAAAGTTAAATACGGGGTTATGTTTTTAATTAATAAAATATTTTAATAAAAAAAACTACAAACATTTATATATTTACTAGCAAATATAGCAAAATTCAGCATTTCACCTATCATGTAAATGGCATTTTTTGGATGTACACAGTTTGTATTTAAATTTCGCTTTTTAAAACAGTGGTTATTCCTATGACCCAGATATCCTGTTTTGATGAGCTTTCCACAATAATTTATGTTGTTTTTAAATAATATTATTTAATATTTATAAGTTAAGGCTCTACTTTTCTGATCTTGTGATTTAATAAGGTTGTGTGTAACATGCTAAAAATGATAAAACCTATTATGTAATAAACTTAATTTTTCAACAAGTAACTATCGATTTTTAAAATAATGAGCATGAAAATATGTATAAAGGTATCATATTCTGTCAATTAAGGATGAAGTAAATAAATAATGTGTGTTGAGAATTTTAAATAATATATACAATTTTTATTCTTGTGCATCTTTAAGTCACCTTAAGGTAGGGATCAAGGAATGCAATAAAAGGTCAGTATTTTTGCAATATGTACAGCAAAACATTAACTTGGTCGAAATAAATCAAATATTGCTTCTATACAAACAAAGAGTTTAATTTTCTTCACATGGTGATATCAACAGTTGTTTATTATCTGTTGTAAGCATAGTGGGATTATCTAGCAAACGTTTTAAATGACGAGATAATCTTTCATCAAATTCAAGGCCACTCTTGTCAGATATTCAAGAACTTTTGATATCATTGTCTGAAGAAAATTAAACTCTTATGTTTTTATAGAAGCAATATTTGATTTATTTTGACCAAAAAAAAGTTTTGCTATAAAAACTGCAAAAAACACTAAACTTTTCTCATGTTCTCTGCATCCCCACCTTAAAACCATACAACAGCTTATAATTTGTGATGATTTCAGTATGTTCCCCAATTGATTTAAGAGACCTTGGTTTTATCCTTAATCATGCCTGAGTTGGCTTTTGTCATCCTCTAAGCCTCCTGCCCTCCACTTCAATATCAAAAATCTTGATGAGCTTGCTATCACATGCTCTTACTTTTGCCAACCACCTGACCCACCCAATCTTTGAAATATTTGTTTTAATTTTTTTTGGCTGTCACTAATTTGTGCCATGCATGAGTTTGTCAACTATTTGGTCCCAGTCATGTTGTCTCGCCACTTGACCCATGTAGCCTTCGAAATATTTTTTACAACTTGTCGATCAGTTTGTATGCTGCCCTACCAAACCACTGAATATATCAATACATTTTGATGTTATTTATTTTTTAACCATAAGAAGTGCTCTGTGATTTGTTGAAAAGCATATAGTTTATTTTGGTTTTTATTACTTTTCCTGTGCATGTAAAGAAATAATTAAAATTATACATTTTCTTATGTTTCGTAAAACATAAGTAAACAAGAGTAGAAATAAATTTCTCAAAGCTTTGGCTGTGATTATCCAATATAAATAATACATACATATTAATATTATTATTTATATATAGTTATCTCATAATATAATTTAAAAATATATAATAATAATAGTGTTAATCTTTAAGAAGAAAGAAACTATCTACTAGGAAGGCTTGGTGGTAATCCATTGATTTGACACCTTAACTCAGTCACTAGTATGTCTATCTACTGAGCTAAGGGTCCCAGGTTCGATTCCTGGCATGACCGAAAAATATATCATTGGTGAAACGTGGGTTTGCCCTCTCACAGTGATGAATTAACGGCTGGAGACTGGATGTTGTGCCTTTCCCAGTCTTAAGTTAGATTATAAGCCAAATGAAGCTACGACAAGCCTATAGAGCCTGTAGTGGAAAATTTACAGCTTGAATAAAAACTAGCCCAGGCCACAGGTTGGAAACGGTAATGGATGTAAATTAAAGGTAGGCCTAATACATTTTGCGGCTGTAATGGCTAATGATTTTATATTTCAATTTAGTAACTTTGCTGTTGATGGATTTAGCTGGTAGGTAGAGCCCACATGTTTTGCAACGGTGTTTACTGTAGGGGTATGATCCTTTGATAGTCGGTTGTTCTTCTCTGATTCTCTTGGTGTCAGGAAATTTAGGATAGACTAGAATATTGTGGGGAATGGGCGGCTGTTTGAAAGCGGGGATGAACTAAGGTTTTGAGTCTGGGTGAAATTGGTTAGGAATTTGTAACCACTTTTAAGGATGGTGTTGATACGTTGTAGACCAGGATGGTATTGTGTTGTGAGAGGGATGTCCTCAGCTCGTTTTGGAGGGTCATAGTCGTCCCTGGAGAGTGCTCTGGAGATTTGGTTGTCTATTAAAGGCTTGGGGTAACCTCTGCTTTGGAAAGCTGTGGATAGTTGTTTACAATATTCAGTTACCTCTTTGTCCAATGGTAGCATTGTAAAGTGTGAACTGTGTTCGTCCCTTTTATATGTTTTTATCCACCTTTACCAAGGCCGTAGCCAGCCATTAATTTCAGGGGGGGTTTGGTGGGCCCATACCCTAATTGACGGAAGCTAGAAAAAATTCCAAATAAAAAATAGTTCTAGAAGCTATCTGAAGTGTTTTTTATGTCAACACTACCCCCTAACTATCGGAGGCTAGGACAAATTCTAATTATTTTATAGAAGCTCTCTTAAGTGCTTTTTTATGGTAACATGACCCCCTAACTGCTGGAGGCTAGGAAAAATCTATATATTTAAACACCTCTAAATGTTCTCTAAAAATTTTTTTTATAGTAGCATAGCTGTTGAAGTTAAGGAAAAATTATAAATATTAAACACCTCTAGAAGTTCTCTGAAGTATCTTTTTATGGCACCATAACACCCTAACTGCCGAAAGCTAGGAAAATTTCTAAATATTTAACACCTCTAGAAGCTCTGTGAAGTGCTTTTTATGGTAACACAGCCCCCTAATTTGTACATGTACCTTAATTTTGATATTATTTGAACCATAAATAAAGCCATATTTTTTTTCATAAAATTTCGGGGTGGGGGGGTGGGGGGTTGAACCCCGAAACCCCCCCTCCCCCCGACTACTACGGCCTTAACCTTTACTATACCTTCTTCCAAAGATAATATGAATAAGGTTATTGTGAGTTCTCTTGAACGTATTGTGATAAGGAAAGTGAAATGTTGTCTGATTGGTGGATTCTTACAAATTAATTTCAAACTGCCAAGTAAACCACTGAATGAATGGAAGTCATGGATGTTAGCAAGTCTGGCTTCCTAAATAAAAACATTACAGCATATTGTTTTCCCATATCTACCTTTAGAGATGTTGTTTGTGAAGAATGGCTCAGATTGAGTGGTTCCTCTCGCTCAACAGGTAGAACTAGTTTGAATTGAACTGCAAAATGAACTGATACAAGACATAGAAACAACGAAACAATTGTATTATTTGCAATTTCCTTTATTCAGTATTCTAAAAGTGTCATTAATCAAACTGCTGGTGCTGTTTTAAATGTTCTTATTTTAAAATCTTATTTATGTAATCAAGAATTTTATACTAAATAGGATTTTTACTTTAATTAAATCTTGTAGCGGCTATTTTAAAAACAATACATTAGTACTCTTTTAAGAATTTTTATATTTGATTCATGAACACAAATAATATAATTAAAACTTAAATGAACGTGTATAACTTCCCCCTGAAGCTTTTAAATATTGTATCTATTTTTTATGCAAGTGGAATAATTCACTCAAACGGTGGATGTAGCTCGCCAACTGGTATACAACTTTAAAGGTTGGTTTTCGGGGTTGGGTGTGTTGAGTTTTTTCAGTTATGTTTTTCTTAATTCTCTGCCCTCTTGTTATGTCGTGATGTTGCTGTCCGGTTATGTGGAGGACAGATGGAGGGAGTGAGGGGTGGAGGCTGAGTTTACTGGGTTCAGGGGAGCTTGAGTGAAGTATTCTCATCTTGGTCCGAAGAAGTCTTGTCTAAGGATGTTTGCAAAATCTCAAGTCAGGTGAGGTGGTCCAAGGGGATCGAGGTGGAGGGGAATTGCCCGAGGGGGGTTGGATGAGGATCGGGTCTATTGAGGATGTGGGCAAGGTGTGATAATGAGTGTGAGGGGAAAGAGGGAGTTTGTTGTTGAGGATTAGCTGGGCGTTCGTGGGCTTCTTCCCTCTTTTTTCCTTTCCACTTTGACCCTTGGAATGAGTCTCCGGGATAATATTACAATACATCATCTCCAGTTTCATTAAGTGGGTTTCTTCATCCAGGTACTATTTACAGAAATGATATCAATTGTGTATGAAATATCCATAGCGTCCAGTGGCGCTTCCCACGAACACAATATGGCTTTTACAATGAAAAGAAGAACACATTTCACGCTTTACATTGCTGCCAATGGACAAAGAGGTAATGGTTGCCTCTTAAAGAAAATCGATCCTAACAGCCCAATCCCCCGACCTAGGTTTCATTCTATCGGAACTAATCAGGGAGGAGTGTGAAACGCGCAACACAGATTCTTAAAAGAGGAAGTAAAAAAACTACAAAAGTGATCTTTAAAACATTATTTATTTAACAGATCTGCACAGCTTAAACGAATTCATCAAAAGTCCAATTTATTTAATGTACACTATGTTTACCCTGAAAGGTAACATCATCATCACCATGAATTGTTTCCAGTTTGTGGCCAGGTCCGTCTAGTAAAATGCCTCTGTCCTTCCACCATTCTTACTCCTTCACTCTCCTCCTCTCACTTGCACCCTTGCTGCTATCTGTTCCTCCCATCTCTTTCTTGGTATCCCTTGCCAGTCTTACATGATTACACTATTATATAAGCTACTTCACTATTTTATTCATCTACAGAAAACTGCTATCTTTCAGGATGAATTTAGTGTACACTCCATTTACCCCGAAAGGTAGCAAGCAGTCTTAACCCATCACACAATGAATTTATTTTATGAGCTACACTATCTTAATGGATCAATAAAGATGTATTGCTGTTAACCCAAGAGAAGATTGTTAGCTAGAACAAAGCATTTAATTTAATTTATAATTGGGTCGAGTCCACTATTTTACGAATCCAAATCTCCAATTTACCTTTGAATTCGAATTGTGAAAAAAAAAATGAGCAAAAGAGAAAATATAAATCTAAGAGAATATGTTTCATTTTATTGTCATTGAGAAAATACAAATCGTAACTAAATGTCAACATTCTTTCTTATAATACATTAATTTTAAAATACATACATTCAGCTAAGTGTTAAATTACTGGGTTGGCGCCTGGTTAAGTTAAGTTCTGAACCACCAATAATAAGCATTATTAGAGCTATAAAACAATTTTCCCTTGATAAATTGATTTTTTTAAATATGGATTTGAGTCTTGTATTTAAATTGTTCTTGAATCTTCGAAGATCCATAAGGATTCGAGAGCCCATCCCTAAACAAAATAAAGATAGTAATTTTTAAGACAAATTACTACTAAATAGCTTGCATACTTTTTTTAATAAAAGCAATTATTTTTAATATAAAAGTTAATTGATCTTAGAGAATATCACAGCTTAAAGTGTACTAGAGAAATAAAAAAAAACTTTTTTTAATACTTGCTTTATATTCACATTGCTTAGGTACATTTTGATGTAGCCTTAGTAAGCAATGTACAGTAAGTATTAATAACTTTACCATGCATTCACAATACAATGGATTCCACCCCAAGAACACATTAAAAAAAAAATACTTGCTGCATCTTGAGTCTTTTTAGCCTTTTAAAGAATTTCTACAATAACAGGATTAGTACAGTAACAAAGTTGTTCTTTAATATTATGGATTGTGCTGTAAAAGTTTCAAAAGGTCATTGCAACCATTACTCCATTAGGTACATGCAAGTGGGCATTTTTCACTTCAAGTCAAGTTTGATTGAAAAGTTTTTTCGAATTTGAGTATTATATTTGTACAAGAAATATTTCAAGTTGAATTTCTGTAAGAGATCTATGCATGAACCATAAATAAGTACAAACATAATTTTAAAAATTAAATATTTTTTTTGTGAAAAAAATTATCACACAAATTTGAATTTGTAAATAAATTTAATATAATAAATAATAATACATTCTTTTAAAATTAAACAAAGAGAATCATTGAGGGACTCTTGTGTGCTAAGAAATTATATGTTAAAATTGAATAGAATTAATTAAACTAGGAATTTTTGACAAAAAGATCAAAAATTCTGAGCACTCAAATTTTTAGAGCTTTGTAAATATATGAGTCAAGTTCGAGCAGCTATTAAAACTCGAATCAAACTCAAATTTTCAACTACTTGCACATCTCTAGAAACCATTCCAACCATCTTGAATAAAAAAATGTTACACAAATTATTTGACAAAACTTAACATTCTTTAAATAAACATAGTAGTGTGTATTTACAATAGAAAGTTAAATTAAATTACAATTGTGACACAGCTTACTGACAAGTGATAATTAAAGAGGTGTTCTTGATTAGTCAACTATTAGTTAACTGTTAGTTCATGAACATGTGACAGTTCACAAGTGTTTTATATGTTCTTCTCAGACCCCCCTTTACTATTTTAACTATCCATAACAATACATCCTTATTTTGTCACCATTAACAATCTTTTTTATCTTTAAAATATTTCTGAACTAAACACACAAAATCACATGAGAGAATGTTTCACTGGGATAATATTCTTCTCCACAAAAACTAACTTTCAATACGAAAATGAATTAAAAATTTACTACAAAACCAAATACATTTTTGGAAGGTTGGTTGTGTTGTTGGGAGTTTCTAATTACTGTAGTTGGTACTTGTTTATTGATCCTGAGCACGGGACAAATCCTGGATAGCTCAGTTATAGAGAGCATTGGCACGCTAAGACAAAAGTCCTGGGTTTGATTGTGTCCAATTGTCATTTTTCAACTAATTTAAATTGATTGAATTGTGGTTTCCTATATATGGACAGTGGCGTAATTACAATGATTTGCAGCCTGTGTGTTGATAAAATTTAATGATAGGTAGGTAGGTAGGTTTAGAAGATGCAAAAATTTTTTGCAAAACTGTAACTTTTTTAGTTTTATTTAATGATCAGCAATTATGCTATTTGAAAAAGAAACAGTTGCAGAACATATGATTTGACGTTTGACTTCCTGTACAGAACTATAGTAGCTTTTTATAGCTTTCAAATACCTACTTTCTACCGCAATTTTAATGTAAACAAGGTCAGCTA
Source organism: Timema genevievae (assembly GCA_902155825.1). Lineage (NCBI taxonomy): Eukaryota > Metazoa > Arthropoda > Insecta > Phasmatodea > Timematidae > Timema > Timema genevievae. Next base: position 64,066 of record CABFWO010000589.1, on the reverse strand, counting down.
AAATGTTTATTTCTTAGCCACTGGTAAATTATTGCTATTCCTCAACACCTTTCTAAGCAAGAAATGTGTCACATATTCAACACAAGTTTTCATAACAAAATACAAACCTATATTTAATACGTAGTATAAAAACATGTTCAAGTTTATTTACAGCCTACTATAACATGCTATTGTGTATATCATACACTTGATCACTTAGTTTATTTCAGGAGGGAAAATTGTGCAATGCACAAGTAAATATGGTAAGACCTTAAAGGCCGAGATTTACCTCCCCCCGTTTCTTAATTGTGTAGGTTAGAGCCTTTAAGTAACAGATAGTCATTAAAAGGCCACACACATACACAAAAACACTAATCAATAACAAATTTAAGGAATGTAGAGATGATAAACAGAAAAGAAGCCTTATAACTTATATACAAAGACAATAAGAAACAATTGAACTTCGTAAATTATATACAAAGATAATAATAATACTGACATCCAAATAGTGAAAATTGAAGTTTAAATAAAAAAAAGTGGTCTCTATATCAAAAGTTAATACATTTGCTCTGTTTAACATAAACTTATGTTGAAGATAATTTGTAACAATTAATGTCAAATATGAGTAAAATATTATTCTATGTTTTATTAGTGCACTTGTACACCAAACCATCACATTATGTAAAATAAAATCAACAAGTTTTCCATTATACAAGTTTTTGACATGTAAATCTAAAGCTGCAGTTTATCCTTTCACTCTAGCACATTAAAAATTATGCAGTTAAATAGATATGATAGAGTTGTAGAATGATAAAGCACAAATATAAGTAAAAGCACTTACAAACATTTTAATATTTCAATGCTTCCATGGCATCTTCCTCAAGAAGTTGTGGTGTACAAAACTACATTTTAAGGCATTAAAATATTTTGGTGACTAAATACCTATATATGTTAGTGTTTTGACTTAAATTTGTGTTTACATTTTCCTACACTTTTATTATATTTATTTTTAAAAAATTTATGAATTTTTCTTATTGCATTTTGTTTAATGCATTTTATCTTGCACATTGAAAGGGTACCATGCATATTAGTGTCTTCCCCAGCGCACATTCAAATATCAACACGATTGTTTGACCAATTCCTTCTGCTCACACGATGAGTCCAGACTAGAAGTGTTTGAAAACGTATTGCTCATAGTTCGTCGACGACTGCTCGGCAAGTCAAAGTGCCATTCATCTGACTCTGTCTCTTGATTGAACGGGGCGCGTGCACGGATACCGTATGTTGTGGGGCGTTGGTCAGGGTAGTGAGACAGCATAAGATGTAGTAATCCATACTGGAAAGAAAATAAGTACAGATTAATAATGTTAATATAATTCAAACAAAGTGTAGAGTTTCGATGGTGTTGAGTCAAAGTTTAGAATGAACTGACATTCCATGTAGTAGATCTTAAAACACCAACAAAAATATGAGATATACATCATTTATAAAGATGAGATCCTAAAATCCCTTGACTCTTATACTATTCGAGAGATTTAAAATTTGTAAAAATCTCAAGAAGTCATATCAAATACAATTATTAAGACCTTGACTTTAAATAACAATATCATCTTTGTTGTTTATGAAGTAATTGACATGACAAACAATATCATCTTTGTTGTTTATGAAGTAATTGACATGACAAACAATATCATCTTTGTTGTTTATGAAGTAATTGACATGACAAACAATACCATCTTTGTTGTTTATGAAGTAATAGACATGACAAACAATACCATCTTTATTGTTTATGAAGTAATAGACATGACAAACAATACCATCTTTGTTGTTTATGAAGTAATAGACATGACAAACAATACCATCTTTGTTGTTTATGAAGTAATTGACATGACAAACAATATCATCTTTGTTGTTTATGAAGTAATAGACATGACAAACAATACCATCTTTGTTGTTTATGAAGTAATAGAAATGACAAACAATACTATCTTTGTTGTTTATGAAGTAATTGACATGACAAACAAAATATGATTTCTCAGTGGTACCAGTGGATAATCTGACACCTTAGCGAAGTTGGTAGCGTGTCTACCTACTGAACTAAGGGACCTGGGTTCAATTCCCGGCATGACCGAAAAATTTATCATTGGTGAAATATGGGTTTACCCTTTTACAAAAATGAATTAACAACCGGGGACTGGATGTTGTGCCTGTTATAACCTAAGTTAGATTATAAGGCATATGAAGCTATGACAGGCTTAGAAAGACAGTAGTGAGAAAATATATGACTTGAATGAATAATAAAGTGACCCGAATCGTGAGCTAGAAACATTAATGGATGTAAAGTAAAATATGTTGTATACAGACAAATATATATAACTTCATAAATCATCACAAGCCGCTAGACATATACCAATCTGGGTTTCAACCACAACCACATCACTCATAAAATGAAACTAGCACTGGATAGAAGGCAGCTGACACTGATGGTACTCTTGGACTTGACATTAGAAAAGCCTTTGAAACCATCAACAATTATATTACTCTTTATTAAGTGTAAATAGCCGAAGCTATATTAATGGTAGTTGGTTCAGTTAGATATCATTCTGAAAATTGAAAAATGACACCTGGACACGGGAATCGAACCCGGGACCTTTGGCTTAGTACGCCAATGCTCTAACCACTGAG
>CABFWO010000589.1:17544-58139 GCA_902155825.1 Timema genevievae | reverse complement strand
AAAATCACATAATTGTAGCTGACGATTTCTGCTTTGTCCATCATAGACTCTGCCTTAAAATATGAGTGAAGAATGACCATGGGCACGGGACGAATCCTGGATAGCTCAGTGGTTAGAGCATTGGCGTACTAAGCCAAAGGTCCCGGGTTCGATTCCCGTGTCCAGGTGTCATTTTTCAATTTTCAGTATATTACTCTTGCTAAATTACATTCCATTACTTCCATTTTTCCGTAAGTTCAACTTACTACATTGCCGTATAATAAAAGGTGATATTAGAGATCGATGATTCCTCAGTCTGTCTTTCCCTCCTTACGTCAAAAAGCTGTGTGAGCGGCTAATGAGTGATGACTAGTTTCGACTTGATTTTGCAAGCAAGCAGAGCTGCGGGCCTGGCCATTAAGACGTATAGCTCTGCAGTAAGAATATTAGTTTAAAACTAGAGCTGGGTCGGATCCACTACTTTATTAATCCGACTCTCCAATTTATCTTCGTTGTGAATATAAGATGAAATACAAATATAATAAAATAATATAAAATAGATACTAAATGTTTACATTCTTTCTTATAATCTATTCATTATAACATTGATACATTCAGTTAAGTGTTAAATTACTGGTCTGGGGCCTGGTTGTTAAGTTCATCCTTTAATTATCATAATAGGTTCTATATCATCAATAAGCAGGCTTAGTACTCTAAAACTAATTTCACTGGAAAAATTGAAAAAAAAAAAATATTTTTTTAAGAATTTGAGTCTCAAATTCCCAAATTTTCTTTAATCTTGAATATCCTCAAAAATTCATGGATTCAAGGGCCAATCCCTATTTAAAATGTTATGTGGGATAGTAAATTTCTTTGATACTATTACAGCCAGGAAACCTTAATCAAAGAATTTATATATCACTAGAATGATAATGAAGATAATTTTTTTTAAATATAATAATCATATTGGGCCTTTTTAAAAACATGACTATTAAATCCTTCCGTTTAATTCAAAATCATAAATGAATTATAGTGTGTGTTACTTTACAAAATATAAAATATAAATAATAAATTAATTGAAATATTAGTGGTGCTTGCTTGCCACTAGTAGCTCTGCCATCCCGATAGTTATAAATATTTGCGAGAACTTTGCGACTGTAGGTATTAAGACTGTGGTTCCCAAAAATGAAACCTAGGTTGATGGATTAAATGGTATTGATTGGTTTTCTTAACGAGGCTGTCATTAGTTCTTTGTTTGGTGGCAGCAATATTTAGTGTGAAGTATGTACATCATGGATTGAAAAGAGGTTTTTCTTAAAGTATGATATTAGATATTCACAATCAAACTATGAATAGTTGTATGGGTGCTAAGAAATAACGGGTTTTAGAACTAACTCCAAGCGGTAAGAGATGGAAAGTAAAGTAAATACTAAATAAATACATCCGTATTAGCACAAAGATGTGACATGTGGAAAATAACCCCCAATATGTCGAGATTCTAATCCCAACCACATCGTCACCGACAATCCAGTATTATGTGTGACTCTACTGTGAATGGCTAAGCTAACGTGTTGTGAAGTTTTAAATCGACCAAAAATGCTTTAACAAACCCATTTTTTGACAGGCTTTTGAAAGAACCATCTACTCTACCTTATCCTAGTTTGTATATGTTGCCGTAGCATACTAGTTGACCATGCTGGTTTAAGTAGAGGACGAGTCACTCGGGAGTCTAAAGAGATAGTGAATCTTGTCAACAGATGTTAGTTCCCAGGGCTAGATTAAAGAAGCTTACAAACCAAACACCCAAAAGCCAAATGTTAAAATAAACTTGTTTGTAACAAAGTACCCACCTCCTCACTGTAGTCTTGTTTGAAGTGTGGTGGAAGTTTGTTCTTCCTGACACCCAAAAGTGTGCGTATTCGCTCCATTTCTGTACCAAACGGTACCAGAAGCTCAACAAGTATAACACCAAGAGAGTAGATGTCCACTTTGTAGTTGTAAGGAAGACCTTTTGACTGAAATGAGAAGTGCTAAACTCAGTATAGCTGAGGGAAATGAAACTTTTTTTTATCTTAATAACAAATGAAACTGCACCGAGTTTGCCTAAAATATTATTCTTAGTTGACGTTTTATCAGGCACTTAACTATATTGATCGTCACCGCCTAATCCCCCGACCTAGGTTTCATTCTATCGGAACTCATCAGGAAGGAGCGTGAAACGGGCAACGCAACTTTCTAAAAGAGGAAACCAAAACCAAAACACAAAAGGGAGAAAATGGAAAATTGTAAAGGATAATAGGACACATAGATAGGAACATGTAAAAGGTATAACATAAAAGACAAACACAGGAAAAGGACATAGGATGTGAATATATAATATAAGGTATTTGTCCCTAAGAGGGATAAATAAACAAGGGGGTGAAGAAAATTACATAATGAAGAACTCCATGGCTTGTACGCATCCACAAATATATAGGATAAAAAAGGCACATAGGCTGAGATGGGATGGTCATGTGCATGTATGGGTGATGGCAAATGTTAGATGTGTACACAACATTTTAGTTGGGAAGCCTGAAGAAATAAAACCCCTTGGTAGACAATCATTTGGAGGAAAATATTAAAATAAATTTAAAGGTTAGTTGTCAGGATAGGGTTGAATGGCGAGCTTACGTTTTGGCAGCCTTGAGCTTTCCGAGTTATTTAAGGCCAGAGTTATGTTAGAGTTATAGTTATGAAGTAGATGTGGTACAAGATTGAATATGAAAAAATGCAAACACAATTCTATGCATGATATTTTTATCGCTGTTATTACCTGCTCTGGACTCATGTAAAGTTGAGTTCCTACTTGAGCAGTATGTATTTCATCACCCAGAAATGTGTCTCCATCGCCGCCAGGCGTTCTTTGGTCGCCACTTTCCACCATAGCCGTAACAAGGCCAAAGTCACCCACTTTGATTTGACCATCCAAAGAGAAGAAAATGTTGGAAGGCTGTAAAAAAAAAAAGAATCAATAAAATTTAATCAACTTGCATCACAAAACACTATAAGTCAAGTTTGAATGAAAATAATGTTATATTCACGTCAGAGTTGCATTTAGCAATTTTGTAATATACATATTTCTCAAGTTGAATTTTTGTAATATCCATGTATAAGCCATAATAAATAAACAATTATAATATTTTAAGAATGAATACTTTTTTGTGAAAAATGTTTTTTTAATCACCACATCTGTCTTGGTTATATAATATAATTATTCTAATCAGGTGGGGATGAGGAAGGAAGAATTTTAGAGATAGAACCTTATCTACCCGCATTTACGTGGAAGGAGAGTTGAAACCATGAAGAAAAACAACTCTCAGTAGGCCCAAAAAGGATTTAAACTCCGATCTCCCTGTCAAGAGCAGCCCAGTCTAACACAAGAATGACGCCTTTGATCATTCGGTCACTAATGTAGATGTAAAAAATGTTATTATACCAATTCAGATTTTTGATTAAATATAATATAGTTGCAGATGTTATTTTTTTAAATAACCACACCAAGTGATATATTGAGAGACTTTGTTTGCTAAGAAATAGTATCTTAAAATTGAATTAAAATAATTAAATTACAAGTTTTCAAGATGAAATTGAAAACTTCAAGTACTCGGATTTTTCAACTTTAGGAAACATTTTTAGTTGAGTCTAAACTATTACTAAAACTAAACCTTGACTCAAGTTTTAGAGTACTCCTCCACCTTGAACTAGTTTTGGAGTTGTTTTATAATGGTTTAATTTAAATGTACCAGTATATTATATTTTAAGATTATGAGTATGATTTCATTATTTTATTAAGTATCTACCAAACTATCTGTATATCAGAGAGTTATTTGAATTTAAATTTTAATAATATCGACATATAGTGTAAAAATTTTCCCGTAAATACCTTGACTAAACACAACAAATCATCAGCTTACCAAGAAATAAATACGATTTTTGGCCTTCATTATTGTATTTAAACTTCCCTTTCGTTATGGACTTTCAAGCTCCAGATTTTTTTTATTCAAGGCAATCTCGAGCGAGTTTCCCATGAAGTTCCCAAGTATTGAACTCTAGCTTGGATTGAAAAATATATTATTTTAAAACTTAAAACTTAAATATGCAATCAAAAAACAAACTTGTACTAAAGTTATTTTAAAAAATTTTAATGAAATAATTTTGAACTTTAATAGTTAATAAAATTTAGGTACAACTAGATATTACTTATTGGTATACATATTTTAGCAGAATAATTTTTAGTAAAACCCTGTGAAATATATTCTCACTTTCATTGCAGAGAAAAATAAAGTCATCATGTTAAACATATAACCATAAAAGTTGTTTAAAAAATAGAACTTTTTGAGTTATAATGCATCAAAATCAATTCCAGGTTTACACTTTTTTTGTTAAAACTTTAAAAAACATATTAAATTGTACCAAAATTTGAAAATGGCTTGTAAAAAAAATTTAGAGATGGGCCCTCAAATCCTTAAGGATATTCGAGATTCAAGAAAATTTCGGATTCAAGACCTAAATCCTTAAAAAATTTGTTTAAAATTGTCTTAAGTGAAATTTGTTTTAGAGCTCCAAAACTGTTTATTGATTGTTCAGAATCAATTATATAAGATGAACCCAACAACCAGGCCCCAGACCAATAATTTAACACTTAATTGAATGTATGAATGCTATAATGAATAGACTATAAGGAAGAATGTTAGCATTTAGTTACGATTTCTATTTTTTAATATTTCATCATATTTATAGTTCCTCTTATGTCTTTTCCAGGATTCGGATAGTGGATTTGACCCAACTCTAAAAAAATGCATTAGAAAAATATTAATATTTCCAGCTTCTGGCTGGATCAGTTTAGTAAAATGCCTCCATCTTCCTCTTTCCTTCCACCATTTCTCCTTCTTTAATCGCTTCCATTCTCCTCCTTTTCCTTGCAAGCTTTATGTTATCTGCTCCTTCAATATTTTTCTTGATCTTTAAATAATCATTGCACAATCCATTTAAATGTGTGGTGAATTCGAATGAACAAATAGCTGATTTTTGGTATTAAAAAATGCAAGAAAGATTTGAAATGTCACAATTCAAAGTTTGAATACTAATAACTCAGAAATGTTTAGTCAATAATATTTGTATTTTCAAATATTCTCACACCGCTACTAGCTTCATAACTACTAATTTTCCTAATCAAATGGAGTGAATATTATATTTCCAAACCTTGAGATCTCTGTGAATGAGCCCTTGTAAATGAACATACTCCACAGCATCCAATATCTGTAGAAACATATTGAGCACTGTTCGCTTGACCCTTGGCCCAACATTGTCTTTCAACCACTCACGAAGTGACTCTTTGCGACAAAGCTGCATTTGGATGAACAGAAACATACGACTGGCCTTCACAGGGACAATAACTCCTCCTCCAGATGAGATCTGCAAGGACATTGGCCGCTTCACGACGACCTGTTACACATATACATCGTATTAATAGAGACATCGTAAGTTTATGAGACATATTTTTGCAAACTTTTATTTAGAAGAGTGACTATCTAAATATATTTAAAGTTTATTGTATCATTTTTTTAAACCACTAATACATGCACGAAATAAAACAAACAATTCGTGAGAATGACAACTTAACTTTTCAAACAAGAGGTCAAACCAGAACCAGAAACAATAACATATATTAGTAATATATATTTGGAAATATATATTACAAATTACCTCAAAAAGTAAACAGAGGTTTTCCTTCTAAAGAGTAGTAACATATATTAGCAGCTATTTTTAAGGAACCAGAATTGTAACCCTAAAAATAGATTGTTTAAAGATCAGAACTGGATTTGGAATCAATATATTTTACCATTAATGTGTAAATTTACTCAAAATAACTTCCCTGTTCTAATGATCTTGCACAAAACAAACATGGCTTTTTTTTTTCAAGAACATTAAAGTATGCATAGAAAAAGATTGAAATTGTAAATGTAAAGGACTCTAAGAATCATGGTTCAAATAAAAGAAATGGAATTGAGGAAAACAGGGTTTGTGATATCTCTAATTTAATGTTTATATTTTTTATAATTTTCAATTTGGAAAATATTTAAATACTTGAATCTCAACTACACTTTAATAGTTTTAGAAATGAAGCACATTTTTATTTCTCCAACCTGTTTCATCTCATCACTGTTAGACTTGTGCTGATTTCCAAAATGCCCAAAAGGAGAGTCGCCAGTTTCAGAACTTGCACTGTTCACATTGATCACACTTTCTTCTCTCCTCTCACTCTCTTCATACCCCTCCGATGCTTCAAACTTAATGAACGAGTCGCTGATGTCAGAAGGGAGGTAGTTACTAAAATTGTTTTTGATGCTACCCATCAAGAGAGGGTCCAGTCCTTTCCCGTTGCAAAGGTTCAAATACACTGAAGAGTTGTCGATCAGAGACTTGTTATTGACATGAGTTTTTTTCCTGGATTGCTCGGTTCCATCCGTTGTAACATCTTCAGAATAGGACAACTGACCACTGAAACATTAATAAATCAGTTTGATGATTTTAAGGATAGCCATTAGGTGTGCTAGCATCCAGTTTCTGACAAATTCAAAATTGTGGGCATATAAATGGAAAAAGTCAATAGCGAAGTCACATTTAAATATATCAAAAATAAAAATGCTTCCTTTCTTTAGTCTTATTATTTCATACAACTTTTTGCACAAATTTATTATCGTCAAAGAATTTTAAAATGGTCACATATATCATTTGTTTTGGAACTCAACCAATCAATAATGGGTCTTAATCTTAAAAGTGTGTATCATGTCTGCCTTCTGAGAAGGAGTGTGGGAAGTTTAGGAAAAAGTTGACTGATTTTATATTTGTCATGTGCTAGATTTTATTTGATATGAAAAAAAATGTATAGGCTTCAGCAATAAAAACATTGAATGCTAAAATACACACATATTACGTTCAATGTTTGTCATTTTAATACGGTTAGCTACGGTACTATAATTAGTGGTGTGCGAAGTCCAGTTTTTCAATTCAAAGCGAACTCAAATCAAATATATGAAATATTCTCAAAGCCGAATCAAAGTTTGAATATTTTTTGTTGGTTATTTATGATTGGAAAAAAATTATATTGTGGATATTAATACACCACTTTATGCACTAAAATGACTTGAAATTGTTTTATTGCCAAATTGTTTGTAATATTTTGTTTTAATATTATAAAGTTAATTACTATCAAAACTTAAAAGTAACTGGCCCTGTGTTGTACTGGTCAGTGCAGGGTACCAGGTTTGATTCTAGGCTGGTACTGTGGGTATTTTTACCTAAAGGGGAATGATCCCAACGATCACCAGCATTTGATTAATTAGGTTTAAATTAGGTTAAGACTCACACCGACTCTACAACTTCATAAGAACTATCATTAATATCATCTCATCATGGGTACAACCTCCTACAGTGTACCCTGGGCAATGTTATGCGCCACCAGAGCGGCTATAAGTCTACACATGAGGTGGCTCGAAACTGGCTGTTATGTCTCTCCTGGTCATACATACCATACAATTTAAAAGAAGATAAAAAAATACTTAAAAGTAAATTAGTTCAGTTGTTTATAAATATTAATTTGTAATGTATACAACAGCTAGAATGGCAGTTACTAAACATAAAGTGAGTATTTTAACTCTCAATATTTTTATTGACAAAACTTCGTAAATTGTTGAAGATGGAATTTTCTTCGTAGCAAAGTCAAAGGTGACATAAGTTTCGAAGCCAAGTTTTGAGCTTCACAAACCCCCAACTATAATACAAATTAACATTCCAATGAAAAAATTATGCAATACTTGAATTTTATGTTATTAATGATATTTACTTGGTTATAGGCTCAGGGTAAAATATGAAATTTTGTGTATAATGCTATTGAATATGCAAAGAATATTAATTTTTTTCCAACATGAAGCATTAGTAAAAATATTTGAACCTCAATAAGAGTTTGTGAATATATCATATCATTTGATTTAGCTTTGCTTCGAACTGTGAAAAGTGATTTTGCACCCTCTCAATTTTGAGCTGATCGTATTTGTTTTGATTTCAAACACAGCCAAAAAATGAATCACTGGTGAGGTTGGATTTTCCCCTTTCAGTAATTAATTGACATAAAGGAATTTTATTTTTGTATCTGTTATAAAATTAAGTTAGATTGAACATTGTGTTCTAATAGAATCAAATGTTTCAGAGTGTGTACGCTAATATCTTTAATACAAATTCACAAGAATTGTAAAGTAAACCAAAACTAGTTCACTTAAAAGTTGTCTCGCACTTGAGAGGGCAGAGCTTGTCCTGGTCTTCTTGCCATCCTGGTGGCGGACATTCCAACCAAGCATTGAAGTAACGGACAATATGCTGGTGATCCAACTTGGCTAACGCTTTCACTTCTCGCATCACTCTGTCACGAGATTCTTGTCTGCCAACAAACACCGTAACATCTTCTTAGTAAGAAACTATGAACAAGCCTTTTGATCTTCTTAAGGGTACTAAAAATATTCGGATTAGAAAATATGTTTGATCCAAAATTTAAAAAAATAGATTTTAATAAAAACTCTTCTTTTCAAATTTGTAATTGAAAATTCTTTTACCTTGGTAGTTTTTAGCTCAACTTTTAAGGCAAATTTAACAATTAGACCTCTGAGCATGTATTGTACCAATTAACTGAATGTTTACATATTACAATGAATTCATTACAATAAAATATGCTAACATGCAGTTATTATTTCTATTCTATATAAGATCTTAAGAATAAATTAACCTCCAGTACATTCAACTGACATCCAAACTTCAAACTGACAGTACAGTTTAATGATCATGACATTATAAATTGTGAGATCAACCATCCAGATTAATTCATTACTAAAACATTTTGTAAAATCAACCAATCTCACCTGTTTGGAAGAGCAATCCTCTTAATTGCATAGTGCCAGTCATCTATTTTATTCTTTGCCTCAAATACTATCCCAAAGCCTCCCTTCCCAAGACAACGAACAGGGTCGAAGTCAGTGAGGTAACGAGATATAAATTCTGGTGTCAGGACAGTAGAGCCCGGATCAGAGTGACTCCGTAAAGAGAGGCGCATATCCACCCCCGAGTCTGTGTCTTGTTTCATTGGGATGTGTTTCTCCACCACAATCACTTCCTGGTAATTAAAGACAGGTTGAAAGTTAAAATAAGGTTCATGCACTGTGTTTTGGACGAGGATATATAAAATAGTAGTTAAAAATATTGGTTTGTTTTGAATTTAGGTAAACAACAGTTTTTATAAAGTTAGAATTGATAAACAATAGCATTTTTAATGTTTTTTTTTATGTCTGTGCAGATCACAATGATGGAAAAATAAGTTGATTTTTTTGAAATCTATTGTAGGGCATAGTTTGGTTTCAAGATGACTGGGAAATTAGTAATGGGTGAATATTTAAATCTTAGAATATTTGCCTCAAATAGCTATGTTCAAATGAAGAAAAATATCCAGTTCACTTAAACATACTAGCTTTATGAAACTTTTAGAGAAGGAAACAAATTATCAGAGTACTTGGAGTTACAGTCTGTCAGGTAATGTTCTTAATACCTGTTCAAGCTATAGGTATTAATCCAACCAAATGAGTTGGTATGAGTAGTGTAGAATTTAGACGAGATGTACCCATTTTGTGTAGTAAGAGTGGGAAATCATTGCCGAAACATCATCTGTTAGATATACCCAACCGGAATTCAAACCCTGAACTTTCGTCACCAACAAATTAAAGTGGAAAGGATTGACATTTAGTCCGAGTACCCACCTGTGTGGGCAGCTATACCCTTCAACTTAGTTAAATCAGTGATCCGGGTACTTTCCTTCCACTGAACTTTGATTTAGCCAATGGCTGTTTTAAATATACTAAAAATATATATATATACCTTTTGCACTATAACATTCTTGTGCTGATTTGCAAAAATGTGCAAGAACCTTTGTGTTATCATCAGATTAAACAACAGGGCAGTGGTACAACTGATCACCAGAACTTCTTTCCTAGAAAGAAAAGAAAAAACTTCAAGATGTGATAAATAATAATACAAATTTATATTCAAACTAAAATTATAGCTACATTTAGTGTTAATTTAGTTTCATTGCACAAATAGTGCAAAAAGCTTCAGCTTCAGCTTCAGTGTGTAGTTGTAGATTTTACTTTAAGAACAGTGTTTAGTCGTTGGTCGGTAAGTCATAATGGGGTGGTTTTATTTCCACAACAAGGTTTTCCATTTTTCCTCTAAGTAAATGTTGGCTTTGTTATTTGCTAGTCGTAAGTAAAGGAGTTAATATAACGTGATAAAAATAAGGATAGACTAATGAGCTAAAATAGGTAAAGAACTCCTTTCCGACCCCCCCCCCTTCCCCCACAACACCAGGGAAAAAGAAAAAATGAATAGATTCGATGCACAATGCTGACAACTTTCTTTCTTTCTTTCTCTCTTTTATATTCTTTGCTATAAAAAGTCACTCAAAAAACTAAATTAAATCATTCTTCTGCTTTATATGTAATATAAACATTTGTTATTCCTTATTGTTCTTCGTTTTCAAATTTTAAAATAACTTTTCTTTTTGGGGATGGGACCTTAGAATCCCCGAATATTTAAGAATATTTGGAGATTTTGAAAAAAAAATAGAATTTGACCAAAAAGATAATTTTTTTAAAAATCTTGATTGAAATTTTTTTTAACTCTTATGCTACATTTTGGTGGTTTGGCCCAACATAATTTAAAAACCTGACCCCTGACCATTAATTTACCACTCAACCAAATGTATTAATGTTTAAATAAATGCATTATAACAACAAATATTAATGTTTAGTTACTATTTTTAATTTCTATTTCAACTTAACCTGTATTAATGCAGTAGAATAAACATTTTATGTACACCATGTTTTCTAAGATTTGTATTTTGAGATCTGTAAGTAAAATGTAAAATGAAGATTCTTTAGATTCAGATTTATAAAATATTGGATTTGAACTATTAGTTTTTATACATTAGATAGTTTAATGTGTAGATAGATAAAGAAAGTATAAATTTAGTTTTACAAACTATCAGAGTTGTACTGACCACCAAAACCAAAGTGATACAATGATGATCTGCACTGGGGTTTCTTCCTCAGAGAAAAAGTCATTATCATCATCTCCCTCCATAGTGATAGTGTCACCATCTAGTGAGAGAGTGGCATTCTTAAGACACTGGGAGTGCTTGGTCTTCTTCAACGATTCTTCGCTGAAGAGGAAAAAACCATTCCCTGTTACAAACACAACAGTTATTTGGGTAATACATTTTAGCTCGGGGTCGTAGAATAATAATATTTAGCACCGCGTCTTACTACCCGTTCGGGTTATACGCTTAAGTACTAATTACGATAATGGATTAGGAATTGGGAGTAATTTAGAGGAAGTGAACCCGCATTTGCGTGGAGGAAGAGTGGAAAACCATTTAGGAAAAACCACCCCTAGTTCACCCGACCGAGACTCGAACCTCGATCTTCCCGTCCTTGGTGGTCGAGCTCAACACGACTAGCGCGTTAGTCAACTACGCCACCGAGGCGGGTACGGGGTCGTAGAAGGGGACAGGGTAAATCAAGAGGAATCGTAGGGCAATCAACTGAGAACAGCGAGGAAAAATGCAAAGTTGAGCTTCTGCTGTGACTTACCAAATTAAAATCAGGCGCATTACAAAGTTGAGAAGTTACTTATTGTTATTGCAACTTGCCTAGTTTGGATGTAAAGATAACATAGTGGTCTACTAGAGATACCAAGGTTGAATGGCAACTGATTAAATGGAGGATTACCTCTCATATTCTCACTCAGCATGGCCGAATAGTTTGGTGTGTCGCTCAAATGACAGCCTCTATCCGTAAATATAGTATTATCATTGTTAACGACTGTGGCCAGTTTTATTGCGGGCTCCTGACATGGAGTTTTTTTTACTTTGTTATTCTCGTTTATCACCCTTTTTTCAAATGTTGGTCCTAGCAAAGGTTCACCACAATATAGCTCCCAGATAGGTTGGTAGTGGGTATTTATTGAATGTAGTTTTAATCAACAAAGTAGTTAAAAATCAGGTTTGTGAATTTAATAAATTAATTATATCATGGACCCACAACATTAAAATTATAATAGGGGTGTGCAAGTATTAAAAAATTCTATTTTTAAAAATTGTTTAAACTAGACTCAAAAATCTTTCCTAAAGTCGAAAAATATGAATTCTTAAAAAATTTGATTTCATCTATGGAGAGTTTAAGTTTAGTTAATTTAATTCAATTTTATGATATAGTTTCTTAGCAAAACAGTCTCCCAATATTTAATTTTTTCTGTTCAATTTTTTTTAAATACAGATTTTACAGTTAATATATAAAATTTAGTTGAAAATATTAATTGTAAAGTCATAATATTTTTCACAAAAATTATATTTTAGAAAATCAAATTTAAAAACTATTTGTTCTGTAATTATTGATCTGTATTACTTAAACTAGAGTAAAACTTTATTTTATAATTCAAGCTCGATTTGAGCTCTACTCTTAGTGAAAAATGTCTATGGCATACCACTGATGTATAAGCATTTGATTCTTTTGGTACACTAAAAGGGGAGAATGTCCTGACTATTTGTGCCCCAAAAATGCAAAGGAAAAGGCGAGATGAGGAGATACTGATTAAAGATTGGCCTTAAGTACTGGCAAAAAACAATTTCAATGAACAAAAACAAAAATGTCCATTTCCTGTGTTTATCTTTTATATTAATTGTTCGTTTTACATGTTCCTATCGATGTGTCCTATAATTCTTTACCAATTCTCTTTTTCTCCCTTTTAGGAAGTTGTGTTGTATGTTTAACATCCCCTCTTGATGAGTTGTGATAAAATTAAACCTCGATTGAGGAATTAGGTGTTATGTTGGGATCACGATCAACTTAACGTTAACTTAACGTAAAGTTCACTTAACGTTAACTTAACGTAAAGTTCACTTAAAGTTAACCTAAGGTATTTGTGATCACGATTCACGTAACTTAACGTAACAACTCGAGCCAAACATCATCATTCTCGATTATGATCTGTGATTTGTACTAGTTTTACAGTGATGATCTGTGAATGTTTACAGTTTTCAATCAATATAATAAATGTATATTACAAAATATTTTGATAAAGTTAGCTTTCCTATTTTAGTTTAATTATTTTGTTTCAATGTCTGATCACGAGAACTTACGCTAAAGAGTAAAAATTGGTCAAAATACCAACAAATGAGTTACTAAATAGCCTTGTTGACGTCACTCACATAATGATTGGCTGGCTAGATCACGTGATACCCTTCAAGTAACATTTACTTAAAGTAAAAGACCTCCCAGGACATCTCTTATGTTAAGTTAACTGCAAGTCAATGTTAAGTTAACTGCAAGTCAACGTTAAGTTAATTGCATCGTGATCGCCTCCATTTAAACACACAAGGAGGTCCTTTACGTTAAGTTACGTTAAGTTAACGTTAAGTTGATCGTGATACCGGCATTAAGGACTGATTTTCTTCAAGAGGCAACCATTACCCCTTTGTCCAGTGGCAGTAATGTTAAGTGTGAACTATGTTCTTTTCATTCTAAAAGCCATATTGTATTCCTACACTTCTATTTTCATCCCACTTTTCTTCCATACCTAACAAAGTGAACAGTAATTAATTACCATATAAAAGTGTGATATACAAGATATGTGGTCTTTACCATTGACATAGGATGAGCCGTAGAGTACAGAAATAGCCGTGGTAGATGCTTGACTTTCGTCATCAGTGGATGGGTCTTCAGAAGTAAGCAACTGATCATCAAGTAAACCTAGAGCTGTACCTGAATAACAAAACTGGGAAGTCATCATCAAAACAATAAAATTAACTCGCCAACACTTGTGCTTATAAGATTGGGATTTGGGATTTATAGGGATTCGAGAAAAAGCGGATTTGACCCACATCTATTGTTATTTTAAGCACATAAGTAAAATATATTTATGTGTTAGTGTTACAGAAAAACACAGTGACCAGGGGATTGATGACTAATTTATCACTTTTAATATACTATGTTCTTTTCTATTGATATATTACACCTAAAAAGAAATAAGTATTAAATTTAATGTATTTTTATTAATTATTTTATAGGAAGGTCAAATTCCCTTCTTCACAGCTTTGAATTGTAGAAAATGTGATGGGCATAAGAGGTTAACACTTCCAAATTGGTATAACCTTTTCTCTTTAATTTTGATTATGTTAACATGGCTTCTTTAGTGGCGATTGAAAAAAGAAATTGTAACAAGTTATAATTTATTTTGTTATAATGCCAATTGACATTCATTTAAGTGTAAAATTAATGCTCTGGGGTTATCCTATACATATATTTTTTAAATACTTGAAACTTCTTAAGCATTTAAGAATTCAAATGATCCATCCTTATTTTTATTTTTCATTCTTATTATTTAATTACCATCTTTTAATTTATTCCTGGCCCAGAGTCCTGACCTTTTATACACCTCTTTTTTTTATGGATATTTTACACCAATCACTAAAGAGGGATGTGTCAAGCTATTTTTTTTATTCAAAGTGGGATCGAATAATATATTATTATTATTAGCACCGCGTCTTACTACCCGTTTGGGTTATACGCACTTACGCTAATGTGTAATGGTAGGGTGATTGTGAGATGAAATGGAGGACCTACAGTTTAACGTGGAATCCGAACCACGGTGGAGGCCTGGCATTCCTCACATTCACAAGTTGTGATTAATACACGTCTTGTCAGAGGTGAAGGAAGGGTTTGGTAATCAGATAAATCTGTGCCGGGACCGGGGATCGAATAATATAGAAGATTCCCAAAGCTGAATCAAAGTTTGAATAATATATTTTAATTTTTAATGTTGCAAAAAAATTAGAGTTGGGTCGAATGCTATATTTCTCAAATTCAAATATATATATTTTTTTCAAATCTCAAAACTTCAAATATGTACAATTTTATTTAAAGTGAAAATGTTTAAAATATAACTTAAAAAAGGTTGTTTAATGCTTGGTGCTACTGACAAATGATATTTTGTTTGGCATGTATATTACATCATAAACAACAAAGAGAACACTTTCTTTTTATTAAGTTATGTATAATAAGAGAGTGTAGACACACTATACAATCCAACACCTTAGCGCAGTTGGTAGCAGGTCTGTCTACTGAGCTAAGGGTCCCGGCAGGGGCGAAAATTTATCATTGGTGAAATGTGGGTTTACTTTCATAGTGATAAATTAACTACAAGGGACTGGATGTTGTGCCTGTCCTAGTCTTAAGTTAGATTATAAGGCATATGACGTTTAAATAGGCCTAGCAAGCCGAGAGTAGAAAATATATGGCTTGAGTAAAAAAGTTACCCGGACCATTGGCTGGAAAGAGTAGTAGGTGTAAAGTAAAGAAACACTGTACAATAGTGTACAATAATTGAGAGTCAAGGAATCCAAGTTGAAAGGATGGTTAGGTTAGGTCTAGATAGAAAAACACACTTCTCTCTTAATGACACATTGTTCAATATGTCTCTTTATAAGATTTAAGAAGAAATGAAGAGAGAAGTGTGTTTTTCTATCTAGGCCTAACCTAATTTTCCTTTCATGTTGCCTTCCTTCACTATCACTTACTGTACATTATTGTACAGTGTTTCTACACTGTCTTTATTAGACATTTCCAAGCCATCAGGCACTACAGTAGGCTCCATTTACCAGGGGTGGATAAACCAGTTTGCGGCTTAACCATAGCTGTATTTAAATATGTCACAAACAATACACCAAGGTCTGAATGCGTTCTGTTATTGTCACCCAGTGAGCAGGCTCAGCAATCTCTTAGAGAGAGAGAGACAGACAAATACAAGACTAGGGAAATAGATGGGGAGATAGAGGAAGGAGAAGCAGAGCTTATCTTGGGTGATAAAGCTAGTCAGTAGCCAAAGCACTGAAGGCTGAGGAATGGGTGCTGACGTGACCAATTAGGAGAAGCAGTATAACACTTTACAAACACAATGAATGCATGCAATGAAAATAACCGGCAATTAGTACAACCCTCAGAGATAAAACATATGAATAAAGGACTTATTTCATGAATTCATTAAGTATATAATGTATATACCAAAAAAAAAAGGATTTTTTGTATTATCTGTGATTTCTATTATCTGTGCTTCCTCTCCCCTCAATTATCCCGGAAAATCGAGTCTCTACTGTAATTCTTTTTGCTATGCAAATTATATTAAACGATTTTATCCTTTTTTGTGATTTTGTTACTCCCCAAAATACTCATGTCTATATAATTCCTTCTACCAAATTATTAAAATTGTTATATCAAGCCAAGGTCCTAATAAATTGTATTAGAGATGCGTTTATGAATTTTTTACAACTCTCAAATTTCTCAGTTATCATAGGATTCGAGGGATTTAAGAGCCCCTTCTCTAAAAATATATCTATTATATTGTGCATATTTACAAAGTGTTTAAGACTAAATTGATCGATCAAATTTTTATCAAAATATGGAATTTAATTCCTACAAATTGTCACATGAACATTAATTTGCAATATATGCAATTTGATTAAACTGTTGTAACATCATGTGTTTCATTTATTTGTGGTATTTAATGCGCACTTTCTGAACCGACTGATTACATCAGCACACAAGGATTTCTATGAATGAGAGTGAAAAGGTCTACAAATTTTGTTAAGAAAGACTTTTTTTAATACCGTGCAGGGTTCTTTTCCATGCCACAAGTGACATGAGACCGACGGCTTTAGTAACCCTCAGATGGAAGTTTTGTTACAGAGTTTTATCGCTCAAGGAAGATCTGTCGAACCCAAGAACACCGGGTCTTGAGGCAAGCACTTTACTCCAAGACCCCCCGAGGTCAACACCAGCATATGTGATAGGGTCATAGCGGAGCCTGCCAAAGTAAGACTAAGTTTTCACCATAAATAAAGTGTACATAACTAAACATAATGATAAAATATGTATATAAATGTGTATTTTAGCTGTTAATATTTTCATTGATTGACATAGCTTCAAATTTGTCAAACATGGATTGTTTTTACAAAGCAAAGTCAAAGATTATGATACATCGTACACCCCTACTAGAGAGTTTTGATAGAGTGTAAACTAGGTCGAGGAGCAAGGCAGTACTGAACAGTTAAATAATTTAAAATGGGACAACATAGACAACCACGTTATGAACATACTTGTTGCCGGTACTGGATGCCAAGGAATCCTGAGGTTGTTGGAAGATTCATCTGTTAATAAATTTGACGCCCAATTTCCCACACTTCTTTGAACCGTCACACTTTCCTGAATGTATAGCTGAAACACAACAATCATGAAGAAAGTCACACATAAGTTTCGATATTAACAGAAAAAAATGTAAAAAGTATATATATAGTTTTGTTTAATAACTGCATCTTACTACCTGTTCAGATTTTATGTATGTTTGATAATTACTCTAACACCAAATGGTGTTTTACTCTCTTCTGATGAAGGTGAATGATGTACCGCGAAAATTACATAATTATGTGTTTTGTTGTGTTTTTAACTGTGAACTTTGAAGCCTACAGTTTTCTGAAAACAACTTTCAAAAACACATGCTCAAATTTTATCCCGGTTAACTATTTGGCCAGTGATTTACCTTAAACTGAAAATTAGTTTCTGATAAAAATAAAATATATAAAACCAAAAATTGTCGTAAATACATATCATTAATCAAAATGTTACATAAAAATTATATGTTTTTAATTTCAGTTGAAAATTTGACAGAATGATTTTAATGTTCATAAATTAAAACAACTTATCAAGTTTACTGTCCCAAGGTATTTGTTTTCAAAAAATCTTGATAACAAGCTGTACCTGCTTATTGTGCATTCCGATGTAGAGCGAAGGAGTGATGGAACCCATGTTGTCGTTGAACATGCGAGCCCCACTAAACAAGTCAACCTCAGTCATTTTCCCTTCTCTGTGATGCCACGCTGACACCACTGGTGTGTCAAACTGTAAGAGAGATGGTCGATAACTGCTCTGTACAGGTAAATAAGACAAACTATATGCCCTGTAATTAGTAATAACCCTAATGAATAGGAAATTACAACGTTAAAAGTCATTTATGGAGGCTCAAAAATTACTAACATTAGGGGAGAGGGTGGGGTGGGGGTAAAGTACACTCTTTTAATTTGAAGTGAACCCAAATTAAATAAAATATATTACCCAAATCCAAAGGTAAAATGTAAGAGCGCTACTTGTACAACTAATTATAAATGAAAAGTGAAGTTTAAAAGATGAAAATTATCTTTAGGGTATGGATTTAGCCACATCATGTATCATGTTCCTAAATTGAAAAGTTACACCTGGACACGAGAATCAAACCAGAGACCCTTCACTTAGCGCAGCAATGCTCTACCGGTGCGGTAAGGGGTTCTCATTGCACATTCAAGTTCATCTTTAACAACCTGGAAGAATGCTAATGCTTGGACAATTATTTGTAGCGATGCTACATCACGGTTGGCGCTATTTTTTTTTTACTGCCTAGTTCCCTGTGTTTTCCAGAGGGAATTTCCATTTTTCCACGTTGAAGAAATGTTATAAAATTTCATTTTTATTCAAAATTATTAGTGTGAAGTCATGTAACTTATGTTTAAAACAGGATGGGTAATATATATTCTGTCACTTCATAACACTTGTTTAAGGGGTAGTATAACATGTGGGAAGCAATGTTCTCACTTTTTCGTCCATCCAAAGACCTACTGGTTTAACCTTTTTGTTAAATGTACCAAATTAACAAATATTCCAGTATTTTTACTAGACATTGCAAAATTACCTGCATTTTCCTGGTTTTTTACAGACACAAAAAGTCCCTTATTTTCCGGGTTGTCCAGATGTGTGGCAGCCCTGTACATCAATAACCTAAGGATCACTTCCACCTTATAAGCTTCACCATTCATGTACAATAGTAACTGTACTAAATGCAACATAAAGCTGATGCCCCCAGTATCAGTGATAGCTCATAGTTGCTGATGCTTTCTAAACATCCTTAAGAGAATCTGCCTTAAACTGTGAGTGAAGAGTAATCCTGAGCATGGGACAGATCTGTGTAACTCAGTGGTAAAGAATTGGTGCATTAGGCCAAGGTTCACAGATCCTATTCCTGTGTCTGGGTGTTGTTTTTAAATATAAAAATAATAACAGGTAAAAGCCATTTACAGTTTTGTGTTAAAATATAAAACTGTAAAAATCCAAGACCCCACAATTCACCTTATGTTTCCACAAGATTCTTCCAGGTTCTACTTTGCTTAATGCACACACCAGACCTTCCGGAACAATAATTTTTAGTTCAAAGTAAAGGTCATCAGTGGAGGGTGGTGAACCGGTACTATGGCAATCTGAGTTGAGATCTGCCATTAGTTTTAGATCATGATGACCAACACTGAAGTTCCACCTGCAAAAAAAATGGGAGAGGGGAGAGATTAAATCAGTTTCCCTTAGGAAAGGGCATATGCTGATTACCGATCTAATCATCCAGCCGATTGTGGCATATCGTGTTAATCCGTGATCAGCATTTTGAACTCAATTATTTTCACCAATCTTTTGAACTGTGTACCCCTAGAAGTCAGGTAGTGATGACTCATCAGTTTTAGGTTAAGTAACAGACAACATGGTCCTTATTCATAGATATACAGTCCTATTTAATGAAAGGAAGAGTTTATGTGGCTTAGATAAAACCAGTTTACTCAGTTGCTGACCTTGACATTTCAATCTGCTACACAATATCCTCTTTGTTAGGTTCTTTTCCCCTCTCCCTTTCCTCAAAGAGCCCTATTGGTAGTTCTGAGATAGACAGTAGGAGAGAGTTTGGATGATTTATGAATCTTTATCATAAGGATTACTAACACTTTGCTAAGATTTGGATTCGTATCCATTCAAAAATAAAATATATATTTGGATTCAAGATTCTAATTCATGAAAAACTGTATCCGACCCAGCTCTAGTTAGTTTTATCTAACATAGGGGGAACATATTGCATGGATTTAGGTAGGGAAGGAAATTAAAACATCATATCAATTCTTACTCAACAGTTGTGTTTTATAGCTCGGATGAGTCACACAACACTCCTCTTTTCACTAAGGTAAATTATATTCGTATTGGGCGTTTACATGTTTTATTGAGTTTAGTTTCACAATGATTACACCTCATTTTTTATTTCTAGGCTGATAATCAAGTCTTGACTATTTTCTCATTTTTAACAATTGATGACAAACTTTGTGTTTTACGATTTTAACTATAACTTATTTTATTATTTTAATATATGTTAATTAATTGACTCCACTCATTTTTGCTGTAACATTTGTTTTTTAAATTCTATTTATTGTCAAACATCGAGAACATAATTAACTATCAGCCCTGACCTCTCAGCACCAGACCGAGCCTCCACAGCTCGGACTGTTTGGGTCACCCTCTGAATCACCATCACACCATCACTCTCTAGACCATCTTCAGTATAGTTTTGGCAGCCGTGCATGGAACAATGGTACATCACACGGCCCGATCTTGCATCTACTCCATATGTCTGACTTTCTTTACCACCTGAACAATAAATTACATGTTTTATACAAGATGCTGAATAAAGTGGCCAGAATAGATACAGCTCACTCAGTAGGTGTGTGCGAAGCTTTAAAAACTTTGACTCTGCTTTGAATATTCATTCGCTTCGACTTTGATTCGAGAGTAAAATTCCAAATTTGACAATTAACCCTTTTGCTGCGTATTTAATTTTTACTTCTTACCTTCAGAAATGCTAACTATTAAGTCGAAATTTCAAAATCTGAAAATTTGCATGATGATCATGATTATGATCAAATAATGTGTTTTACAACTAGTAATGTATTTTAAATATGAAATTTAGCACTAAGTTGTCTATAAATCGCAAAATAATATGTATTTTATATCAATAATATTTTATATGTAAAATATTATTTGTCACATTTTACCCAAATGCAATGTTATTCTGCTATCAGAACCATTCTTTATTTTACAAGCAACCCACAATATTATCAAACCAATCGATAAATGAGGATTTGACAGGCCTAATATTGGCCTAATATATGCCTTATGTAATAAAACTAAAACTTTTGTTAAATTAGGTTACAACAACACAACTTAAACAATTTTGTGCTACATTGGTGCTTTCCTCAGTGTAGTCTATATCATATATTTGTGTTAAGTCTATATCATATATTTGTGTTAGGCATGGTTTCAAAATAGGAATCAGGTAAAGAACAAAAATAAAATAGCAATTAGAAGAAATAAAATAAATTTTAAAACTCATTGAGTTATTGAATTTTCCAATTGCCATACTAACAAAATATTACATTTATTACACTTCACATGGCACAAATTCATCAATCATAAATTAAATGTTACTAACACAGTATAATGACAGGGTAAATATAACAAATACTACACTAATAAATCCTTCAACAATGTTTTCTGCCACATAAATATTGCACGTGTGCTACAAGTAGTGAAATGTGGAAGTAAACAAGCGCTGCTACTATTGTTATGATTTAGCAGCTGGTAATTGACAGTTCTCAAAACTAGCACCAGATGTCAAAGGCGCACAGGCATACTAGTATGAAAAGTTCAGCGCTCTAACACTCTTGTGGCTATTTCCGACTGTCGCAGCAAAGGAAGATAAAGTTTACATGTCGTGGGGTGAAGTCGATTTCCGCAGTCAATGGCTATAATGTTGAGATCAGATATATCTGATTAACGCAGCTAAAGGATTAAGAAGCTTCATAAAAAAATATTTAATGTTAAAACACACATTCATGTTTTTTTTTTAATTTTCTGCAGTTATTTCCATCACAATTTACATAGTTATGAAAAGTATAATTATTTTATCCAACATCAGATATTATTTTTAATATTTGAACTTTGATTAGGCTTCGAAGGAATATCTCATATTATTCAATTCGACTTCACTTTGAATTGAAAAAGTGAACTTCACCAGCCAGCAATGTGAGTCACAGGCTGTAATTAATATAGGAATCAGAAATTTGTTGCACCTTCATTTCTGTGTTTCGTTTTTGGCGCAAACATTGTAAAATTTCTTGTGGTTAATCAAAATATAATGGCAATTCACGAAGATATTTTATATAAAAAACTTTAGATATTTTCTAGAAGTTTGTGAAACTATTTAAAAACAGCGATCCTCAAACTTTGTGCCAATTATTGGATATATTCACAATTTTTTCCTCTCTTTATAATCCAAATAACTGTTAACACAATTGTTGATGCTGACAAGCAAAGTTGTGTTTTATTACATGCTCCAATAAGCCTCATCACAGCTCAAGTGAGTTTAAATTGGGCACAAGGTATAATATCTCACAAACTGGCTCACATGCACTTGTCTGTAAAAATACATTAATTTCTCCTTGGACACACATTACTCACCAGAGATAACCAGATCATCTGAGAATAGAAATCCTGATGATTGTAGTAAGTTATCTGCAGTGACCGGTACAGGTTCAATGCTGTCCCCATTGAACCTGTAGAGTCCGCCACTAAGGGAAGGAATCATCCGTACCCACTGGCCATTGTTAGTCAACTGAAACAAATTATTAAATACACAGTCTTCAAATAGCCTGGCTATAGTAAGATTCTGGTAGGAAGTAAATTTGAGAAAATGCAATTTTATTTTGCCATCTACAATGACCAAATTTTAACATGCCTGTATTATAATTCTATAACTATGCACTGTTGTCTTGATATTATGTACCCTTGTCCATTGCATTAGTAATCACGTGACCAAATGTAGATCCGTCCAAATTGTAGGTTGGCGATGGACCTGTCACACTTCCTTGAGTCCAAGGACAGAAGCAAATACGTCGTCAACACACTCTTGGTGCAGTGTTCAACTGGCAGCCATTTTAATATTTGCTTTTAGTCTGCTAGAGTTCAAAACTTTATGGTTCCCACCATTTTAAATTATACGTAATGCTAAAGAAATTAATTTTATAATATTAAGCAGTTGGTTATTTCGAAAAATTGATTAATCAACATAAAAATACCAAAAGTAACAAATTGTTTATTGACATACTTTAATTTTCGTGAAACAATGGAAAAACAGTCAATGGAAACAGTAAAATGGTGTCAATATTAAACACTGTAGGATATTTATTTTCATTAGGGTATATGATAAATAGCATTTGACATAGATTATTTTCTAAGACCATTGGTAGTTTTTTATTATTATTATTAATTAATAATAATTAATGATTAATTAATAATAATTAATGATTAATTAATATTTATTATTATTATTATTATTATTGTTATTATTATAGTTATTATTATATTGTTAATACTATATTATTATTATATTATTATTATTATTATTATATTATTATTATATCATCATCACATCATCATCATCATCATCATCATCATCATCATCATCATCATCATCATCTATCATCATCATCATCATCATCATCATCATCATCATCATTATTATTATTATTATTATTATTATTATTATTATTATTATTATTATCATTATTATTTTGATCATATTTCTCAAAATTGACATGACTTGACATAGAAATATTTGAAAAGTGTTTTGGTAACTTATATAACTGTAGTTTGGTATGTGAAGGCTATTGAGGCTTTTTATTTCTATTCCATTTTATTATAATTTAGTTTAGGATTAAAAATATCCAATTTAACTCCTCCGTCGATGGTGTTTCACTGACTTCAGGTAAGGCTTGCAGAATATTGTGCTTGTTTTACAGACAAAGTGAAACTACTGATGAGGTTTAACACGGAACTGTTAAAGTTGCGCAGTAGCAAGACAGCATGTACACATGCGCAGGCTAGTTCAAAGACAAGCCAACAATATCAGTAATGCAGGGGAGTAGTGAGCAGCCATCTGGTGCTTAGTGTCATTTTTTTAAACTTTTTTTTCTGTAAAATGGATAGCAAACGAAATGATCCCCAACTCGCCAACTGCCAATTTACTAGTTATTGACAACACATCCTTCCACAACGTTCAATTAGACCCACCACCGACCTCTTCGTGTAAAATAGTAATAATGTATTGTTTGAAACCACACAATATTTCCTTCAGTAGGTATATACCTAAATTTTGACTGTCAGAAGCGACAGCTGCTAAACACATGTTTTTTGCAGATCATAAGGTTCGACGTATGAATACATAATTTGGTCTGGTAGCTTTTCAAAGCCGTCAGCTGTCAGCTGTGAGCTGTCAGTCAACACCAAAGAAGCCATGGGGCTACTAATTGATAGGGGCAAAGGTAAGGGACTACATTTCTAATAAGAACGTTACATTCAATGTAAACACTGTTATGAGCCTAAAGGAGGAAAGATTTAACTCTATAATAAAAGGGGAATGCTTAGTGTGATGCATAAGCACAAAGAAAACTTAAGAAGAATACTTGAGATCAGGGCAAAGGATTGATGAGTTATCCAATAATATTATCAACAACATGGGGGACAATTTGTCAGACGACAGTTACAACAAAAATATTTCAGGTGATGATGGTGATAATACAAGTGGTGTGGAAGCTTTAGAAGATATATAGGGTAGTTAGAACATGTTTGTGTCTGGGATAGTAGTGAAGAATGTCTCCTACCTAAGAGAGCGAATGTACATTCTTATCTACCCCCACCATATCCCTCTCTCTCGTACCTTCCAGCCCTACTTGCGCAGTCGAGCTCCTAGTAAAATCTAACCAGTAGTACTCAGCAAGCAATAAGTGTGGCACTATATTAAATAAAGTACGACACCTATCTAGACTAGAATGGGCCAGTTTCATAAGCGAGACTGGATCTAGACTAGAATGGACCAGTTTCATAAGCGAGACTGGATCTAAAGTAGAATGGACCAGTTTCATAAGCGAGACTGGCCCATTCCATTCAAGTTTAAGTAGGTGTTGTCTTGTATTTAGTATATCTCATCACCCAAGGTGTAGTCAGTATGACTTCTAAAAAATTGGCCCAAAGTTTTTGCACGATGGAGTTAATCAATGTTATTCATAGAAACATTGTCACAGAGCTTTGAATTCTCTTATATGTAGAGACAACAAACACAATTTCTAGTGTGAGTGATGTCCCTGCAGTTGCTCGTCCAGCATCAACTTATAGACACGACACAGATTCAAACTCTTACCTCCAACCTGTGAATACTAGAAGATAGCATTGGTCCGGAGCCAGTGTTGACATTCCAAACAACTGCGCCTCCCAATGCCGCATCCAGAGCCCACAGCTTGCCATCTAGTGTACTCACGTAAACCAATCTGAAAAAATAAAACATTAGCTTTGCTCACTAAAACAAGTTAAACTTTATAATTAGACGACATGCCATTATGATTTATTGGTGTCGCTTTCTTGTATTATTGGAATGCAAATGCATGTGAACATTCAAAGTACCACAACAGTTGGCCCTCTATGTGTTTCACAAGTAGAGTGGGACCCGAGGTTTTACCAGGGCAGTTGATGCGAGAAAGACTTGGTTATTTTTATTTGGTTCTGATTTCATTATTGTCATAAATATTATAGTATACATCATTTTCTTAATACAGGGTGGTTACAAAACATATTTTACAAAATTCCCTGACTTTTCCAGGTTTTCCGGGCAACATTTTTCCATTTTCCCTGACTACTTTTTTCCAGTTTTAATGGTGGATGATGACTTTTGTTTAGTTTATTATTGATCACATATTTAAAAAAAAGTTTGTATCTACTGAACATAAACAGTTTTATCAGTTATTTAAAAAATTAAAATGTTATTTTATTTAGGTATTATTAACTTTTGTTTTAGTGTTTAGTTGCAAAATTAATGGGATATTTTAGACATATTTTTAATTCCCTGACTTTTCCTTATTCTTAGTTAAAATTCCCTGACATTTCCCTGTTTTCCCTGTCATCCAAAAATTCCTTGACTTTTCCCTGTTTTCCCTGTCTGTAGCCACCATGTAAAAACAAAATCAAAACTGTAATATTTCCCTTTATTTTCAAATGTACATACAATTGTAGTAAATGATTGTAAAAAAAATGCACAATGTTCACTATTATATGTAGTCAGTATAGACGTCATTGAAATTAATGTGTTTCATCATATCACACACTATGTGCGATGCGGTATTCACTATTGGATATACATTATGCTTGAAAATAACCCAAACTTAATATCTTCTTGATAATAAATGTCAATATATTTATAAATTAAATTAGTACTTTATTTTAAAGATTATTTTTATAAGCTTCAAAAATTGTGTTAAAAAAATAATGGATCAAAGTCAAATTGATAAAACGTTTAGGCCTAGTGGGCAATCTAACACTTAATACTAAGTAGTAATATATTTCCACCCTTATTTGATCATTTCAAAATATGGATCATATATGTTCATTAGTTTGTGGCGCAAACACATGAAAGTTACGAGTTCTCGGCTTTAAAAGTACATATCACACCTTTTTGATTTTTTTACGTCCATTACAGTTTCCAGCCTGTGGTCTGGGCCAGTTTTTAATTCAACCCGTATATTTTCCACTACCGGCTTGCTAGGCATGTCGTAGCTTCATAGGTATACTTTATAATATAACTTAAGATTAGTACCGGCACAACATCCCCGGCTGTTAATTCATCACTGTGAAAGGGTAAAGCCACATTTCCCCACTGATAAATTTTTCGGCCATGTTTGGAATCGAACTCAGGACTCTTAGCTCAGTAAAGACACTCTACCGGCTGAGTTAATCCTACCTTTATGATCTATTCTTTAGTCATAAAATGTTGATATCTTATAAATGCCTATCCCCAAAATATGTTTGAGTGATTTTTGTCTCATTTCTAAAGCTAATTAAATATGTTTAAGGATTATTTGGTTATATTGTGATCTGAGGGCAGGATTCTTTTTTTTTCTTTGCCAAATTATGAGAAATATATTGTTTTATAGTATCCAAACACACAACAAGAATATGAAGTTTCCGATTATAACAAAACAAATGGTAATAAAAAAAATTCTAAATCGTTAAAAAATTATTAGGAAACTCACTTAGGCCCTAATTGGTATTTTTAAGCACAGGTTCTAAAGATAGTTTGTCAAAAATTGTATTTGTTCGCACATTTAAGGTTCTAGGCAAAGCTCAGTAATTTTTATTTATACACACATGAAAGGTTAGGTTAAGCTTGGTTGGGTTTTTTTAGTGAAAACATTACTATGCCTAACTTAATATTTTGCATCGAAAGAGATTATCAAGCACCAAAAGATTTCCTAGACAGTCGAGATGTTTGATGATCTGCCCCAGGTTGTTTCATTGGAGGACATTCTAAGTTTTTTTTTAAATAGAGATAGTAAACAATAGTTAGTCATTTACCAAATTTAGGTCTGTTACTTTTAAAAAAAAACTGTAGTGCTTGTAAAATCATAATTGGACTATAATCTAAGGTTCTTAACTGTTCTATGAAAGTTTTACTACCATGAGGAACATTTTGTTCTGTGTAATGCTACAGCATATGACGGAACGTTATCCAGTCAAGTAGGTGAATTTTAGAAGAAAAAAAAAGTTTAGAAATGTATGACAAGGTTTGTTTTGTTATAATCGTAAACTTGTGTATTGGTGCTAGAAAACATTATATTTCTAAAAATGTGACACTGGGAAAAAATAAATAACTCCACCCTCGCTTCATATGATCCCGATTTTTTATTCTTGGTTTATCAAAAAGAGAATTAATAAACCATTCAAAATTCTGTAAATGTGTTCCAAACCATAACTAGGCAATGTACTTTGATGGCAGTGAGGTAAGAAGGGCCTAACCTCCTACCAGGTTTCACCCACTAAACAGTTTAAATTTTGACCCAAATTATGTTTGAACAACTTTTCAATATGACTTGCCAGTGCTTGAAACTCATTCTTTAAAAGCTGCTGGTAGTTATATTCAATATAAAGACATTAAATCACACTTTTCCCCTAGGGCTTACCTACCTATGTAGCTTGACATAAATATTAGAGCATAATAACAAGCAAATTTCTATGTCACCAGTGGGACATGTGTTTATCTCCAAACTATTTTCAAAGAAACCACTCACTTTTTAATTTCTCCATTTGATCTAGCATTATCAGGATCACAAAATGGTAATTCTCCTATCTCCACATCATCGATACTATTTCCAATTGAAAGGGAAGAAATTAAAATAAATAAAACAAAACATATATAACTAAGTACAAATGAAATTTCCATGGATTAAAATGCAGAAAGTATATTTGAAATCACTCTCGCATAGCCCCCACAACAACATATTATTATTATTATTTGCAAATCATCCCACTGTTAATTGTTTTTTATACCTGACACAATACAACACGACCTACAAGTTACAACAAGAAAAATGAAACGTCATAATAGACTAATACGTCACATGTGGTGTGACGTGCCGAACATGTGGTGAATAAACTCTTTTGTCAACATTGAGCTAGAGTCGAGGTTCACATACAATTAGATCAAAATATCACCCATAATTAGACAGGTACATCTACGTTCTATTTAGTTATTATTAAATAGATAGGTTCTTACCATTTTTGTAAGGAGGATCGATGTATAAGGTTTTGTTATAATCACTTAGAGTTTATATTTAAAAAGTCACTATGATATTTAAAAAACTAATAATATAATTAAAAAATGAATTCAAATTATATTAGAATATAGTTTGTTATCTAGTGTAAAACTGTAGTCTTAGTCTAAAACATTCTACATTTCCAACTATAATTATTAATATTAACTTCTCTAGCTAATCCTATAACTCTTTAAGGCTTGATTATTAGACATGCATAACGCATAACAATTAATCATAGTGTAAGGAGTACAGAGAATAATTCATTAAAAACATACGTTAGTAAAAAAGTAATGATTAAATTCTTACTTAGGTTGAGTTTTAATTCATGCATAACACAAAACTAATAGCAAATAATGCATAGTACATAGTGCACAAGAAGCTGAAACACATTTTTTGCAATGATGGTGTTCACAATAGATATATAGTGAATACTAAGTGCTAAGCACATGATGTTAATTTAACGCTTACCTTTTGTGCGTCATGCATAGAGTTGAGAATAGACTGCCCTTGTATCACCCAATGAAAATACAAGAAGAAGCTCTAGCCAACAAAAGGCCAGTTTGCACAACAGCAGATGAAAATTAGCTTCTATGTTCATGTTTGAAATGCCTTGTGGTATCTATATTTGTTTCTGTTGCTTTAGTTACAATGTCTACGATTGTAAAAATAAGTTTGAAAATAAAAGGGAAATGTCACATATTTTGTTATGTTACTGAGAAATAGGTCTACTATAATATTCATGACAATAATAAAATAAAAACTAAATAAAAATCAAATTTTATTTAATAGTACATGCAAAACTTAAATTTATTTACCCACTTGTGTACTCTATAGTCTATACCTATAGCATTTGGGAATTCAAAAGTTCATTGGCGCACTCCCACCTGCCCGTAGCTAATCCTTACTTACTCTATGGCATTAGGAGCTCAAGAGTTCACTGTCGCACTTACAAAGCTACGACAACTATTCAAATCTAGAGCTAGTTCTATCCTATCTACCTCATTACAACCTATCTTTTTCAGGTCCATTCTAATATTATCCTCCCATCTACGTCTAGGTCTTATACTTAAATTATCTTGTAATGTAAAAAGATTAGCGTATTTTATATTAAAAGACAATCGATTGAAGTAAGACTTGGGGGACCACCATTACATCGCATGTCCATGACATCGCGTTTTTGGTACAAATACATTGCAGGTCCATCAAGTCGCATTCCCCCCCACCCCACCCCCCTCTTTACACACAACTAAACCTATTATGACGTACAACCATATCCCGTTTTTGGTACAAATACATTGCAGGTCTATCAAGTCGCATCCCCTCCCTCCACCTCTTTACACACAACTAAACCTACTATGACGTACAACCAATAGGAATGAAGGGGCACATATATACAATTACATCGCGTGTCCATTACATCGCATTTTGCTAGGATAGTGGGCCTGACTCTCACCTCCCATTCTAACTTTGAAAGTAGGTCTGGTTGCTAAGATAGTGGATCTGACTCTCCCCTCTGATTATCACTTTGAAGGTGGGCAAGGTTGAAAAGATAGTTTTCCTGCCTCTCACCTCTGGTTCTCACTTTGAAGGTGGGGCTAGTTGCAAGGATAGTGTGCCTGGCTCTCACTTTGAAGGTGGGGGGGCTGTTTGAAAGAATAGTGTAACTGTCTCAAAAATCTTACTCTCACTTTGAAGGTGGGGCTGGTTGAAAGAATAGTGTAAATCAAACAAAACTTAAATAAACCTCACCATAACCGAGATGCCTAGGCAACTGTATCTATAGCACCCTTAAAATAAATATACCATTATTTTGTTTTTTTACTTCTCTGAAAAAAAATTGTCCAGATAAAAAGGCATATTTTTAATTTTTAGATTATATTCTTATTTTATTATTTCATCTTTGATTTTCTTTGCGTCACAGCAATTTGAATTTACAAATTCAAGTCTCCAAGTTTTTTTGAGGACATTAGATGTCTGGCAAGCTAGAAACACTCCCCCTCCCAAGGGGAGTCAGTTGACCCTTCATTCCTATTGGTTGTACGTCAGAGTAGGGTTAGCTGTGTGTAGAGAGGTGGGGGAAACGCGACGTGATGGACCTGCAATATATTTGTACCAAAAACGCGATGTAATGGACATGCGATGTAATTGTATACACCCGTAAGATTTAACATTAAGGCTGGGCTTAGAATACTGCATAGCTTACAGTGCACAGTTCACAAGAAAGATACAATGGCTTATAATGAAACGTAATGTTTAAATATTACTTAAATCGGTTGTTTTATATTAATAGATAATGGCTTAACTTCTTTGCACTACTAAATAATGTACCGTATCTAAAAATGCTTCCATGGCGATCCATGAGGACCTTACGTGAAGTCAGATCAGGGTCCTGTGAGAGTGTGAGTTCAAAGGATGGTCGCCAGATGCCTTCCCAAATTTTTTGTTTTTACCAGCCAGTCGTAGGGTAGCGGGGAAGGTGGCCAAGAATGCCAGCCCAATCCATTTCATTCCCGGAAAGACTTAGTTTATTTTAGGTCTTATTATAGCCCATAATTTCAGATTTCATGTATTATCCCTACTGGGATTTAAGAAGTGTTCAGACAGCCACCGTGCTATCTTCCGGTGACCACTTAATTGAATCGCGCGAAATTGTGAGCGGGTTGGCTTCCCCACGCTTGACCAAATATGGACGCGTGTGTGCGTACGCTTCAACAAATCGTGTAAGTAGTTAGCACCAATCCACACCGGAAATAAAAAGGCGTCACCATTAGAAATTCAGGATCACCCAAGAGGAGAATCACCAGGACCTCATCTAGGTACTGCCAGGGATCCCAGACTTACTGAAGTAGAACGCCATGTGCTTCCAGTTTTAATCCACAACCGAGCTCGTGGGGAGTTGGATGTATTTTTATTATGAGTCTAATTGATATTTATAATACTAGAGTATTCAAGATGCACACGGGAGGATATTTCAACTACCGGTGCATTCAAAATAAGCTACCGTGTCCTACTGTTTTTCGTACATTCAATTTAGCACAACAGTCAGCCCTTTTTGTGTTTCACGATAAGAGTAGACCGGGGTTTGTAGTTCTACAGCAATTTTACACGTGCAGTTGATGTGACAGAGATTTGTTTATTTGAATTATTTTCATTGATAAGACTTAAAACGGTAGGACATTTTATTGAACATAAACTCTAGTGATAGTGGCCCTCTTTGGATGGATAAGTAATGAAGCGTACTCAAAGTATCCATTGGCCTCTTTGGCTGGAATGGGATGGCTTTGTTGACAATAGCTACTTAATTCCTCCCATCCCTATTCTCCTATTCCATGACAACTGTCAAGTACATGATAATTGATAGCTTACAGAAGAATAGTGGTCACAAAATACCTAGAGCTACCATTTACAGCTAAACTCTTCTAGTGATCCGGATTAGAGGATATTCCACCTACTGCAAGTCAAGCTAGCAGAGGACAATCTTGAGGTAAACGTAATATAAGTCGGAGAACAGTGACAGAGGATCTTATGTGCCAACACTATTTAGAAGTGAAACATCTTAGAAGGGGGAGAATCAGTGGCGGCAGCTCAGGGCGCCAGGCTAGGGGAGCGCCAAACAGAGTACTGAACTAATCTTACGTAATCTGGACATGATATTAAAATAATTCCCAAACCTCAAACACCTCATTTAACGTAACCATGCTTAAAAAGTTCTTTTACATCCTCCATTCTGGAAAAATAGCTCCCTAAATTGTTTTTTTTGCTATTATTTGGTAAATTGTTCATTATAACAAAGTGTTTGATTTTATATAAAGAAAAAGAAGAAAACATTATCTACAAAGCATGTTCTTATAGGTTTCTTTGTAATCCTAACAATTTTCATACAATCTCGCCGTGAAACCTTTGGAGGTTGATTACCATTTGTTGGATTTATCTTCAGATTATTTTCTTATCATACCCAGCTTACGTTAGGTTTGGAGTTATTAAGTTTGGGGATTATTTTAATATTTTCATACAATACTCTCCCCCAGTTTTATAGAGGCAGCACCAAAAAGCAATCCCACCCGGTTGCAAAGTTTACCTCAGGCTGACCCTGGGGACAATAGCATTTCAACTTGAACTGTTAAGTCAAATTTGATTTTTAATGGTTCTGATTTTACTTTTGTCATAAATATTGAAGTACCTACACCTTTTTCTTAGTAAAAAAAACCAAAATTTTTATATTTACCTTTATTTTCAATCGTATGTACAATCGTAGTCATGGAGTCTAAATTTAAAAAAGTTCCTGACTAACAAACAAGTATGGCTACCAAAAGGCATTTGAAATATAAACAGAGAAGCTAGCTTCCAACTGCGTATATGCTGGCGTTAAATTGGCTTGAGTCTATCGCGTTCTCATTGATTGATGAAAGGGCCTTGTATTTATGCATAACGCATAAAAAGGTAAAGTTAAACCAACTTTATACATTGTGCCACTATTCAGTATTCTATGTACCGTATTCATTATAAGCGTCATCATTAAAATTAAGATGTTTGTTTCAACATATTAAGGAAATGCGTTATGCTCTGTTAGGTGTGCGTTATGCTTGATTATAAAACAAGTCTTACTATCTTCTTGATAATAAATGCCAATACATCTATAAAATAAGTCGTTACAATATTTTGAATCTTTTTATAAGCCTCAAAATTTGTAATGAAAATAATTGATCAAAGTCAAATGGAAAAAACAAAATGATCTAACATGTATTATTGAGTAGTAATATATTTCCTCCCTTATTGATGATTTCAAAATATATAGCTATGCTCATAGTATTTTGATTAGTTCGCAGCGCTAACACTTGGAAGTTGCAGTTATCGACTTTAAAAGAACATATCCTACCTTTATGATTTATGCTGAAAATTAACCTGTTTATAATTTTATGTTGACTTTTTGAATGTCTGGATTTCTTAGGAAATTAATTAGAATTAACATTCATTGTGAGTATAGGCTGTGTTCAAATTTTCTCAAGTTAGTCACCTTGCTATAAAATACTATATATACATATATATTAATTTTTTGTATTATTTTAATTAAGCTAAGGTTATAAGTGCTGTGACCATGCTTGGAATCATATTTTACCTTTTGCTTTAGCCCAGATAAACTGGTCCGAAGCCCTGCGGTCGCTCATGGTCTTTACATGTCGTATAAGCTGACGATATACGAGGAATTTTAGCTTCAATATAAGCCCTTTCCTAGGCTATGAAATATAATCAATCTTAGCCTATCTAACTTCACGAAAAGGGTTTTGAGAGGAGGGTCATGCTAGCCGAACGTTCCCCCGACCATTTCCACCGCTACTGACTAGTTTACTCTGAGCACTTTCAATCCTCTCTCAAACTTAATACAGGCCTACAGCTTGCTGTATTTGATTTATTTTTACACTTTTAAACTAACGTACCTATACCATAGTTTAATCCATAACCTACTTTGGTGGC
This sequence comes from Timema genevievae, assembly GCA_902155825.1. Lineage (NCBI taxonomy): Eukaryota > Metazoa > Arthropoda > Insecta > Phasmatodea > Timematidae > Timema > Timema genevievae. The sequence goes on along the minus strand of CABFWO010000589.1, from coordinate 23,968 downwards.
CCTATGGTCTAAGATGTCACTTTCAAAATATACTGGGCTGCAAATGACATGAAGATCGGGGTTCGAATCTCGGTTGGGTGTATCAAGGGTGCTTTTTTCTCAGAATTTTTTTTCTCTTCTTCCACACAAATATAATTACACTTCCTCTATATTCAACCTTCCTATTCTCTAACTCATTAGCTTAATTAGTACATATGCGTATAACCTGAACAGGTAGTAAGACAATGATAAAAAGTAAAAAAGTTTTATTTATCTACATATGCCCCTACCTTGGTTTAAGCTTCTAATCCATTTCAGTTTAGCAGTGTATTCTGTAAATTAAGGGGCTATGATTGATTGGGCCGTCACCACAACCTTAAATATCCTTCTGGCTTTCCCCCCGAAAAATACTCCTCACCTACGCTCTGAGAGTCTGGCCAACTATTTAGTCGGAATGATAGCAGTGCTTATCAAGTGAAGCAGGTAAGTAAACAAATACATTTGATGTATTTAAAAATATTTTTAAACCAAAAACAATTAAATATAGTCCTAACAAACTTTAGATATGTATGTGTGGCCGCAATCCTCACTGTCTAGCACTATTCTCGTGTTAGACTTGACTGCCAAGTATGAAGATAGTGGGGTTAAATCCCGGTCGGGTGCATTTCCTCAAATTACAACTATCTCATACCTTACCCATTAGTGCCGAACGGGTAATAATACGCGTTGCTTAAAAAACTACAGAAATACGGAAATGTTTTATGAAATTGAATGCAACTTTGCCTTCACGAAAATGCATGTACATTTCCTTTAAATTCCTAACTTCAAGTTAGAATAATTAATATATAATATGGCAATTTGAATGGTTAGTGAAACCCTGAATAAAACAGTAACAATAAAATAATAAAGAATATACTTAGCCAATGCGATAGTAATAGTTATATAAAAAATATAATTAATATGTATTCATATTCTTGGTGATTATTGCTTTTGACCCGCCTCGGTGGCGTAGTTGGCTAACGCGCAAGTCGTGTTGAGCTCGACCGCCGAGGACGGGGAGATCGAGGTTTGAATCTCGGTCGGGTGAACTGGGGATGGTTTTTCCTAAATGGTTTTCCACTCTCCCTCCACGCAAATGCAGGTTCACTTCCTCTAAATTCAACCCTCCCAATTCCTAATCCATTAGCGTAATTAGTACTTAAGCGTATAACCCAAACGGGTAGTAAGACGCGGTGCTAAATATTATTATTATTATTATTATTGCTTTTGGAAAAAAAAGTGCATGTATGTGTATACACACACATTATGCTTATTATTAACCGTCCAGCAAATACGGGTTATAACTACGGTAATAGGGTAAGGATTAAGAGAAATGTACCCGCATTTATGTGAAGGGAGAGGGAAAAACCTTTTTGGAAATATGTTCTCAATTCCTGCTGCCAAGATTGCCTATCCCCAGAAAAACATAATTATGAACCTGACATTAAGTTCACATGCCCACCGATAGTTTTTTATCTAGCCTATATAATTATAATATATACATATATATATAACTAGATATTATAGTACTTTTTAATGATGTGTGTAGCTTATACAACACTCCCCACACAGGTGAGCACGTGGGAAAAGGCGTTGGTTTCGTCTATCCTAGTTTTATGGTGACTAAGAGGTCGGGGCTTGAGTTCCTGTTGAGTGTGCATATGGTTCTCTTACTTTAGTTCAAATTAGTACCCTTCCTCAAGAATCCTACCTTTTATATATCCACCCCAAAATTTAAATTTGCGGAAAGCCCCATTGTAGTAAGACATAGCACAAAAACAACAACGTTTTAACATTTGCACGATATTAAGCAGCTAAGTGTATAGTCAAAACCCTAATATGGTAAAACAACCATTCCAACTTGGAATAATACACATACCAGCCACGCTCGGGTGCACTGAGGGTGGTTCCCTCTAAATTGTTTCTCCACTACACACAAATGCGAGTGCACTTCCTATAAATCACACCTAACTCATCCCTAACCCATTAGCCTAACTAGTACATAGGCATATAACCTGGACAGGTAGTAAGACGCAGTGCTAAAAAAAATCCACATGATCGGTGGTCGAATGCTCTAAGTCTTTGGCATCCCTTTCTCAATAAATTGGCCTGCCGATGATGGGAAGATTGGGGGTTGAATCCCGGTTGAGTGTACTGATGATAGTTTATCCTAAATTGTTTTCCACTCAACTTCCACACAAAGGTGGGCACACTTTCTCTAAATCACAACCTATCTTATCCTTAAGACATTAGTTTAATTATGACATATTATGAGTATAACCCGAACAGGTGAATGAAGGTGACAAAGAAATAATATTAATAAAATAATTAGTAAGTCACAAACATTGATCTCGTATGACAATAAAAAACTTATTATTGTGGGTGACCTGGTGTAAGGTGCCGCCAGACTTCTGTGCCGGGGTTCGGGGTTCAATCCTTGGTTCCAGCACAGATTTATCTAATTGCCAAACCCTTTCTTCACCTCTGACAAGACGTGTATTAATCACAACTTGAGAATGTGAGGAGTGCCAGGCATTCACAGGTTGTGATTAATACACATTTTGTCAGAGGTGAAGGAAGGGTTTGGCAATCAGATAAATCTGTGCTGGAACCAAGGATTGAACCCCGGACCCCCAGCACAGAAGTCTGACACCTTACCCCTAGACCACCATGTCACCCAAATTAATCAAAAATAAACATTAATTAAATTAACCTTATTCATGGTGTCCATAGCTGGCTTAATTCATTTTTTTTAACTTTCATTACAATTTATTAAAGGAACTTCGATATAGTTTTAGTCAAGATGATCAGTTTATCCTGATACTATGAATAGTTAATTATGGGCTGTGTGTTATCAGAGTCAAAAGCTACTCTTTCTCCAAGTTTCTCTAATTTCATTTAGAAAGTGTGCAATAAAAATACCTTTATCATTAGGCTACACTTATAAACAACAACCAGAAAGTCATCGTTGTTCCTTTAAAAGTATTCTCTAATATATTGTTTAATTTCTTTAACAAAACTCAAATAATCATTATCATGAGAGAGAGTCCAGTTCCCTTTTCAGTTAAAAAATAGAGAAGGCTTAACATGATTGTGTGTCCTAAAATCCAAGTACTGCCACATAATACATTATGTTATGAAACTGATATAAATATCCAATCGGGTCTTATTGTAATAACTCTGGTAATTTGCTGAAAAAGTCATACTTATATTTATATAAAAAAACAGGGTTTAAAATAATGATATACTTGCTATCAACAAGAAGAGCATTTCCCAATAAAAAGGTCATTTTTTCTTATTTAGGAAATACCACCCACACTGCACCCGGCCAGGATCAAACTCCGATCTCCCTGTTCTCGGCAGCCTAACACGAGACTATCACATTAGACCGTGCGGCCACCGAGGCGGGTATTTATACTCAAAGAGTTGTAAGTAAAAGGCTATCATTGTAAATAGAAATATTAGTTGACCGAGGCATTCCCTTCTTCCCCTTCCAATCATTGCCAGAGTTTCTGCACCTGTTGTATGATTTTAATAAGAAAGTCACTCAAAGAGAGACAGAGAGAGTTACTATGTGGTGGGGGAACCTTTACGTTAGTGTTGCCCTGGAAGAAAACCGCTGAACTACGTGTAACCAAATAGCTGGCTACAATAATTTTTTATGTTGGGCCTGAAAATAAGTTTTTTTTTGTGGAAACGGTGAAAAAATATGTAATTTTTAAAATCTCATCATTTTTTTTTAAAAAATAACAATTTATTTTATATCAATTGTTTGGATTGTTTTTATTTATTTTAACATATACCGTAGCGTAAAACTTATTCTGAAAATTGAAAAATGACACATGGACACAGGAATCGAACCCGGGACCTCTGGCTTAGTATGCCAATGCTCTAACCACTGAGCTATCCAGGATTCGTCTCGTGCCCTGGGTCATTCTTCACTCATATTTTAAGGCAGAGTCTATGATGGACTTAGCAGAAATCGTCGGCTACAAATATGTGATTATATTAATATCACAAGCCATCGGATAACGCCGCCATCTGCGACTCGGTAGTGGCATTACGCTGCCAATTTGCACAATTATTAAATTGTACGGGATCGCACATATTAAGAATTAATAGCCAGAGCTATTATTTATGCTTATTAGTAGGGAATTACTCCACTAGATATCATATTCTGAAAATTGAAAAATGACACCTGGACACGGGAATCGAACCCGTGTGAGTGAAGAATGACCCAGGGCACGAGACGAATCCTGGATAGCTCAGTGGTTAGAGCATTGGCGTACTAAGCCAGAGGTCCCGTGTTCGATTCCCGTGTCCAGGTGTCATTTTTCAATTTTCAGAATATGATATCTAGTGGAGTAATTCCCTACTAATAAGCATAAATAATAGCTCTGGCTATTAATTCTTAAGTAAAACTTATTATTTTAATTTTAATTTATGGCTGGCAATAAATATTTTTATTTTTCTCTCGATATTGTTAATTTCTATAAATATAGAAGAAGAGAAGTAAAAAACTCGCTAGTGAATTATTGATATTATAGTTTTTAAAATATTCTTTCGTTCAGATTAACCTGTAGTTTCAATACAGACAATTTATCTCCCGCCTACTCTTAAACCTGAGCTTTTTACTAATTGTGGGTGTTTTTAGGGGGACTCTGTTAATATAGCTATGGATTGATTTTCTGAGGTTTCCTTTCACCTGAGGACTTAATAGCGAGGAGGTGTTTAGTAATACAACTTTTTTTTTGTGTGGCTTTTAAACAATAAGAATGGTGTCTTCGACACAGTGTTCTAGAGGATTAAGAGTGCTAATAATTTTTATGTTTCAATAAAATAAAGTTCAATGTTATGTTGTTTTTTTTCAGTTAGGCCTAGCTCCTTCCGAGCAATGAGTGAAATTACAGCCCTTGATCCTGTCGTGAATGTTGACATTGACAAAAAAAGACCACTTGTGGATGAATCTCAAATTGGTGAAGAAGCTAAGCGTGCTCGTGTTGAAATAGAAAGAGTAAAGAAGAGGAAGGTGGCCATGTTACTGTGTTATTCGGGACAAGGTTACTTGGGAATGCAAAGGTATCTATCTACAAAGCTACTCTTTAGGAAAGGTTTTATAGGACACAAGGAGATTAAGAGTTTTGGTGTAAATATATATAAATATATGTATATATAATATATCACCAGGACTTACTACCGGTTCAAGTTATACTCATATATGATAATTATTCTAATGGGGTAGCTATGAGGAAGGAATCATTTTAAAGGTAATCTACCCGCATTTGTGTGTAGAGGAAGGGTTGGAAAGCATTTAGGAAAACCACCCTCAGTAGACCCGACCGAGGTTTGAACCCTGATCTCCCTTTTATCAGCCGGCAAGTTAAACATAGACATGACACCTTAGACCGTTTGGCCACTGAAGCATGGCGTGAAAATAGAGCAGCAAAGTAACTTATCGTACATTAAGTAAACTTATTATACAAAAATGAAAATATATATAAATAAAGAAAGATAGGTACCTAAACTAGATAATTAAGTGAAAATTGAGTGAAGAAAGCTCACCTGGGAAAATAGGAGAAAATGTGAGAAGGATCCAATGCACAAATGTTACATATTTTTCTTTCTGGTTTCTTGAGTAGATCAAGTGACAAACACATTTAAACATAAAGTTTTTATACTTCAGAATTACATCATCAAAAAGAAGTTCGACACCTTAGCTCATATTGTAGTATGTGTAGTTCTGAGATAAGGGTTCATGGCTAAAAAATTAATCATCGTTAAAATGTGGGTTTCCCCTTTCACATTGATGAATCATTGGCCGAAGGCTGGGTGTTGTGAGTGTTTTAGCTTTAAGTTAGTTTATAAATCATGTCCCAATATAATCAGTCTGTTTAGAGAGTGCATGTTAAATTCCTCAAATAAATGAAAGTTAAATGAATCAAAAAGATGAAAAAGGGAAGAAAAACAAGTGGCTACAACCATAACTAATAAATAGCTTAGCTATTTAATCTTATTTTTGTGCTTCACATTAAAGAATACAGATTCACGATATTTATTTATTCTTTATCATGCCAAGGTGTGTGAATTCTGCATAAAATTTGATATTGCATTTATTTACTGGTAAAATTGACAAAGTGTTTCAAAACATATACAAAGATAGATATATGCATATCAACATATTTTAAATAGAGAAGAGTGGATGAGAAGAGAACCATTTTAAATGTGATTCTTTGGTACAAAGCAAACTGGATCACACACATCCTTAGGAGGAACTGTCTTCTGCACGACGTCATAGAAGGAAAGGTTGAGGGAAAGAGCTTAGGAAGAAGAATTCAAATATTAGTTGACTTGAAGGAAAGAAGAAAATTCTGGGAGCTGAAGAAAGCATTAAATGACAGGTCGGGGG
>CABFWO010000589.1:0-17528 GCA_902155825.1 Timema genevievae | reverse complement strand
GGGGAGGGGGGGGGGGGGGGGGGGGGGGGGGGCATTGGCGTTCTTAGTTCACTGACACAGGGAATAGACTGATAGTAAGACAGAACACCTAATACTGATGATGAATTAAGTCTACCAATAATTTAAAAAATGGTGGTTTTTCCACATTGAACAAATGTAATCGATTTAAACTTATTGATAGGCCTATAAATTGCTCACTAAATAGATTGTTTGCAAAAACTAAGGCTGGGATTGAGATATTATCTTTATTTAACTTTCTGATTGTTTATAAAATATTCTAAAATAGGAAAGTAGAGTAAAAGATTGGTTAAAGTTAAATTAAAAAAAAGTAAATAAAAAGTCTTGGTTTCATCCTACGAAAAGCGGTATTTTGAAAATCAATAAGATTCAAATTTGGTGCACAAAATTGTACAAATCATCACCATTTTAACCTGGTCTATGTTGCTCTTTTTTAATTTATTCTTGCGTATGGAGTAATGTTTTAACTGATCAAAACATTGTATTTGGTTTTAGTCAAAGGTTTGCTTATAAATATACTATTGTTATTTTTCTTTCTCCTACATAACTACAAAACAATATGTTAGGAACTTGTTCGTTACGTGTGTGTGTGAAGTTTTAAGCCAGATGCGAGAAGGATGAGTCGAATAGAGCTTGGTCAATATTATTGTTTGCAAGAATTGTAAGTAAATTGTTGCACAAGGTTTACCAAATCCTGCCTCCACCTTTAAGAAAACAGGAAAGATGGGGGACTGTACCCATGCTCTCCCCCCTCCCTTCCGCCACAATCATGTTGCTAATGTGCACTATCATTCATTATCTCGATAGAATGATGAATCAAATGGGAGGGCATTTGCCACTGTATCGATTCGGGAATCAAACTCTGGCTTCTCAAATCATAGTGTTCATCATAAATTTTCATTAAATTAGCTAAAAAAATATTTGTTATGACTATAGGCTCAACTAAAATAACATCTTACCACACTATCCCATTATGGTACACAAGTTATCTCAAACTTGTTTAGTATTTATTACTCTCAACAGCATTTATTTGATTTACAGGAACCCAGGAATGCAAACTATAGAAGAAGAGTTGATAAATTCTATGCTGAAAGCCGACCTCATCTCTGAGGAAGCATTCACGACACCGCAGCAGATGCAGTTTCAGCGCGCTGCCAGGACGGATAAAGGAGTGTCTGCTGCTAGACAGGTGGTTTCACTCAAGCTTCGTAAGTCCCCTTGTAAAGTTTAGTGGTTTTTTACAATTTTCCTGAAAAATTTAAATTGTTTCAAGTTGAATGTTAAAAATATTGGTTTGTGTGGAAGGAGTATTTTAAAAATAGGATTTCCCTAATTTATCATTACAAAATATCAATGTTTTTATCTTGTTACTAAAAACATTTGATGTTGGAAGTCTTTCTTTCTGTTTTGTGAAATGTTTAATTTAGGCCCTAGTGTTTATTTTTTAGTACACTCCAGGTGTAATAGCAGATACTAGCTACTTAACTACCCACACTGCTGGTCACAGGGTTCAAGGTATAAAGCAGGGCTGTGGAGTCGGTACGCAAAGCGTTCGACTCTGACTGGCTCTATTTTTCTACTGTCTGACTTAAACTCTTTACTCCTTCATAAATGACTAAAGTATATTAATTAGTAATAACAAATTGACTGCAGTAAAATGCTCCAATACAGATGACTTCATGGGAAGAGTCTTTGGCATTGTGAATTTATATTTAAATAAATTTGATATTCCAAACTATGAATTTCGGTCCTATTATTAATTAGCACCGCTAACTCATATGGGTTATACGCCAATGAATTTCTTCTAAATAATAAAAAAAAGAAGCATAAAATATTGTTAAAGTATTATAAATTTTTTTTTTGAAGCCAGAGTTGAAGTCTGTACATTTTTTCCAACTCCAACACCATCCAAAATTGCTTCCGACTTTTACTCCACACTCCTGGTGTAGAACCATCTTAGAAATAATGAGGGGCAGGGAAAGTGGGGGGGTGGGGGGGGGGTTGAGGTTTAAACCTAGGTCTGGTGCACGGCAGGTGGCTTTCCTCCATTCCTTCTTTACACTAATTTGGGTGCATTTTCTCTAAGTTGCCATCCCAATATTCACTCCTTAGAATATGTCGTTTATAACCTTATTATTGGGCATATTATGAAAATTTAATCAACTTGTACTATTTATAATAGTGGTCAAGTTTCTAAGACTTGCATTGAATTTGGTCATGAAAAAATATACAACTCATACTAACAAATCATTCTAAGACAAGGGAACAAATGGAAAGGTTGAATTAAAAAAAATGCACCCAATCCTCTGTAATAGAGAAAGGGAAACCCTAGTTGAGTATATCACCCCTATTCATAATGTCAGGGATATAAACTTGGTCTCTTGGGTCTGTCACTTGTCTGACAGATCTCTTACTTATGTAACATAAGATGGAATATTTGTTAACCTGCATTAAAATAAATACTTAAGTTAAAATGATTAGTTTATTGTATGTATATTCTACTTTGCAGCAGAAAAAGCCAAAGTGGAAGAAATAAACGAACATTTACCTGAACAGATCCGTGTACTAGGTATCAAACGAACAACAAAAGGTTTCAACAGCAAAAGCTCGTGTGACGCGAGGACTTATTCCTACATGTTGCCAACCTTTTCCTTTACACCTCCAGAGCAGGAAATAAGCGAAGCCTTTCGTGTTACTCCAGAAATTTTGGAGGAAGTGAGAACTACTTTGAAAATATTTGAAGGGACCCACAATTTCCACAATTTTACTTCAAGAAAGTATGTATTTCATATTTCATTAGTAATAAACATTAATCACTGAAATAAAACTTATTATTTATCTGGAGGGGAAAGTTAGAGAGGTTTTGATTTCAAAGTATCCCAGCATTTGCCTTCAAAGATGCAGACACTCTATAGTGGAAAATTAATTCTCAATCAGGATTGATCCTTCACGATCAGAGCTATGTTTATTTTACTCCAAATACAATTATCACCCATAACTGGCCACATAATCTACGGCAGGGGTGGCCAACTTCTGTACATACAAGAGCCAATATAGGATGTGTATTTGTGTCACATTCCACACAATGTTTTGTTTAGCCAATATTTAGGAATATGCCCTGGAATATTAAACACTGGTTATTTCAAGATATTAGTTAAATATATATTTCAAATTATTCTCATAATTTTTACAAATCGAACAACGATAACAAATGTAAGATTAAACTTCTGGTAAATTTAAAATACTATTTTGAATATATTTTTCAATAAAATATTGATCTTTTTTCTAAACTGAAAAAAGGAGTCACTTTGCATATCACATAGGCCTAGCTTTAATAAAAAGTGTATTGTTGTGTTCACACTTCATTGGATTGTTAAATAACGTCATTTTCTGCTCCATGTTCATGAAGTCAAAAAATTACCCATCAAATTGCTCTAAAAGCTTGTCCAACATTGGTACACAAAACTTGAAATTAATATCATCGCTTTCCTCCATCAACTATTTGCACAAAGGGAAGTATATGGAGTTTCCATAGGAGAGGGTGGGCTTAGAAACATTTATTTGGTTTATGAACCCATCTAGGGGTTTAACTAGATATGAAATGGTTTGGTTTTTTTGTCCCTGTAACTTCAGATTAAGAAAGTTCATGTGATGAGTAATGTCCATTAGAAAGGCGAATGAACTGTTAAAATGGGGTAAGCTTATTGAACATTCTTTACTTTATTTCCACCTATCAGCAGTTTTGGGAACCATATTACTATATTCAACTGCAAATCTGTTCTCAACTCACCTGTTGTGGTTGAAAATTAGTGACTAATTGTCTTTTTTAGTGTGTCAGTATTTAATTTTAAAACAATTTCGACTCCGGCATTACCCACTTAAGTAAGCTGGTCAACCCTCCTATTTTAACCATGACCCAACCCAATGTTCTGTTCCAAACAACCTTTTCATTTATTAGAATTTTCAAGACTGCAAAACTTAAAACCTCCAACTTCACATAACATATTTGTCATCTTTGACTTTATTGCTAAAAATAATTCCGGCATTACCAAAACAAATATTGACGTTTAAAGTACCTACACATTTACTTGTATGTTCCATAAACAATTCTGTACTGCTGTGTACATTACAAGTTAAATATGTAGTGATTGAACAACATGTTGGGATAATAACTTGATTCATTAGCTTTGACCAAAATATCTCGAACAGTTTTATGAACTGAAAATTGAAAAATGACACATGGACACGGGAATCGAACCCGTGTCCAGGTGTCATTTTTCAATTTTCAGAATATGATATCTAGATGGTGTAATTCCCATTAATAAGCATAAATAATAGCTCTGGCTATTAATTCTTAGTTTTATGAACGATATAATTTTTTTTCTTACATAAACAATACTAATTATTAAGTTTTCGATTTGGTTTGAAGAATATTACATGTATTTGATTCGACTTTTCTTTGAATGTAAAAATTGGACTTTTCACACGTCCACATAAATATTACTCTCATCATTCTTAAAAATATGTGATTAAGTACTTAAAAGAAATTTTGATACACACTTATTATTTTTTTTACAGAAAACCTCTGGACCCAAGTGCGAATCGATATATAATGAGTTTTTGTTGTGAAGAACCATTCCTTTGCGGGGACATTGAGTTTGTAGTGTTGAAAGTGAAAGGTCAGAGTTTCATGCTCCATCAGATAAGAAAGATGGTGGGGGTGGTCATTGCAGTTGTCAGAGGACTTACGACAAAGGAAACAATCATCAGGGCATGGAACACTGATCGCCTGGACATTCCGGTTGCTCCAGGACTTGGCCTGGTTTTGGAAGAGGTATTCATTACTCTTCCACATAGTTTTAAAATAACCAGGGTTTTTGTTTTATGGTAGTCTAGTCAATATTTTAACCACCGGCGCAGCCAGGATTCTTTTGTGGGTGGGGTTTAGTTTCACTGACCAACTAAGCAGGGTCCATTGGTTTTTCCCCGTGGTAAAATTTGAAAATTTAAATACTGCAAAATGCAAATGCATCAAAAGAAATACAATAATATCCAAAATAATTTAAAATTTAGTAAAATGGTCATAATTCTGTAATTTTTATGACTATTAAGTTTTTAAGAACAAATGTTTATCTATGCATACTGCTAGAATATACAAACATGCAAGTTTCAATAAATTGTATTTTGGAAATTTGATTTATAAAATTATTTTATGGGCTAAAACTGAAAATTCAAATCAGCAACTTGGAAACTTAACTCACAAAATCACTTTTTGAACTAATTCACTTTAGTCTTATGTTAATTTTCCTTGGCTTTGTAGAAAGTTCATTGAGAACTTCATCCTCCCCATGTGGAAAAATGATATCTGGCCAGAACTGGTCCATACCCAAATCTGGGGCAGATCTGGCCAGTTCCAGTTTTCTACATGGATCCGTAAATGACACATCTGGATGTTCAGTAGCCCCATGGATTCTTTGGTGCTGACTGACAGCTGACGGCTTTGAAAAGCTACCAGACCAAATTATGTATCTCTACGCCGAATCATATGATCTGCAAAAAACATGTATTTAGCAGCTGTCACTTCTGACAGTCAACATTTAGGTATATACCTAAATGTTGACTGTCAGAAGTCAGCTGTGAACTGTCAGTCAGCACCAAAGAAGCCATGGGGCTACTGTATGTACATGGAGCCCATTAAGTCTTTCTTCATTTGTAGAGTTTCTCATAAATGATTTCAACAGCTTTAGGGACGAGAAAGAGGTAGGTGGGTAGTGAGGTTTGGGGGGGTTTTTAACCCTGAACCCCTCCCTCCCCCCAGGCTGTGCCAGTGATTTTAACTATAATTTTTAAGTAAGGACAAATTTCACAAATGAGTTTAGAGAAATCAATGAAGTTGAAGAGTACAGGATGGAAAAGGAAGAAAGTTACATTGCACACATTTTCCAAGACACCAACTTTTATATAACTAACCCCAATAAGGACCTCAGCAAATACTAATGTTTCTAAAATTATTTTAATATAACAGATACCTCTTTTAACCATAATCTGAATTATATTAAAAAGGTCTCATGATTTTCTAACATACTCAATAGGAGCCAAAATTTGACTTTAACACATTTTCCTCTGTACTCTTCATTTGTTTTGTTCAAATGGGTTTTTGTTTATTGGGTCTTACTACTTGTTTATACACACTGATATTAAGCATTTTATTTAAATAAGTTATAATTGTTTTAGATCTAATTAAGTTCAAATCATGTTTTGTTACTGTTAGTGCTCTTTCACACATTACAGTTTTTGTTGTGTGCCTACTAATGGGTGGGCACCATTACATTGCATGTCCATTACATCGCATGACCATTACATCGCGTTTTGGGAACAAATACATTGCAGGTCCATCCCCTCGCATTTCCCCCACCTCTTTACACACAGCTAACCCTACTCTGACGTACAACTAGAGATGACTTGTTGCAAGGATAGTGTGCCTGACTTTCAATTCTAATTCCCACTTTTAAAGCCTAGTTTATATTGTAACACAACATGTTGGCCAGCACGATCCCAACAAGCTGTGTTACAATATTAACGTATTCCCAACTTATTGGTGTTTGGAGAGTCGGTCAAAGAAAAAAGTTGTTTTGGATCATTTGTTGGAGATAATAAACGACCACCCCAACATGTTGGCCGAGTTGGGAGGTTCTGCGCATGCGCTATCGAGTTGAATGAGTCTCTAACATGGTGAGGCACGTGTTTTATTTTCTTATTAGTTTAACTTTTAAAATCGAGGCTTGCATAATTTTGGGATAATTGAATGGAACAAGTCTAATACAGTTAAGAATTAAATAGCCAAAGCTATTATTTATGCTTTTAGTGAAGATCACTCCATCTAGATATCATATTCTGAAAATTGAAAAATTACACCTGTACATGGGACTCAAACCCGGGACCTTTGGCTTAGTACGCCAATGCTCTAACCACTCAGCTATCCAGGATTCGTCCCGTGCCCAAGGTCATTCTCCACTCATATTTTAAGGCAGAGTCTATGATGGACGTGCGGAAATCATCGGCTACATGTATGTGATTATATTAATATCACGAGCTATCGGATAACGCAGCCATCTTCGACTCGGTAGTTGGCTTATTGCTGCCATTTGTACAATTATTATAATTGTACGAGATTGCATATTAAGAATTAAATAGCCAAAGCTATTATTTATGCTTTTACGATTTCTGCAAGTCCATCATAGGCTCTGCCTTAAAATATGAGTGAAGAATGACCCTGGGCACGGGACGATTCCTGGATAGCTTTAGAGGGGAAAGTCAGGCACACTATCCTTATCTACAAAGTGGGAGTTAAGAGTTGAGAGTCAGGCACACTATCCTTGCAACAAGTCATCTCCAGTTGTACGTCAGAGTAGGGTTAGCTGTGTGTAGAGAGGTGGGGGAAATGCGAGGGGATGGACCTGCAATGTATTTGTTCCCAAAACGTGATGTAATGGTCATGCAAAGTAATGGACTTGCGATGTAATGGTATACACCCCCTACTAATACTTTAGGTGGTATGGAATCTTTCACACGATCCAACTATTTAGTCGTCCAATCAAAAGTTGTGGCCGGCTCGTTTGTTGTTTCACGCGATCCGACTAAACAGTCATCCAGATATATTGATTTTGTTGGTGGAGTAATGTAATAAATAAATATTATATTGGCCTGAATATAGTACAGCCACACACATAATACAACCTTAAAATTTTGAAGGTTTTCTACTTGGAGGGAAAAAAGTTCTTTATTAGAACTTGAGCTAAAAACTTAAAAAATATGATTAATCATTTTAGAAAACATTCTAAAGCAGTAAGGAGCAATTGTACCACACTCACCCTATGCCTAAAAGCTAGAGGCCACTACTAGCCTAGAAGAGGATGGGCGGGAGCTAAGGAAATAATTATAAAAAAAGGTGAAACATTTGCAAATTTAGGAAAAATTTGAAATATTTATTCAATGTAATAAACGGAGGTAAAACAACAAATTACATGGCCTTACAAGTCAAACTGAAGTGTGTTGGAAAACAAATAAATGATGGCTGAGTCTGCACTTGCGCAGTCCATTTGGGAGTATATATTCAAACTCTCAAGGTATATTATTATTTTATTTGAACTAGTCTGGAAGAGACCAAAATTATAAACAAAATAGTTAATATTGTAATAAAGAATAATTTAAAGAACCTTTCTAAAATGATTTACAAAGCATCTGATTCCTCACAGTGAATTCAGACAAAACAAATTTAGAATCAAAATTTCAATTTAAATATCGAATCAGATATTTATTAAAAATTTAAATTACTACCATACAATGATTACAAAGAGCTTAAAGAGCCTCTTTTAAATGGTTTACAACGCGTCTGATTCACCACTGTGAATACAGACAATACAAATTTAAATTTTAGGATCAAATTTAAATTTAAATATTGAATCAGATATTTATTTAAAAGTTTAAATCATTAAACTTTACAACGATTATAAATATCTTAAAGAGCTTCTTTTAAATGGTTTACAACGTGTCTGATTCACCACTGTGAATACAGACAAAATACATTTAAATTTTAGGATCAATTTTAAATATCGAATCAGATATTTTTCACAAAGGTTTGACTTGCCGACAAAACTCAAATTTTTGCTGAACTATTACCCTCGATACTTTTAAATAATTCGACAAATTCCAACATTTTAATATTTAATACCGTATTTAAAATAGAAAACAAAGCATGGTTACATTAGAATTACATGTAATTTCTCACTAAATGAATCGGTGAATTCTAAAATCAAAACCTTACTAACCAACAAAAATAAGTTACTTTAATATTTATTCCGAAGAAGATACGTCTACAAAAATAACCTTTAAAGGAAACATTACCAAATTTAAAGAATTTAAATTATTACTAGCTACCACAAGAGAAATAAAAAATAATATTTAAACTAAATATGTCAAGCCAAAAAAAGGAATTAAAAAAATGTGGCTACCCGAATATTTCAAGAAATTACAAAGATACTAGCACCCAAGTGGCAATAGGAGACATTAAGTGTTCCATAATAGAATTTACTTTCAAAAACAAAATATTTAGCAAAAAATTACAGATGCCTACACTGACTGATTTCAACTACACAATAACCTAAGTGTTTAAGATAATCAAACCCATAGTTGAAGTATAAAGTTTATATAATCAATAATATTTATATATTTATAGCCATCCTGGCTAGATAATGTCAGTCCTGAACGGGACTTATCGTGGAAGTGTCGTATGTAATAGTCATCGATGCTAGCTGAACGCTAGCTATATATAGGTCTAGTTGATGGATTGGTAGGTGGGAAATTTCCTTATCAGGAAATTGATTATTAGTAGTATAAAGTCACACTCCAAGCAGCTGGTGGATAGGCTTCGTCTCTTTTATCACGTCCACCAGTTTCTTGGTGTGTTGTAGATCCGTTTGACTTGTCCCCAAGGCTCGAACACCAGACACATGGTGAGCGGCTGCAGACTCTAGCTACGTGCGTTCAGTCATGTAGACCAGGTAAGTTGCAGTGAACCTAGTGAGTGGCCGATCGGGCCAATCAGCGTATTTCTGGACTCCTCTATTGGAACGTCTTGTTGCTGCATTATTCTTAGCTTGCTAGGCCTTCTCTTCGTTTTAGCATTTGGTGTGAACAGGCTGGTTATGGAAGTCACGCTAGTCCGGAAGACACAACGATTGAGTAGAGCACCTATATAAGACATAGGTAGATTGAGATATTTAATAATGTTGGATGTTTATAAGTTTATTTGGGGTGGGTAGTAACATACTGATATTAGCAGTACAAGCTAATGTTACACAATATTTATTATAAAATGTAAGATTTAGAAATTTTTTGTAAAATATATTGGTTCATGTTACACTATTGATACAAATGATGAAAACTTGTGTGACATAAACCTTATCGTGTGAAAGCCCTCTTCTGATCGCATTTGTATTACAGAAATGGTAAAGTGGGAAAGAGCTGTTATAATCCATATATTTAAATAATTATCTTGCCTATATGACACATACACTATCTTTAACAAATATCACCTCTTCTGTATATAATATTCAAAATGATGGCACTAATAGTTAGGGCCTAGTTTAACTCCATTTAGCTCCTCCATAACAATTATCCTTGCCAGATTCTTGGCACAGTTCTTAATTTTGTAGAGTTGTCCAACAATGGTATTCTATGAAAATGTATGTTTCTAACACAAACTACTTTAAATACACAGTTCTTCAGTCCTTACTCCTATTCAATTATTTTTCATCACTTTACTGACTTAATCCTTTATGTTTTAACCTGAGCCATGTTAACTATCTCGTATCCTATATTAATTCAAAAATATATACTAGAATGTAATCTACTATATTTAAATAACCCCTAAGAATACAACCATGAACTTATGAGAACTTGCCCTGAGCTATAATTTGTGTATTCTTGATGCTGACAGAATTTTAATTTCAGGTTCATTATGACAGATACAATCAGAAATTTGGCCAGGATGGAATTCATGAAGTTCTAAGTTGGCAAGAATTTGATAAAGATGTGAAGGACTTCAAAGAAAAGTTTATCCATCCTTCTATTCTGGAAACAGAAATCCAGGAGAAATCGTATCCTTTTATGTTAGATGGTCATTATCATCATCATCATCGTTGTTTCCAGCCTGTGGCCGGGTCAGTTTAGTAAAGTACCTTCATCATTCTTCCTCCTTTAATCTCTTAATTCTTCAACTCTCACTTGCACATTTTCTGTTATCAACTCCTCCCATCCCTCCCGTTTCCTATATACTTCATTGCCAACATTGTCTTTGGCATCCTCTCTTTTTCCGTCCTCATTACATGTCCATACCTTCTCATCCTGGCTCCCTCTATTATCTCATGTATTCCCTATACCCCAACTCTTGCCCCGACAACTTCATTTCTAGTCTGGTTTTCCCCCATCACAGCTAACATGTTCCTCACAAACTTTATTCCTATGTCCTTGTCTCTTTTACATGCGAAGTCCATGTTTCTGCAGCATAACATGTGACTAGGGGTACAAATTACACCCTATACAGCACTCACTTCCTTTCACTTTAAGGGCACTTCATTTCTCCATATCAGCTCCTTCTCAGCGTTTACCAAAAGCTTAAGATAACACTCAAAATATTGAATTTGTAAATAAACAATAACACATTTTTTAAAATTGGCCTTTGACACGGTCTCAATATTATGGGGGTGTAATAGAATTATAATATTTCTTATGAAAATAATCTAGTTCCATCCAGCTTCTTGTCATAATAGTAATTTTCTCTGTCCCATATTTTTACCATCTTCTTTTTTTTTAAATTGTTCTTTGTTAAATTTTTATGTTTGAATTAGAGTTGGAGTAAATTTACTGTTTTACTAAGTCAAATCTTAATTTTCTTCATGAATCTCGAATTCAATTCTGAATCTTGGAAAAAAATAATAAACATAAGAGAAAAAATAAATAATGTATAAATGCTAGAATTTTCTGTCATAATGCATTAATTATAACATTCATCCATTCAGTTAAGTATTTAATTAAAAGTTGTATGGTCTGACTGCTAAGTTTGTTATATAATTTTATGTTTAGTATCAACCACTCCTATGCAGCATTAAAGCTCTTTAACCAATTAAATTAAATTAAAAACTCAACTTTTTTTTGAATCTCTAGAATATATTGAATATTGATAAGAATTTGATGGTTTTGAGGTACACATCTGACATCCCTAATTTAAATACCTGTTTTAGTAAAAATGTGTGTATATTACCTTGACATAGTCACTAGTATGCTGAACTGGTTGACTACTCTTCCTTTGCATAGCTATGATATTCGCGAGCAACACTTGCATCAAAACAGTATTCAGTCAGCAGACACCGACACCACAGCTTTGTGCAACAGTGCTGCCCCTGATAGTGCAATTCTGTGTATAGACCAAGTCACAGAGAGCGGACACTCTCCCGAATTATAGAATGTGTGTGTGAACGCGTGTGCTTGTACATTATATTTATCAGAGTATTTTGTATTCAATAAAGTTTTACTACTTGTTGTTATATTTGTTTATTATTAATAGGGCTGTGCGGGGTCCCGAACTTCGGGAAAAAATTTGGGAAATTGTTTATTCCTGAAACTAGGGTGCGAAAAAATATTTCCCGGGATTTTTCAGGGGAAAATACAATAAAGTTACAGTTAAGGACTGTCTATCTATGTCACATTTGTATTTAATTTTCATTAAAATTTTAATATATAACATTTAAATTAACCTTCTCTTTCGTTAAGTAGATGGCCACTCGAAACTTCAGTTGCTTTTATTAACTACCTTACAACACAACTGAGCGCCATTAAATAACATAACCACACTACGTATAATTGGGGGGAATATTCATCCCCAAATAGATATTAAGGCAGGAAAACCTATTTATAGCACAAAACAATTAAAGTGGCTTTTTATTATCAAATTATGCAAGAAATACATATTCACCACACTTGCATAAAGACAACTGACAAGTCCACTATGTAAATATTATTATATTTGGAATGTCATCCATTTGATTTCATATCCTAGAATATAATAGTTGGGTAAACTAATATTTTTGGAATGCAACAGCGCTTTTTGGGAGAGATTTAGTAAATAATATGTAAGAGATAACCGGACAAACTTTTAGTTGATAAATGTTTATGTTATTATTATGTACAAGACTGTGGATCTTTTTAATTCACTCGGCTTAGTTTTAATATTTCGATGTTTTACTGTGTAAGTATTAATTCAATTAACAACATTAGTTTCTTTAAGAACTTTTTAATTTATCTTAAAATCTATTTTAAGAAGTTATTTATATTTATACCAAAAATGCTCAGGCCCTAATTAAAAATACACGATTATAATAGTTGCATTAGGCCTAGGTATTTAATTCACATTACACCAAAAACCTTTTTCAACACTTGTTAGACAAAATATTATTTAGTTTTAAATGGAAAACATACAATTTAAAAATAAATTTATATAAAAAGGTTAGCATGCAATTTTTTTTAAAAATTAAATAATAAATTTAAATTTATAGTTAATATAGATATATAACTGCAATCTAATCAAGGTTTTTGTCCCTTTTTCTTAATATTCAAAAATATTTTTGACATTTACCTTTAACTGAATTGAAATTCTAATTTTTTTTATTGGAAAGGCTAAGTTTGGACTAGAATTATAAATCTGAAAAATAAATATAAGTCTAAAGTCATATATTATTAATTTTTTCCCATCTTCCTCCTGCGGGAAAATATTATTTCCCAGCCGAAATTTTCCCAAAGTCAAAATATCTTTGCCGCACAGGACTGATTTTACTAATGTTTTAAAGAAAATGAGGCTAAGAACCACTTGCCTATCATTAAATTGTTAGGATACAGACCACGGCAGAATTAACTCACAAAAATACTGATAAATGATATTGTTTTTTTCTAGCTAGATAAACTGTATGATGGATTTAGTGGTATACATCCTTTTACTATACCAGGAGTTATGAACACAAAGCTTGGAGTAGCACACCACACACAGATACAAACACATGTCTCAATAGCAGACTTGGTAGCTTTTTTTAATTTTTTTTAGCACCACGTCTTAATATCCGTTCGGGTTAGACGCCTATGTACTAATTACACAAATGGGTTATAGATTAGGAAGGCTTAATTTAGAGGAAATGCACCCGCATTTGCGTGGAAGGAGAGTGGAAAATCATATAGGGAAAAAACCTCAATGCACTCGACTGGAATTGAACCCCGATATCCCCGTCTTCGGCAGTCTAATCCAACATGAAAGTAGTGCGTTAGACCACGCTGCCACCGAAGCGGGTAAAGGTTAATAGTTAATATACAGTTTCTTGGAATTCTCAAAACTACCCTTGCAAGAACCAATTATTTTTACTAACTTTCAGAAAAAAGTTAATCAATAAAACAGACCACTTAAAGAGCTTACCAGCCACAAAAGTCCAAAGATAAAGAGAAGCAAAAAATATAATATTTTATGACTATATAGGTCTTGTATTTTTCACCCTGTTTTTCGAATGTATGTGACCTCATTCACAAATACTTATCTTAAGTACCCTTTGAGTTTAGTGAGTAAAATAAAAGTAATTACAGTAAACTCCAGATTATCCACTTTGCAGCTTAACCACGGCATAACCAACAGCAGGGGATACTTTTTTGAAAAACGCTGTGTTAATGGAGAATAAATACAGGGCTACCAGCACAGGACTGGACTCATAACCTGTTAAACTATCAGGAACAGGAAGATGACACGCTCCCATCTGACAAGCTGATGTTACGGAAAATACATAGCGGGATAAGGAAAAAGGAAGAAGCTGCAATGAAGCAGAAGACTAATACAAACTTTTTAAGTGATGTGTTCATTTTGAGTATACTGTACATAGATTTAAAGTGTTTTTTTAATCATCTGAGGGCGTGAAATATAATGATGTGTTCATAAAAGCAATCACAATAGCTGAGTACTAGTTTGAATTGAATATGCTACGATCTCTTGTTTTAATAAATATGCAGATTATCCGCGGTTTTGAGCTATCCGCAACACTCGTCCCCTCCATTACCGCGGATAATCTGGATTTAACTTTAAAACAATTTTTTATAGTTGTACTGACTTTTTTTCGCACTAATTACTTTTGGAAGGAAATTTTATAGTAAAGGAAATTGATAGAACTAAAGAAAAAGGAAAAATAAACTACTAAGGGTAAATTTGATGAAGAAAGCCCACCTAGGGAAAGAGGAAAAATGCGGGAAAAGAGAGAATGCACAAAAGGTGACATCTTCCTTTCTTCTGTCTTCTATAGTAGAAGTAGTCACACACACATTTTAACACAAATAGAATAATATTTCGGCACTGTTGCTTTTATCAAACACAAGGAGGAAAGAAGAGAGTACAAATAACACAAACACTGGATTACTCCATTTAAATTCAAAATATAATTATATAATACATAGCTATTGAGAACCATAGGCTTGGTTAATAAAAGCACGAGTTTTTTTTATATCATGTTCAAATTAGATTAACACTAGGACAGGGGCTACTGCTTACCTAGGGGGACTGTCACTAGTGTCTTTTTGACCGGTGGCATTTTTCTTTCTTCTAGATCCTATTTTTTAAACTAAACTTTATTTACTGAAAGGTATATGTTTTTAGATTTGACATTTATTAAATAAAAAGTTTTCCTAGATCAAAAATGAAATAATCCACCATTTGGAATGTTTAAAACCTCAAATAAAAAATCGATTCAACATAATGATAACTTGCCAATCTTTTTATGAACTGATATGAATTTATTCAAAATCATCATCTCTGTCAAAGCATTTAGCGCAAATGTACTGAAGATCTCCTGTACATAGGCCGAACACAATCTTCTTGCACTGCACGCACTGGTTTTCAATATAGGAGAAGCTTTACAGCACCCAATCTTGCAGGTCTTGTGTGTCTTACTTTGTTTGGTTGTCATTACTGGAACACCAATTGTTCGTCTTGATTTCACATGCGCTGATGCCAGTTCTTCTGTTAGGTTCAGATGGTACTCTTCTCTCTACTGGATACATTTTTCTCAGGGACCTCTCTGTTATGATACAGGCATTGATGGCTGTTAGCTCCAGCACATTGAAGAATACACATATTGACCACCTGCAGCATCTATATTTTACTGTATATAGACGGGTCATTTTGTTGAGTTATAAAATTTTACTGCATCTGGAAGCATCTTTCTGCTCCATTGGTCGATCCCTCCATATTGATGCCTTGTACTAAGTAGTAAGACATTCTTTTTGACTTTCCCATGAGATGAGGTGATGATCGTGACACCTGATTAGTAGAGTACTGTGTTATACAAAGCTCCAGTAGTAGACTCAGCTGATGGAGGAACTTCTCTTCATACTTAATTGAGGGGGCCCACCATTGTTATACTCTTCTGTTTCAAAAATTCTGCAAGATTCTTTCCGGAGAAGAAATTGTCGCATGTAACGTTTCTTTCTTTAAAGGTTTCAGATAAGGTAGATGTGTGACAACACGTTCAGCTAGTGGGGTGTTCATCAGTCTCTCATCATCCCTACCCGAGTAAGGAAACCCATTTACTATATATTTTGTCTTGGGAGTCCACAGCTAGCAAGAATTCCAAACCAAAATTATCAGGCTTGTTGCTCATGTACTGAATAAATCGGCACCAGGCCATACATGGGAATAAATTTGACACCTGGTTTTTAGCTCAGTTAACAGTTTTCTACAAAGAGATTCCAAAGGGCAGAAGCTGCTGCAAAACAATCTTTTTGTAATCTCTGAAAGATTGTGTTCTTGTCATCGAATTGCAAAAACTGTAAAATCTAGAACTCCATCCCTAGCCATAGCTCGAGAGAAGACCCTAGAGATTTCCAAGGGAAGTCCTTTGTGCCGTAAACTCCACGAGCATACTTAACAACTATATCAGCTTCTATTTCCTCTTGTTCAAGAACCCAAATATTGTCCTGGAGATCCTCCCGACCTCTAGACTCTGCACAATTTGAAATTCCCGATATTAGCGTCATTCATCAATAGTCACCATGCACTAGAGCAGGAGTGGCCATACTTTTTGATCTAGGGATCTACTCCAGGGAAGGAAAATCCTTTGCAATCTACTATGGAACCATAGGGCTATAGACTACTCTGTTAAAGTGGTAAAAAATTAATAACCCATTTTGTGTTTTAATAGTAAGACTATGTTGCATATAATAATAGTCCTTTCACACACTGAAACCGAGTTTTTCATCAAACCACATAATACATAATTTCCCTGAAAAAAGTATTTTCTCACTAAACACTTGACTGAAGTTGATACTTGATGATGCATAATCTTAGGATAGTTTGTTGAGTGAGAGTTCATAAACGAAAGCAGGATTGTAAATGGCCATCAGTTAGACAACTTCGATATTTAGACTTTCTAATGTTGATTTGAGAAAAATCTGCAAACCGACTCTTTCATTTTCTTTCTCTCAATATTGTTTAATCAATCGACCAGGCAATTGACCAAACTAACGGCCACAGTAGAACGGTAGATCGCAATCAATTGTTTGGCCACCTTGTAGCGTCCTCAGGCGAGGAGGCCACAAAATAATACAAGGAAAATACAAAAGGGTAAATAACAATAACAAGAGTGAGTGCACATGAGTTCAAGACTAGAAATGTTCCATAGAGAAACATTACGCGTCTAATCCCGCCACTCCCACCTGTTACTGAGAGTATCAAAATATATGGGAGTCGTCTATCACTAGAGAGCCCAAAAAAATGCGTCACCCTTCCTAACCACAGGATAATATTAAAAAAAATTACATTAAACAACCAAAAACCTAGGACATGTAATGGTATATAATAGTTAAAAATAAAAAATTAGTCATGTTGAACCAATATTTATTTTGGATAGGACAATCCGAAGTTTAACAATTCA
>CABFWO010000588.1:215176-251658 GCA_902155825.1 Timema genevievae | reverse complement strand
GGGAAATCCGCTTCTGAAATTAATCCCAAAGTAACTTTACCAGGAAGAAATTAGACGTGCCGTTTTGTTATTTAAACAATGCCTAATTAAGTATTTTAACCAAAATCATCGGAATCATTTTTTAGAAAATAGATTTTTATCTCTTTGCGCCGCTCTAGGCAGACAGACAGACAGGCAGTATCGCGAAAAAAAAAAACCCAGCTTTTTCGTGATCAGGGGATTATGAAACGCAACGAAATCTCAAATTCTATTTTTGTTGATAACCAAGATAGTTTCTTTCTTGTAGGAGTAGTTGATAATTATATTTCTCTTCCTTCCACACAAACGTACGTATCAACAGACGTTTCTGTTGACATGTCTGAAGCCGCGGGACTAGTTTGATCCGTCAGGGCTGGAAAAACAATCAACATCTCCGAATATGTTTCTAAATGAGAAACTTTGCGTTTCGAATGCAAGATTATATAGGAAATGTTGGAGATATTCAACATGCACTTTCTGGACTGAGTGAGATTATATCAGCACACGAGAATTTCTATGAGCGAGAGAGAAAGGGACTACCAATTTTTACCGGGAAAGGTATTTTCACATACCTTCTATTACAAACCTCGATCGACATGGAACCAATGGCTTTTTTTTCTCATCCGAAGGAAGTTGTGCTACGAATCTTCCATCTCTAAAGAAAAATCCGTTGGCCTTAGCTGGGTTTGAACCCACGAACATCAGGTCCTGAGACGAGCACTTTACCCTAAGACCGCCGAGGTCGACTTTATTGTAACTAAGGGAATTATTTTTTTTAATTTGTTCTTTGGCCAGACGCATCGTAGGGCTTGCATGTATAATTGTATATATCACTCATATCAATATTTTCCCTATTGACTTCCCGGTCATGACGCTGGTTCGCCGGGATGTGATCCAACCAGCGTTACAAAATGACTCATATCATTTTATAAAAATAGTGATCATCTAATAGAATTAAAACGTCTCTAATATTACACTACTGAGTAGGATAAACATGGCGACCGCAAACACAAGTTACAGGGAAAGTGACCGAAGAAACGAAGTTTAATACGTTCTTTAATTAGACCCTGGTTTTCAAACTTTACTTCCTTGGCAGACAGACACCTTAGTTCAGTCGGTTAGCGTGTATTTATACGAGGCTAAAGGTCCAGGGTTAGATTCCCGGCACGGCCGAAATCTGCATCATAGGTAGGTGAAAGGTAAGTTTCCCCTTTCACCTCGTCTGGGTGTTGTGTTATGTTCTAGATTGAAGTTAATTTATAAATCATGTGCTGATGTAATCAGTTGATTCAGAAAGTGCTTGTTGAATACCTCAAATAAATTAAAATACTTCCTTTATGTATTACTGTATAATTCCTCTTTACATTACTAAACAAGCGGACTCGCGATATAAATAAAATTGTGATATTTATTTCCGTCACTGTGGCAACGTGAGTTTCCAAATAACAGGCTTCCTATGAAAATACAACTGTAGTTACCTGTTCTTTAAAAGTAAACCATCCTGGACCCTTAAGAGTTGAATAATCTAGTCTCATTTTTATAAGGTCCTTTTAGTAGATACTGTGCAAACTTTCGTTTATGGTCAACTCTGATAACATTTTACTTTATTATTATTATTATATATTTATTAATAGTCTGACACCTTAGCTTAGTCGGTTAGCGTGTCTGTCTACTGAACTAAGGGTCCCGGGTTCGATTCCCGGCATGACCGAAAATTTATCATTGATTAAAATATGGATTTACTCTTTCACAGAGATAAATTAACGGCCGGGGACTGGATGTTGTGCCTGTCCTAGTCTTAAGTTATATTAAAATATATGGCTTGAATAAATGACCACAGGCTGGGAACAATCATGGATGGGGTAAAAATTTGTATTTTATAATATCTATCAGAAATGATATCTGCAGATATGACTTGACGTATGGATACATGAAAGTGTCTACCGAATTAGGAAAACCATATTTCATGACCTATTCATAAATATTCACGAACAAAAAGTGCCCCTTAAACTGAGATTTTCATTCAAAATTTCAGATTTTTAAGATTTTTCTCATTTCTTAACTAGGTCATCACTGGGGTGTAGTTGTAAATTTTGAGCAAAGTAAAAAAAAAACTATTCTTAATTGCAAAATGAACTTTGTCCACAAAAATTCATGACCTTTAAAGCTAATTTCATTACTTTTTTTTAAAGATTTTCATGGCTGTTAGATATTCTGATAGCCGAAAAGGTTCTGGTTGGGGAAATGGAACTGTAGTGCTATCTAGTGCTGGTAATATTAATTATGAATAACAAATGAGCAACATCGCATCTACCAGCTGCGTTAACATCTTATGCAATGATGATAAATTATATTTACCTTCTCCTAGAATATAACAAGGACCTCTCATCAATTTTATTCGATAATTATTAGTACCTAGAATAGCAACACATGAATGAAAATGTACTTTATCTCCTCCTGGATACGAACCAATAAAGTAATCGACTCGAAGGTTTATAACAACAGCACAAGGCTGACAGATAGTGACGTCATGTAACTATCCAGACAGAACATTGAATGAGATGTTTTCAAGTCTATCATTAGGTACGACAGGCGCCATTCCCTATAAGCGGCGGTCATTGGGTACGTCATCAGCGAGTCATCGACCTGAACGATCTGTTGCCAGTGTCAATACCTACAGAAGGATGTTTATAATAATTCACTTCCGTGGAGGGTTAGACTGACACGCGAGACTAGACTGTCGAAAGTTTTGCCTACTCTTCAGGTGTTACCGTGAAATGTTGTGCAGATTTTTTTTAAAGCCGCACCGCGTCTTACTACCCGTTGAGATTATACGCTTATGTGATAATTACACTAATGGTTTTAAATATTAGGAAGGTTATATTTAAAAGAATTGTAGCCACTTTTTTGCGTGGAGGGAGAGTGTAAAACTATTTTTAGGGAAAACCACCCTGAGTAAACCCGACCGAGATTCAAACCAGTCATCAGCAGTCTAGTCTACTGCGAGAGTGAATTAAAAGATAACCAGTCTACAAAGAAAGGCCAACTGGCTGGAGTGAAGTCAGAGAAGGTAAAGTGGAGGGGAGGACCAGGAAGCCGACTGATGGATGGATGACCTCAAACAAGGAAAGAAGACGAAGATTCAGGATATAAAGAAGGAAGATGCTGATAGGACATGCTGGAGGACTCAGTTTGGACACTAGACATCAGACCTGTCCAAAGATAGAACACCTAATAATAATACACATTTTAATATAAAAATCTGCATACTTAAGTCCAAAAGTATTAATGTCAACATGCTCTATGGAATAATGGACGCATGGATTAAAATACACAATACCGGTACAGTAGTAAAATATTTTATTCATACGATATATATTTTTTTAACTCACCTTCTCCATTTTCTAAAAGATTAAAATATGTAGTGTATTAAAATATTCATTGGAAAAAACCCACCGGAATCGCAGGAAAGAATCTAAAACTACTTACAATATTTTTGACTTTAAAAATATTTACACCTCAAATATAGTAGGTAAATAAGTTATTATGTACAATTTTAAGTTTCTAAATTTAAAACCGAGAAATCACAGGAGGTTGGGTATCAATATAGTTACACTTCGACCTACAATCTCTAAGAGAAGCCCAAGACAATCAATCACACTATTTGAAAATACGAGAACACATGTGGTTAGGTTCTAATATTGGAAATTGGAGGATGTCACCATTTTATATGTTAAAGACATCCCACACGAGCACGCATCTGACGGGATTACAGCGATTAAAAAAACAACTAGTTTTTTGAATAAAATGTACAATTATAGACTTCAAGTAAGGAGGTTAAAAATACTCTTTTGTCACAAGTTTGCTCGAAACAGCGGCGTCTTTTGTTAAAAAAAATGTCATTAGTATTTACGATTCGTAGCTATGTTTAGGAATATTTCCCACAGGCTCCTTATTGCACTTTGCACACAAATGTTACAGGTCGGAGGAAAGAGGATGGTTCATGCCAACAGGGATATGAGCGCATCGAAGAATTTAGGTCTGTCGTCGACCTTTAACTGCATAACCTTGGGTCTCTTCGGCCGCCTGCTCGAAGGCCTTGCCGAAAAAGTTCTTGGGAGAGTCCTCCGATACAGGAGGGAGTCCGACGACAAGGCACGTCCCATCCTCGACGTCCAAAGGCGCCGAGGCGATGATGGGCAGGTTGGGCGCCTTACGGTTGCGGGACGTCGCCACGTAGGCCCGTAACGCAAACTGCGCGAGCAGCGTCAGGCAGTGGGGGTGAGAGAAAGGCTTCACGTCGAGAGACCCCTCTTGAAGAATAACGTAGACGAAAGGTCCCGCCGAGACGACCTGTTTCATATCGAGCAAATTCTGCACCTGCTTGAAGATGCAGATCAAGACGAGTTTAGCTTTGTCGATGCCGTCATCTAACATCCCCTTCTTCTGTCGAGACAAACAGTCCATCGCGGTCATGAACCGTTCGCAGCTAGAGCTCCCCTTGGTAGACGCCTCCAACAAGGCGAGCATGGCATAAACGACGTCGGACGCGCAGTAACAGTTGCCGAAACCGAACTGCAGCGTGAAGGACGCGTACACTATGTTGGTCATGCCATATTTGTCCGCCTGCTTCTCCACCATCGAATGGAACTCGTGCCTTAGAGCGAGGTCCATGGCGCGGAACTTCTGCCTGCTCTGGGCCAGGGGAAGTCCCATCTCGGCCAGAAGTTCGAACAGCCTCTTCTCGCCCCTCAGCGTCCACAGCTTGAGCTTGCAGGCCGTGTAGCTGGAGTTCTTCAGGCTGGCCTCCACTGTCCAGTGGCGGTACAGAGCCAGTTGCAAATCCTTATCGTACGTAATCCTGACGGCCGTATTCAGCTGTTCTTCGTCCTCCCCCGTCTGGGGCGCTAACCTCGACACATGGCTCTGGAGATTACCCGTCTCCAGAACGTACTGCTGGTTCTCGACTTTCCCCATCAGGATCTGTTCCGTCGCTCCGACAATCGCCCACCACAGCAGGTCATTGTTATCTTTAGACAGCTTCCACGAGAGCTCGTACATCAAGACCGCGCTGGATCTCCCGTAGTAGCTGAACTGGGAGTACTCGAACATTATCCTGTTCCGTTTCTCTTCCCAAAGACGTCGCTCCCGCCTCTTCATGATCGCCCCTTCATCCATTCGTCGACGCTTGTTCGCTCTGGATTCCTCCTCGTCACCCGCCCCGTCACCATCCGATTCCACCCCCTCGTCGTCAGTTTCGTCTTCTTGAAAGATGACGTCGAAGGGAGGAATATTCTCGTCGTCGTCCGGCTTTCCCAAGAGCCGCACCTGCCGGTTATTGTAGACGTTGCAGACGTCCGTGGGCTTATGACTGTCGGCGATGAATAGCACGACGTCGTCTTCGGGCTGTAAGGCGTCGACAACGTCAATGGTGCCCCCGCAATTGAGGAAGATGACATAGTTGACTTCGGTGTTCGCTTCAAAGGCATCCTGAAGATCCTTGACCCCTTGCACCGGGACTAGGGTGTACAGGATGTTCTCGAAGTGGAAAAGGTGGAGCAGTATCTTACAGGCACAGATGGCGTCGACGTCATAGTTGACAAGTAAAAGGATTCTTTTTCCTATGAGTAGGTTATAAAAGTCCTTTTTTAAGTCCTCGACGTACATGGCGATGTCTTCATCAATTAAAGATGGGATCGTTTACCTCTTCCAAAATAAGACCTGGGAACAAAGACAAGAACATGCCAATGTAGGTTTGTTTAAAACATTTATAATATAATTATATTTCCTTTAAATATTTTATGCAGGTAGATTTTGATAGATGACAAATGAAAAATAACCACATTCATTCATAACAAGCGTGTATATATTATTCTTCCCCCCAAAAGCCAAAACCCATACTTTTTGCAGCTCGGGTTCAAGTCATAACGAACACATCTTACTACGTCTATATTTAATTCAAAGACAAAATACTTGTTTCTTGTGCAATCTTTCATATCTCGTCCCGGTTCTCAAACTTACTGCGGGGTTGTTGCAGCCACTAACTAACTATAAGCTTGTTTCCGTTGTCTGCACGATGCTAATGTGAGAAGGGATTTGTTCTGTGTTCGACAGTGTTTTCCTCGTGTGAATGCCCCGGTTGATTAATTCTACCTAACATCCATCCTTGCTTCTATTTAGTCATCGAATCCAGACACGCGAACGACCCCTGTCGTATCATAAAACACTTCTCGCCAAGCCCGTCGTGTTAGAAGGGTTGCCATTATTTTCTTAATACGAAATTCGTAGAGAGGATTGCAATTTTATTTTTCATGAAATGCCATTGGTGTTAAGAACAGGTTATTTTAACAGTGATGGAGGAATTGATGTCATCGTTATTTGAATCCTCGCGATCATATCTTCGGTTCATGCAAGGCCCTACTATTTAAAGGTTGCAGTTTAATGTCCCAGAATTTATTTTTTTAGCTTATTGTGAAATCTCGCGTGTTGTCCAGTTGTGTTTTACCTGTGCCCTGCAACCCTAGTAAAGAGTGATGACGTAGTCCATATTCTAACCTCAGGAGAGGGAGGTAATAAGAGCCTGGTCCCTGATTCACAACAATCCCTTCCAAGTGTGGAGACAAGATGTCCATCGACCGGCACAGGATGAATCAGAGCCAGCAGCAAAATATGTGAACCAAATGATCTTGGGAATAACGTCAATCACACGTGTGAGTGAATCCCAGGATTGCGTGCAGCACTTGCCCAATCTACAAGTTCTAACGAAATAGTTCCAAGACAGGAAAACCCCTACCGCTGCTCTGATCACGTGAGCACGGAATCTAACCACTAGACAAGAGAAATGTCGAGCACATTATATTCAAACTGGCACAAGTTATGAAAGTGTCTATATGTCACCAGACGATAATTCAGAACAGATTGACTAAATATTGTTATTTAACAATGGCTGTTACCGTTACTTACTGTCTCTGGCACTAGGAACTTCCTTTCTTGGGATAGTTCTATCCAGTCCACCTCATTACATCCTATCCCTAACTCTATCCAGTCCACCTCATTACATCCTGTCCCTACCTCTATCCAGTCCACCTCATTATACCCTGTCCTTACCCCTATCCAGTCCACCTCATTACACCCTATCCCTAACTTTATCCAGTCCACCTCATTACACCCTATCCCTAACTTTATCCAGTCCACCTCATTACACCCTATCCCTACTCCTATCCAGTCCACCTCATTACACCCTATCCCTAACTCTATCCAGTCCACCTCATTACACCCTATCCCTACTCATACCCAGTCCACCTCATTACACCATATCTCTTTCAGGTCCATTCTAATGTTACGCCCCCATATGCGTCTGGGTCTTCCCAATGGCTTTTCCAGTCAATACCATGAACACTGTTCTAGATTCTTCCATTCACGCTGAATGTTTTGCGCATCGTAAAGTGCGAGATCAGGGTATGTAACTCATCATTATTCCCTATTGGATTAGTTTTATATATTGAAACCTGATTATTTCATTGGCCTAAAATTGTGCCACAAAGAAAAAAAAAGGGGGGGGCGAGGATTCCTGCATTATAAGTATTTTTCAGGAAAAGGATCATTAATAAGGTTGAAGAAGTTAAGAAATCGTTAACCCGGGAGGAATAAAAGAAACTTAGAAAAAACCCAACACGATGTTGACGACGTGTAACGAATTCCCGACCAAGGTCAGGAACAATGTTCGAGCGACCGAACCTACCAGTTCTTAACCTAACAGCAGCAAATATAACTTGACCGGCGGGCAAAGAAAGTGATGAAAGTTGAGGTGTTAAACACGCCCTCGTGTATAGGAGGGTCTTATTAGCACCTGTTGCATCAATCACACACTTTCCCTCTCCAAGTGTGACGAACAAATACTGCTCAGTACTTCACTGACAAGAATATCTGCCGTAATTACATAGTGGCCTCTGCCGGGTCGAGAGAGCTAGGCTGAAACATTGTTATCATACAACCTCTGCTGGGGACTTTGAGGAGTGTTACCAGGGGACTACTGTTGTAATACTGGCTGACTGAGAGTCTACAGGGGATTACTGTTGTAATACTGGCTGACTGAGGGTCTACAGGGGATTACTGTTGTTATACTGGCTGACTGAGAGTCTACAGGGGACTACTGTTATAATACTGGCTGACTGAGAGTCTACAGGGGATTACGGTTGTAATACTGGCTGACTGAGGGTCTACAGGGGATTACGGTTGTAATACTGGCTGACTGAGGGTCTACAGGGGATTACTGTTGTAATACTGGCTGACTGGGGGTCTACAGGGGATTACTGTTGTAATACTGGCTGACTGAGAGTCTACAGGGGACTACTGT
Organism: Timema genevievae; assembly: GCA_902155825.1. NCBI lineage: Eukaryota > Metazoa > Arthropoda > Insecta > Phasmatodea > Timematidae > Timema > Timema genevievae. The sequence goes on along the minus strand of CABFWO010000588.1, from coordinate 243,284 downwards.
TGTAATACTGGCTGACTGGGGGTCTACAGGGGATTACTGTTGTAATACTGGCTGACTGAGGGTCTACAGGGGACTACTGTTGTAATACTGGCTGACTGAGAGTCTACAGGGGACTACTGTTGTACTACTGGCTGACTGAGTGTCTCTTGAAGACTACTGTTGTAATTCTTGCTGACTGAGGGTCTCTTGAAGATTACTGTTGTAATAATGGCTGACTGAGGGTCTCTTGAAGATTACTGTTGTAATAATGGCTGACTGAGGGTCTCTTGAAGATTACTGTTGTAATACTGGCTGACTGGAGGCCTCTAGGGGATTACTGTTGTAATACTGGCTGACTGAGGGTCTCTTGAAGATTACTGTTGTAATAATGGCTGACTGAGGGTCTCTTGAAGATTACTGTTGTAATAATGGCTGACTGAGGGTCTCTTGAAGATTACTGTTGTAATAATGGTTGACTGAGGGTCTCTTGGAGATTACTGTTGTAATACTGACTGACTGGGGACGCCTAGCGCGGTTCATATTTGTCAGCGCGGTAGTATGTAAGCTAATGATAACAACTTAGTTCAAACCCTGAAAGAGTGTATTCAAATAAAGTTCTATTTAAATATAACCAAGCCCTACCGATGCAATCATGTCCATTTGTGTTAGCACGCCTGACTACATACGAGGAGGATTGTCAGCTACAACCTTGGATGGAGAATGTAAACACATCAGACAATATCACATATTGTTATTTCATTTTATGAGTGAGCATATATATTTGTTTCTTCACTATTTACTTTTTACGTTGCTCAGTTGTCAATTACCATACAACTTGTCATCATATATTTTTGGCTATGATTCTACAGTAAGAAAGAATGCAGTGGGAAGACATTCTGGGAAATACACTTTACTTTTTTGTTGCAATTGTACTGGGACTATTTAAGTAAGATGACAGATGCACATCACATGACTTGTAATGTGCAAGATGAGAACTTTGATCAAAGATTAAACTTACTGAGAGAAATGAGCTATTTGTATGAAGAAGTGATAAAAATGAGAGGTCACAAGTATTTTTCAACATCATAAAATGAGTACTGTGGTGTCTAGCCCAAACTTCTACAGCCGCCCATATTTCACTTATTCACTTGCTCTTGAGCAAAACTTTGGTTTGGTTTCGGATTTACCAAATAAATAAGTTATAAAATGACAAACAAGTACGGGAATTGAAACCAGGATATTTGTTTAGCATGCCAATGCCCTACTTAATGACCTATGGTATCTTATAAACTACACCATAGTGGAACCTAGCAAGGTAGCAGTCTTACCTTGACTGATTACACTATGACCCTATCTTATAATATAGACCATAGTGGAACCAAGCAAGGTATCAGTCTTACCTTGACTGATTACACTATGACCCTATCTTATAAGCTACACCATAGTATAACCTAGTAAGGTAAGCTTATTACCTAACAGGGTAAGTGAAGTACACAAATCTAGTACAATTAGTAAGTACTAAAAGCCGGCCACGAGTCGCTGTATTTGTGTTTCAAATCTCACAGGAAGCCGACATATCCTTCGAGACACTACCTCAAGATAATTAGGCCTGATGTTATCAGGCTGGCTAATCCAACTTTAGAATAAAGTTCTAACATAATTCCCAGTTTTCCTGGCCAAAGACGACAAAATCTGATTTATTAAAAGGCTTCTCTTCCAGTTATGAGACTTTGAACAGATTATCTATCATGTTTTTTTTGTTTTTTGTAAAAGGTGTTTTGAACATAGCACCTAGAATTTTAGCACCTGAGCAAGTATTATTAATATTATTATTATTATTAGCACAGCGTCTTACTATTCGAACCTCGATTGTTAATTTTCCAGTTTAACTATTGAATAAGTTGCATGTTTATAAAAATAAAAGTCTAAATGCCACAACCAAAATATAAATAACACATACATCAACTGTATCATAGTATAGACTTTTGTATTAATGGTTGCAATTTAAATGATCATAAAAAGCAGTCATGATTGTAAATTGAAATGTGCACGTGGCCTCATGTAATTGTTAGATATGGGCTGTATCCAAATAGTCAAGTACACTTGACTTGATGCAGACTTGATGACATTACACTTTACACGCACTTGAGATCGAAGACTGCAACAGACTATTTGGACGGCAAAATATCCTTTTCATACCCTTGAGACCGCAATGCTGCTTCCTACCAATGATATTATAAACTATTTTAAACGCAATCTATCAGCCCGAATTAGCGTAGGCCACTTACAGATTTATGGTGACTTATTTTCACTGAACATGACAAATTATCCAACACAAAACAACAAGTATATTTAACGTACGTTATCAAATATCACATTACTCTACGAGCTCTATCTCTAGTAGACGAAAAATTAAACAATTGCCTATCAAACACCGCATCGACAGTGTGTCAAGGGTAACTTGCTGTCGCCCAAGGACTCAAGGGCGTGTTAGGGGTGTATTAACACACTTCATGACTATTCGAACGAATCTGCACTTGATCACGTGATTGCTAATGCAACTATCAAGTGAACGTCAAGGGTCGACAGCGTATGAAGTTGACTATTCGGATACAGCCATGGTTGTTGTTATAAGGCAATTGGTAAAATTGTACTTGTTAAATGTGAACCTCAAAAAATTGTGTTTAGAGGAAGTTACAACTTCGAAAGAAAAACATTTTTTTAAATGGATTCCAATTTTCTTTGTTAAAAGTAATACAAATAAATGCCTAGCTACTAAACAAAAAAACCCAGTAAAATATGATAAGTAAAGGAGCCAACCAATAAAGAAAGACTAGTTGGAACCTGACAAAACTTGCAGTGTTTATAGATGATTAGTACAAAATATTGGAGCAAGTTGTCAGGCCTTGATTGCCCCGTCCTCGATAGTCTAGCTCAACACGAAACTAGTGTGTTAGCTAACTACGCCACCGAGGCGGGTAGGCCTATGTCGATAACCATCTCAGACACAATTATGAAGATCTTGATTTGATATAATTAATAACAATTTTAAGAAATTGATACCGGTAACAGGAATTAATTAGACTTGCGTAACTGGGAGGATAACAAAATTACAAAAAAAAAAAGTATATAATTATTTTACCAAAAAAAGTGTTCTCTTTGTTGTTTATGATGTAATAAACATGACAAGCATAGTAACAGTTGTAAGTGACATCGAGTTTTAAATGTCAACTTTCTAAAAAAAAATTAAATTTTTGAAATATTCACTTTAACTAAAATTGTTCATCGTTTAACGATTTGATTGAAAATTTAAGATTCGGATTCGAGAACTATCAGATTCGACTCATCTCTAATAATAAATAACATGTCATAAATTTTGGCTACAAAAAATATATATTTGTATTTTCTAAAAAGGTTCTATGAATATTGGACTTCCTGAGTAAAATATGGAACAGGTATAAACAAATAATAAGTAATGTCTTTCTATAAAACTATATTAACTTAAATATAATTTGCTGAAAATGTGTTCAATATTTCCCGGTCATCCGACGCTATCCAAGTTGATACTTTGTCTTAAATAAGAGTTCAAGTTATTTTACAACCGGAGATAATATATAAATAGTGCTCTCTTTCAAGGACACAGTCCAGCGAATTAGTAATTTTAATCAATAATATGGTGAATTAAAATTTTAAACATGTTTCGAAAAAGTATCTTGTATCTTTATCTCAGCCCCGCATCTTAATACATGTTTGGGTTGGAAGTAGAGATGAAAATTTTCTGCAGTGGCGGCTTGTGGTTAAATTGTAGAGGTGGCACCTAGAGCCTATTATACTTCAAAATACAGCGTGTTAAGGAATGAGTGAGTTATAAGAAGGGGAGAGGGGGCATAGGGGTGAAGGAGGGGTAGTTAGGAAGCACAGAGGATGGGGAGGGGGGGGAGACAAATGTGGGCCCAACCTTAAAATTATTTTAGTTAACTTATTGATGATAAAAAATTGAAGTATGATTTATGAACATAACGGGTCTACAAAGGCTCACATTCATTTGTTTCTTGACTACATTTTCTTAGCACCGTCTTACTACCCATTCGGGTTATACCCCTATGTTCTATTTACATTAATGGGTTAGGAATGAGAAAAGTAGAATTTAAAGGAATTGCACCCGTGAGTGTGGAAAACTATTTAGGAAAAAACCACCCCCAGTGCACTCGACAGGGATCAAACACCGATCTCCCTGTCGTCGGCAGTATAATCTATTGCGAGAGTAACAAGTTATACCGTGCGGCAATCAAAGCTCATCTGATGTATCTCGTGTTAACGCCGTTAGGATATCCATATCTCAATTACATTATAGTTCCATTTAATCAGTTGAAATTATTTTACAAAAATAATAATTGATGATTTTCAGAAAAGGATTAAGGAGAACTTTTCCAAAATGGAAAATTTTCTTTCTCGCATCTCTAGTTGTAAGCATTTAACTTGAATACTAGTTACACCAATGTATTGGAGAAGAGGAAGCTGGTGAATTTATAGAGTGTACCTACATTTGGATGGAGGGAGAGTGGAAAATCATTAAGGAAAAAACTTCCTCAGTAAACCTGACCAGGATATGAACCGCAATAGCCTTGTTATCGACAATCTAGTATATTGCGAGAATGACACCTTAGACCATGCAGCCATCGAAGCAGGTTCATTTTATTATTAATTTTCTTTTATCTGCCAAACCACAGAATTTACATTCCTTGTTATCCTTAACTATACAGATGAAAATCATTTGACACTAATTTTTTTTTTTTAATTTGGCCTAACAATGCAGACTAAATGTTATGTATAGGCTAAGTTAATTCACTCAAGGAATTAAAATGGCTTATGTTTTAGTTTTAAAACACTTTCTTAGAGCTTCAACATCTATTTTTTAATTGTTAGGGTGACCTGGCGGTCTAGAGGTAAGGTGTCAGACTTCTATGCTGGGGGTTTGTGGTTCAATCCTCGGTCTCGGCACAGATTTATCTGATTGCCAAGCCTCTACCGTGGTTCGGATTCCATGTTAAACTGTAGGTCCTCCATTTCATCTCACAATCAACCTACCATTACACATTAGCGTAAGTGAGTACAGCCCGAATGGGTAGTAAGACGTGGTGCTAGTAATAATAATAATAATTTAATTGTTGGTAACTATAACCTACCTCTAGTAGCAGTGGAGTCTCTAGAGTCATAAGGCATTCTAACAACTTGATACAATCTTCCATCAAGTGCGTGGTAGGTCCATAATTATCAAGTCGATGACCCAAGGATCCTTAAATTATTTTGATACAGCCTATAAGTAAATAACATTGTTTCAGTACTCTTGTCAGTTTGAAACTAAAGTGTAGGCTTCCTAATATAAAATTATGTCAAATATTATGAACGTATGTTGGTGAATTTATAGTGACTGCATAATAAATATATTTTTCGTAGCCATTTAGAAGTAGATTGATAAAAACGACTTATTTTAGTAAGAACAGGAGGCAATTAATTAGATTTAGATTTGATGTAGGCCTTATTTTCTTATAAAGTTTTGACTAGACGAGTTTGTTTGCTAGTAAAGTTTAAACTAGTCACATAAATGAATAATTATTAACCAACATTTAAATGTTAGCAACTTAGAAGGTGTATGAATGGCGGGAAGCATTATTATTGCTAATTTAAGGAAGCTACTCATTTATGAAATATTAAAATTAAGATAGAAAATGAAACAATACTTACCACATCTCAGTTTAAGAGGAAGCACTTTAAGATTGATGGTTTGGTATGGTTTTTACACTAATATATCTTGTTAGATTTTTACACAGTCGATTTCTTAGTCCACCATTAAAAAGTTCCACAGACCAAAGTGGAATTTGAAAAAAGTCATTCGATTTGAATATTTACAGGGTAATCAACATAATAAGATTTTGTTAAAAGTTTAACAAACCAATATAGATAAAATATGATCATTTAAATAAATAAACCATTATTTATATTTGAGTTAAACATTTGTTTAGCGTTTAAATCCGTAAATATATAGTATAAGGTGTATATATCTTATTTATAACTTGTATATTAAAAATATTATGTTGGTTAACACGTTTACATATGGACAGTCGACAGCTGATAATACATCTGTTTTTATTTACATATATTGCCGATGTTGTGCTTATAAAACATTTTAATTGATATCTTGAACCGCACATTTTAAATGTCAACATTTAGTATTTTGGAGCTCTAAAATGAACATTTTTAGCAGGCATTTTATTCAAGCCCTGCGCCGAAGTGTCAATACAACATATTCGTTAGAGCCATGTAGATCATTTGCCTACAAGAGTTCCATTTCTTTGGAAACTTTATATCCAAATAGTAATTTAAAGATAATAACACCTACCAAGGCAAGTATTAACAAAGTCTGTTCATAGATTTTTTTAAAAATCGTTACTACAATACAAACTTGGTAATATATATATATATACAATTCTTTTGATCGCCCAAAATAGCCAAATTTTGTCAACCAGTAAGTGCATTTCTTTTTTCAGGTCACAGGAAATACTTCCAGTCCATTTTCAGGATACATACCTGTTGGTAAGTTTTGGTTGATATAATTCGGTATAGAAATGTCATTCACTTGTGGCGTGCAAAGGAAGGAATGGAGTTAGTCTCGGAAATCAGCCAAACGGAGAAACAAGTATGGTAGTGCGATATTTAGATATAAACAACTCAAATTTCACAAATGTTTAGTACAAGACTCCTTTGTTGTCAATGTATGTCCATGGACAACCTAGGATATCACCCACCCTCGACCATGGACACCATTGAATAATGATCTTGAGATTGGTTCAAATCCCAGATGAAGCAACATGGCCTAAAAGCTAGAACTAGGGTAGAAGAGGGAACACATATTCACTTGAGTGCGTCTCCGATAATGATAAAACTACAGCTTTCTAAGTAATACGAATCCAGTCTTCCAGTTATTATATCACACATTAAAACGAAAGAAATATCTTAGCTGCAGACCCAAGTTTCCTACGTTTGTTTCTGTTCTAGACGAGTTGACTGTGACGTACAGCCGAAGTAGTGGCCCTGGTGGTCAAAATGTTAACAAGGTCAACACCAAAGTCGACCTACGATTCCACGTAAAGTCAGCCTCTTGGATCACGGAAGAAATCAAGTCAAACTTACTAGAAGAGGTGACAGCTTAAATATTACAAAAATATATCATTTCCGGAGGGCAGGGGATGGTTCGTAGGGACTAGCCGGCTTATTGCCGTCCGATTGGGGAGGAGGAGGAGATAACAGCCTCACTGTTCCCCCTCCAAGGTGATATCTGACTGGAGATATAACAGCCTCACTGTTCCCTCCAAGGTGATATCTGACTGGAGATATAACAGCCTCACTGTTCCCTCCAAGGTGATATCTGACTGGAGATATAACAGCCTCACTGTTCCCTCCAAGGTGATATCTGACTGGAGATATAACAGCCTCACTGTTCCCTCCAAGGTGATATCTGACTGGAGATATAACAGCCTCACTGTTCCCTCCAAGGTGATATCTGACTGGAGATATAACAGCCTCACTGTTCCCTCCAAGGTGATATCTGACTGGAGATATAACAGCCTCACTGTTCCCTCCAAGGTGATATCTGACTGGAGATATAACAGCCTCACTGTTCCCTCCAAGGTGATATCTGACTGGAGATATAACAGCCTCACTGTTCCCTCCAAGGTGATATCTGACTGGAGATATAACAGCCTCACTGTTCCCTCCAAGGTGATATCTGACTGGAGATATAACAGCCTCACTGTTCCCTCCAAGGTGATATCTGACTGGAGATATAACAGCCTCACTGTTCCCTCCAAGGTGATATCTGACTGGAGATATAACAGCCTCACTGTTCCCTCCAAGGTGATATCTGACTGGAGATATAACAGCCTCACTGTTCCCTCCAAGGTGATATCTGACTGGAGATATAACAGCCTCACTGTTCCCTCCAAGGTGATATCTGACTGGAGATATAACAGCCTCACTGTTCCCTCCAAGGTGATATCTGACTGGAGATATAACAGCCTCACTGTTCCCTCCAAGGTGATATCTGACTGGAGATATAACAGCCTCACTGTTCCCTCCAAGGTGATATCTGACTGGAGATATAACAGCCTCACTGTTCCCTCCAAGGTGATATCTGACTGGAGATATAACAGCCTCACTGTTCCCTCCAAGGTGATATCTGACTGGAGATATAACAGCCTCACTGTTCCCTCCAAGGTGATATCTGACTGGAGATATAACAGCCTCACTGTTCCCTCCAAGGTGATATCTGACTGGAGATATAACAGCCTCACTGTTCCCTCCAAGGTGATATCTGACTGGAGATATAACAGCCTCACTGTTCCCTCCAAGGTGATATCTGACTGGAGATATAACAGCCTCACTGTTCCCTCCAAGGTGATATCTGACTGGAGATATAACAGCCTCACTGTTCCCTCCAAGGTGATATCTGACTGGAGATATAACAGCCTCACTGTTCCCTCCAAGGTGATATCTGACTGGAGATATAACAGCCTCACTGTTCCCTCCAAGGTGATATCTGACTGGAGATATAACAGCCTCACTGTTCCCTCCAAGGTGATATCTGACTGGAGATATAACAGCCTCACTGTTCCCTCCAAGGTGATATCTGACTGGAGATATAACAGCCTCACTGTTCCCTCCAAGGTGATATCTGACTGGAGATATAACAGCCTCACTGTTCCCTCCAAGGTGATATCTGACTGGAGATATAACAGCCTCACTGTTCCCTCCAAGGTGATATCTGACTGGAGATATAACAGCCTCACTGTTCCCTCCAAGGTGATATCTGACTGGAGATATAACAGCCTCACTGTTCCCTCCAAGGTGATATCTGACTGGAGATATAACAGCCTCACTGTTCCCTCCAAGGTGATATCTGACTGGAGATATAACAGCCTCACTGTTCCCTCCAAGGTGATATCTGACTGGAGAGATAACAGCCTCACTGTTCCTCCTCCAAGGTGATATCTGACTGGAGATATAACAGCATCACTGTTCCCTCCAAGGTGGTCAAGTTCCTTGTCTCTGGCTAGGTAATTACCTATGAAAGTATTATTATAATTATGACTAATGCATTTCCAGAACAAAACAAGGATAAACAAAGATGGCTTCTTGATAATCCGCTCGGACAAGACCCGTTACCAGCAGCTGAACCTTGCAGATGCCATGGAGAGGTTACGTGAACTTGTGCGTGCAGCGGCAGAGCCCCCTGGAGAGATATCACCTGAGACGGAGGAGAAACTCAGACGCAGGTAACCGATCAATCGGAACATAACATTATAGTGGAGAAATCTACGTACAGTAGAGTTGGGAGAGGGGGCTTCAAATTACCTCTTTAAATGTGCACAATAATTTGTTAATCTTGTAGGAGGGAAATGATTCTAAAAATAAAAAGTTTTGCAAGATTTTGTGATAAAAAAAAAGTAGAGTTGGATCGAATTCACTATTTTACAAATCTAAAAATCTTCATTATAACCACAAATCTTGAATTTACATTTTCATAAAAATTCTCAAGTATAAAAGAAAATAGAAATAATAATAGTAAATAAATGTTAGCAATTTTTTTGGGTTATAACTACTTATTTGTTATAATGTTCAGACATTTATTTAAGTGTTAAATTAATGTTCTGGGGTCTGGTTAAGTTTGTTATATTATTATGTTGGGGCTAAGCAGCCAATAACCAGTAATAGAGTTATAAAACAAATTACAATTTAAATTATGAAGAGAAAAAATATATCTTAAATCTGACATCTCAAATCCTCATGGTTCTCTATATTTTTTAATTTCCTCAAGGATTTCCTCCCTAATTTTAAGCACACAGATATAGTAGAGATTCCGACACCTTAGCTCGTTCATTAGCGTATCTGTCTACTGAGCTAAGGTTCCTGGGTTCGATTCCCGGCATGGCAGAAAATTTATCCTGTGTGAAATGTTGGTTTACCCTTTCACTTTGATAAATTAACGACCGAGGACTGGATGTCGTACCTGTCCTAGTCTTAAGATAGATTATAAGGCATATGGGTGACCTGGATGTCTAGGGGTAAGGTGTCAGACCTCTGTGCTGGGGGTCCAGGGTTCAATCCTCGGTCCCGGCACAGATTTATCCGATTGTCAAACCCTTCCTTCACCTCTGACAAGACGTGTATTAATCACAACTTGTGAATGTGAGGAATGCCAGGCCTCCACCGTGGTTCGGATCCCACGTTAAACTGTAGGTCCTCCATTTCATCTCATAATCACCCTACCATTACACATTAGCGTAAGTGCGTATAACCCGAACGGGTAGTAAGACGCGGTGCTAATAATAATAATAATAATAATAATAATAATAATAATAAGACATACAAAGCTACAACAGGCCTAGCCAGCCGGTGGTGGAAAATAGCTTGGATAAAAAACCGACCACAGGCTGGAAACAGTAAGGGATGGAAAAAGTAAAGATATAGTAAAGTTTTTGCAGAGTACTCTAAGAGCACACATATGTGCGCAAGTCCTTTACACACTCGTACATGTCCTCATGTTGCAGGAGGGAAAGGAACACTCGATTGAGGCTGATGGAGAAGAGAGCGCATTCGCAGAATAAGCTTCAGAGACAAGCGCCAACTGTAGACTTTTAAATTACCGTCATCACAAATAAACATACCCTAGTACAACAGTTCCATTATTTTATATTGATCTGTTGATGTACCCTGGTTCAATAGCTTCCATTAAACATTTGCTAGTGAAATATAGCTCTTTTAGTTTGGGAGGGGGGACGGGAGAAAAGATCAGTGGTGGCGCAGTTTTTGTATCATAACACTTTTCTTTTTTGTTAAAAGAAATCAATCATTTCTTCAGTAGAAACCTTTAGTTTAATTTTCTTCTCACGGTGATATCAACAGTTGTTGAATATCTGTCGAGGGTGCACTGGAATTTAATGTCAACTTTTTCTCTCCATTTAAAAAGTTTCTCATCTAATGTTATGCTGACGACAGATATTACCGTGGTAAGAAAATTACATATATATAGAAGCAATATTTTTTATTTACTTTGGCCAAAAAAAAAGGGGGTTTTCTTTAAAAAGCTGTAAGCTTGTGCGAAACCATGATTTTCCATTTCAAATCGAATCCGAATCTTGGCAAATCAGCTCGAATCAATTTATGACTACAATATGTTCAGAATCGAATATAATACTAAAAATAACATTATGAATTGAATATTTTATTTTGAAAATGTTTCAAATCCAAATCAAATAACATATCCTTAGGAGTATGAAAATATTTTAAACTTAATCCTAAGTTAAACAAGTAAACAAAGCCTTGTGACTAACTTATGAAAGGTTATAAACGAAATAAATTACTATTTTTCTTTATAATGGTTTGCTATATAAGACCATAGAAAGTTGAAATTATTCGAATTTCGAACTAAACCCATCAAATCCAAATCTGAAATTTACTTAGGTTTGAAATTTCGAATCCAACACAAATCTCTCTAATAATTAAACTCGAAAGCTCGACTCGAATCCGAATCTTGGCAAGATTCGAAATTTCGAAGGTTCACACAGGCTTTAAAAGTTGTGAAAAGACTTATTTTCTCTCGTTCCTTTTATCCTCACCTTAAGGACAACCTTTGTTCACTTTTTGTTTAACCATGAGGTGAGACAATGGCTAAATAATTCTATAAATAATGGAAATTTATAAAAATAAACAAAAAGGAAAAATGAAATAATAAGTGTAAATTTAATGATGAAAGAAGACGTCACCTTTGTGCCTTGGATTCGTCACACATTTTTCCCTCTTTACCTTAAGGCCATTTCACACTGCCTGCCATCCACAGTAAGACAAAATAGCTGTCCATGTACGTGACAATTCACACTGCAACCGCGGACATTTTTGATACCTACAAACTTGAGTTGCTATACTGTATTGTAGTGTAGGCGACCACATGCTCTTCAAAACGCCCTACCAATCACTCGGAGAGTGATCTGAAAACATCCGTACTGCGAACACTTCGATCGTTCCATGACAACTGTGGACGCCAGTGTGAATTGCCCCATTTTATAAGCTGGGAAGCGATTTATACAAAACTTCCAACCATGGACACCACGGATGCCGGTGTGAAATGGCCTTTAGTGTGCTTTCTTCATTAAATCAACACTTGTTGGTGTTTTTTTTTATCAGTTGACATAATTATAGAATCATTCCCTTTTTGAGTTCCGTTTCGTTAAACACACAAGAAATTACAGGAAGGAGGGAACAGTGAAAAGTACACAGTTTACACTGCTGCCTCTGGAAGAATATCGGTCTTTAGTCGTCTTTGGAACTGGCCAGGAGGGAATGGGGAACACACTGCAACTGCCTGTAAGAGGAAACCAAGAGAAACAAAAGGGAGATGGTTAAAGAATGATGGGACACTTACATAGAAACATGTATAAAAGGAACAGATAATATTAAAGACAAACGCAGGAAATCTAATTTTAATCCGTACCAAAACTGTTGCTATTATCTTTTTTTTTTAGCATTTCACACATTTTCAAATAGCCATTTTAAATTCTAAATCAAAATCAGCAGAGGAGCTTCCTTTTTTAATTTGAAACTTATTTTTATATCACCCCACATCAGTACAATATGACCTCCCGGTTGTTAAAATGACAGAATATTTTGTTTGCTTTACATAGAAAGTTATTTAATTAGGCAAACATTTTCAAATTATTATGTGAAGGTCAGTTTTTAAAGTTTCTTTACAGATAAAAACATTTAAAGAAATAATAGAAACTAGGTCCTGTATTAAACAGGACTAAGTGCCAAAAATACTTTAGTTAGAATAAATCTTTGATACAGTCCAATTTTCATAGTAAGGGCCTTATCTGACAGAAAAATTAACAGATCTACTTTTATGTATTGATATCAGGTGACATGATCTGCAGCTGTCACTTTTATTAAATATTGTTTTATAGCTATTAATAGTAACAATATAGTTCAATATTATCAGCGTTGACTGCAAATATATTTGTACTTACCAAAAGGCTATTCCAGTGAAAACTGGACTGTGGCTACGAAATCTACATTTTACAACCACCAAACAAAAATTGAAATGAAAAGAAAAAACAGGTACTGTCTAAATTGCTTTTATTTATCATTATAAACATATCAGTTCTGAACAGCTGACACTCTTCCAACTTCATTACAGGCTTTACCTCAGTTTACATTCGATTGCCAACACGCCAGTCTTGGACAAGAAATACTTAATATGATACACAAGTCTAAGTTTACTTCAGAGTAGCAAATAGTTTTGGGGAACTTAAAACGCAAAGGGAAATTAATATTTTGCCAAGAGCAATTTTATTTAAAAACTAAAGAAGTTTGGTTTTAATAATGTTAGCAACAGGGAGGGATTAAAGACAATATTTCAGAGCCTGGTTAATAACTTCAAGTTGTGACAACTTATCCATTTAGCATCTAGACGAGTGTTAAATTTTCCATAGGAAGTATTTACATACCAAGCCTGGCGCTCGTGGACCAAAGCTGGTCTATTTCATATTTTAGTACCAAGAGGTAATCATGCACATTTAGCACCGCACAATATAAAAGCGTTACTCAACACAACCTAAAACATCAATCTAATAAGTTTTGTTTTTCTTTTACTTTCTATACACACAAGCTTACATAATTATTTATAGAACTCACCAAATATAAACCTTACAAAACACACAGTTAAACTATACCAAATGCTTGATTACAATCCGTATGAACTAGGAAAACTGTTCACTACCGAGTTTATTGCAATTTAGAGGTCAACTGAAACCAGAACACTTGACCAATGAGAAACCACGATACAGGCATACCTTGCTTTGTGACGCTTCGCCGATACAACAGTTTTAAATTGTGGAAACACACAGAGTAACTGACAGCTGCCTCGTACATACGACTGTTTAGCAACACAACCCGTCTTACTACACGTCTATGTAGGAATTACTCTAAATGTGTTAAGGATTAGGAAGGTTTAATTTATAGAAAGTACACCCGCGTTTGCATAGAGGGAGAGTTGAAAACCATTTAGGAGAAACCACCTTCAGTGCACCCGACCGGGATCGAACCGCGATCTCCCCGTCTTCGATATTCTAGTCTAAAACGAGAGTAGCGCATTAACCCACGCAGCCACAGAAGCGGGAATCAGCTTCTTGCTGGACTGTTTACAAACACAGTAGATCTCTGTGCTGCGTTCTGAAATCTAAGTAGTCATAAAATATTTTAATTTTGCTTTATTTACATCAGTTATGTACATAATTGACTATTGCAGTACAATACATGCATCGACAGGTGAAAAATAGGAGATGATTTGCTTTGTAACAACGGTCAGGAACGCAACATGTCACAATATCAGGGTATGCCTGTATCTGTATTAATTCGACACTTTAAAAAAATATGAACTTGAAGTTTTAAGAAAGCACATGATAAGCTTTGGCCAAGTTCAGCCATTATCTTTTATTTAGAAACAAAAAGGTAATTCAATTAGGAATAAACTATTAGTTTTGTAAATATAAGAGGTCCAAGCAAAGTATATTTGGTCCGATCCAGCCATTATTTTGTAGAAATGTCAACAAAACCTACTCAGCAGCATCAAAATACAAATCACTAACAATTTATATAAAAAGGTAAAATGATTTTAGAAACAGTAAAACTCTTATATAATGTTATTCAAGAAAAGGTATCAAAATACTTATTTCTACAAAATCGCTAAAAGATGTGTTACAACGTAAACAATAACTTCATGGAATATTTTCTACATGAAATCAAATAAACACTAGCCATGCCCTTTAAAGATGGCCGTGAATAGATAAACCTTAACCTCATATATTTTCATATTTGGTCAACATTCTCCAAATGATCCAAAATATACATAAGAAAATAATTGTGAAGCAAAAAGTATCAACAAAACAATATTTTATAAAAACCATATCGATTATCTAGAACCAGGACTGTGGAGTCGTTACGCCAAGTCTTAGACTCAAGACTTTAGAAATGGCTAAATTATATTAATTAGTAATAACTAATTTGCTGCAGTAAAATGATCTGATACAAATTACTTCATGAGGAACTTCTTTAACATTGTGGATAAATTTGTCAATCAAAATTACAAATATTGATCCTAAATCATTTAAAAAAGTTTTTATTTTGAAGCCAGAGTTGGTACAGACTTCGGCTCCAGCCAAAATTTATTCGGACTCCACAGTCATGCCTAGACCTAGGACACAATATTTTTTTTAGTAAATTCAGTAAAAATATCTATATTATTTCAAAATCTAATATTATGAGAAGACTAACAAATTTAGCCAGTCAAAAACACATATTTTGAGCCTTAAAGCAGTTTTATCAAAATATTATTACCAAAATAATATAAGTCGCACAAATTTCAATTCTAAGATGATAAATATATAATTTTTATGAATGCCTTTTTTTTAAAAACTGAACCTAAGGCAAAAACTTTTATTTCAGAACTCTTTATTCAAACATATAAACTATTTTTTGCTACACACACACATGAAAGAAGTATTTATCAGTTAAATTTTCTTTGCTCCTTTATTTGAATGGTTAAATTGCACTTGGGTAAAAATGGGCTTTAAGAACCTTAAAATATACATCATATCATCGTAAATACACAATCTTACTTGTTGGCTTATCACTGAAAAATACTGTTATCGTGATGGTGAAATGCACTAAAGTTGTGTACCTACCAAGTACCGAACCCAGTTTCATTCCAAGTCTACAGCTCGACTTTTGTCAACCACTAACCAGAGTTTTCAAAAACATCTGTAAAAAAAAAAAGCTTTGTCTGTCTACAAAACAGCAGAAACTGAAACAAATATGTTACCAATAAATCACTTGTTGACACACTGGTTAAAAAAAAATTATATCAAATTTATTTAGAATACAGTTTGATAAAATCCTAACCAAAACTTTATAAAAGGTTTTTTTTGTTATGTTTGTTAGGTAAAAGTCAAATTTGAACAAAAAATTTCTCAATTTGGTTATGTACATCCAGTAATCATATTTTAGGCTGGTTTTCATGGTATCGAATTAACAAGCTTTTAGTGAATTGTCAAATATAAATATGTTTGAAGAACTTTTGGTGAGTAATGCCCGCCAAGTTAATAGTCGTGTGCACTGAGTCATGCATGCAGGTCGGATAGTCCACCTCTACACAACAAATGCACACAAACTATTTGATTTGTATGTTAGGTTTCACGGTCACGTACAACACAAGACTAAACATTCGCCTGGACATAATTCAAGCCAGTTTAAAAGATCTCTGCAATGGCACAGTGGTGTTTTTACGCTGTGCAGAGCACTGCTGAAATAAGACCAGGGTTCGATACTGAAAAAGTCCAAACTTTTATGAATACACCACTACTATGAAACTTCCATTTTGCAGCACCTCAATGTTTATTATTTTATGTCAATAAAAATAACCCCATCTAATTTAGATTGTCAAAATGTGATCAATTCCATTAATGTTCACAACCCAAGTAGCATTTGTAAATAGGAGAAGACATTTTAAAAGCTATGAAATGCATTCAAACCAACAAGTAGCAATTATATCAACAATTGAGTCACTTCACTGGATATCATCACCGAGAGAAATGCATGGTTATTTTTGGGATACAACTTTGTAATTCTATCGCTTTTGTGTGGTCAATTTTTCCTCAAATATAAGAAAAATAATTTGGCAACACTGGTTAGTAAGTTGTCAGTAGCTCCTTCTAACCCCGGCACATCACCTTCAGACATAACCGAGAGCGAGAAGATTTGGCAACAGTTAAATGAGAGAGAGATTTTCTCCATAAGACCTGCAGTTCTCTAAGCAATGATATTGGGTGCACCAATATTTATAAATATTCCAAATCTCTTTTATATATATATATATAAATACTAAATAGATATATCTGATTTGACTTATCATAAGATGCATAAAACTAAAACATTTTCTGAAGACTATATAAAAAGCTATAAATTAATTAATTATTTATTACATTTTGAAAATCCTAAGTCTAAAATCCTCACCATCACTTTTTAGCAATGCCGAGAAGTTATTCTTGCGGGGCTAAATGCTCGCTCAAACCAGGTTAAGTACACATTTTTAAAGGCAAGGAATATTAATGAGCATATTTTGAGACAATTATATTATACATAGGAAACAAAGATACTTTACAACCAATATATATTCCTGTGTCGGTCAGCTATCCAAGATTACATCAGAGTAGTCTAAAGTCGTTTTAACAGCGGACTCCTTATCCTCAAACCTAGAAGAAACATTTAAGCTACCGAGCATTTCATTAGGAAAAAAAAAAAGCTGTTTTGTTCACCAACAGATAAATATGTTAGAATCAGTTCCAATTTAAAATTAAGCCGGTTTGTTAAAACAAAAATAATTAGTAGATGCAGAAAAAAAGTAGCTTAAAAAAAGTAGCTTAAAAAAAATTTTTTTTTGCAAGTTTTGATAGATTGAGGTAAGTTCAAGACTTTAAAATATACCAATCCTCGTGGGTGTGAGGATATTGCTCTCATTTCAAAAGTTAATAAAATAAATACTAATAGTTTTCTTAATATAATTACTAGCCAAGTTTTTCATAAAATTAAGTTGGGACAGGCAGCTACTCAACATAAATAATGTATTGTTCTCTCATGAACATTTTCTTTTTTAACAATTTCAGATTGTCTGAAATTCAAAGATCCCATCTCGATTCCCAGCAAATTTATTTTTATCTCAATATGTTGATATTTCAATACAACATTGTATATACCTTATTAATGAAAAAAAGCCTGTTCAGCCTCTCGAATGTTGCTGCAGTTTAACCAACCAAATTCTACCTGAAAGTAGACAAGAACTTTCCCAAAAGCACTCGAGAGAACCAATGTCTCGGGGATCTCCCAAACAAAAACCAAACTAAAATTTAGTGAAATAGCGCAGATTAAAACAAAAAAACTTTCACAAATTAGTCTGTAGCACAAAGGCATTATATTGGCAAATCGGAAGAAAATAATATATACTAATTATACTAATGAGTTAGGAATAGGGAAGGTTTAGAAAAAGTGTACCTGCATTTGTTTGGAGGGAGTGTGGGAAAACATTTATGAAATCACCACAATGCACCCAACCAGGATTCAAACCTCGAACTCATCATCGGCAGTCCAGTCTATTGCAAGAATGACGCCTTAGACCATTAAATCACCATAGCGGGTACTAAGAATATTGAACGCTTAAAAACACAATTATGTTCAATTTTTGCTGTTATTTAAATCACAAATAAATGTTCACACAACTTAGGTTATCTGATTAGTATGAAATATGTTAATCGTGTTTGCAATATAACATTTTTTAAATTATATTTAATACCTAGGGTCGCTTAGCTATTCAGAATAAAAAATATTTTTAAACTACTTTTTTTTTAAATATATATTCAAGCTTTGGTATGGCTTCAGGAATAATTCATATTAGGTATTCGTTTCTACCTTGTTTCGAATTTAAAAAGTGGACTTTGCAAACCCCTAATAAATAATTACCCAAATATTCACAATTTATGATTTTCTTTTAGAATTAATTTTTGTCAATACACAAAAAATATCTGCACAGATTGTTATCAAATTAGTACTATTTAGTGTTTTTTATTATTCAACATTCGTGCTCACTAAATACAAATGATATTACTAAAGAAACGTTTTCTCCTCCGCTACTCAATAAAGGGGACATTCACAAGATATAAACTCTCCATTCCTGGCTCGACAGACGAGCACTTGGCGAGCGAGCGAGCTCAGTCTTTCCAGTCCTTCTTGATGTCAAAGCTCCACTCCCACTTGAGGTGCTCGTGTTTGTCGTCGTCGGTGAAGAGCGAGTGCACCGTGTAGGATCCCCGGGCCATCATGCCCGTGGGGGCGTCCTCCAGGGGTGTTGTGTAAGACTGGATCTCCGTCTTGGGTGGGTAGCTCCCCACCATGTGCGTCATCTTGTCCACTGCGACAACAGCGTTAGAGGACGATGACAAGGGACCAATAAGATAGAAAGTTTTATTCTATAACCCCTCCCTCCCCACCTGTTGACAAATTGTGTCGCACCAACTCTTAAAACATGTCACAAGAAAGAAAAATAAAGTTTATTCTTCCTTAATTTTGATTTTTTTTTACAAAAAGTTAGAAAAGTAAGTTTCCTTATGCGGTTTATAATAATTAGGGCCAACACTATTTTCTGTTACAAAATTCCCCAGGTTTACTAAAGTTTTCCAAACAGAATTTTTACTCTGATGGACGACTTAGATTGAAGCATAGAAGAATTTTTTTTTATATAACACCGCGTCTTACCACCTGTTCAGGTTATACACTCTGTTAAATTTAGAAGAAGTGAACCCGCATTTGCATGGAGTGTGTGGAAAACCATTCAGGAAAAACCACCCCCAGTTCACCCGACCAAGATTCGAACCTCGATCTCCCCGTCCCCGGCAGTCTAGCTCAACACGACTGGCGCGTTAGCCAACTACGCCACCGAGGGCGGGTAAGAAAGAAGTTGATGTTTCAAATGGACAAAGTGAAGTTATGTAAATAGTGTTTACAACACCATAATTAGACCTCGATGAGTATGTTCCTGAACCTAATATTTCAAGAGTAGGTAGAACAAAAACCTGTGTTCGCATCAGCAGGTCTGGTCCTTACATAAAAAAGTTTTACTATTTAAATCTTGTGACGAGATGTTATGGACACGTGATGAGAATGGAAAAGGAAATGTCCCCAAGGATAATGATGGAGATAGGAGTATGGAAGGAACAATTAAGATGAAGGCATTTTACGAAACTGACCCAGCCACACCATTTAGTTGTTTTTCAACCACATAACGGTATGAAATAAATAACATTTTTAATATAAATGGAAAAATATTGGTATTGTAAAAGTTGAGGAATCAAAATAAAGAATACAAAAATTTATGTTAAATTTATATTCACCCTAGTGGCCTGAATATAGTACAACTTCTCAGATGATATGATCATAAAATTTGGAAGGCATTCTGCATGTAAGGTCTCAAATATATCTTGACAGATTTGCAAGTTTTATTTAGCTTCTTCTGATTTCCTTGTTTACTTGAGACGCCATTTTCAACACGATCAATCACTGTAGGATCTGCCACCAAATAACAACAGTGACCGACTGAATCACCAGTTCAATGCCAATGAAGGGTGAAAATCCTCTCTCTCCATGTTGACCTCGAGTTTATTATCATAGGCTGGCAATGATTCCCACCAAATAGCTGGTACAGTCCCAGCAAGATGTAAAATAGATCTCTGTGGGACATTTTATTTTTTTCATCGAAAAAAGTTAAGCAGTGCACATATAGGATGTGCACAGTTTTAGGAGACAATCATCGCACAATATTCAGGCCAATACGGTAGTTATTATTATAAGCGCCACGTCTCGCTGACCATCCAGGTTTTACACATATGCAATAATTATGCTAAAAGAATAGGGATAAGTAAGGTTGAATTTAAAGTAAATGTGCCAACATTTGTGAGGAGGGAGAGTGGGAAACAAAACAAAAAAAACCACAATACATCCGACCGGGATTCAAATCCTGTCTCCTCCTCATCAGCAGTCTAGTCTACTGCGAGAGTGACGACTTATACCATGTAGCCACCAAAGTGGGTGTTAAATCTAGTGTGTTTTTTTAGCATTATGTCTTACTACCTGTTTGGGTTATATACTTATGTAGTAATTGCGCTAGTTGTTATAAGGATTAGGAAGATTATATTTAGATGAAGTGTACCCATATTTGCGTGAAGGGAGAGTGGAAAACCATTTTGGAAAAAAAACACCCTAAGCCCACCTGACCTGAGATTCAAACCTTGATATCTGAAAAGTAAGGTGGGAGTTGTGATGTTAATTAAAGTCAAAATAACGACAGGTTAAAATAAATACTTTAAAAACTATCGTGATTGTATTTTGTTTTCATTCAATAGTAGAAGTGATAGGCAATGTGGACATGTCTAAAAAACATTATATCAACGAATCAACGTTGTTGTACTCACCAACAGTTGCTGGCGGAACAGAGGCATTAAAGTAACAATAAACTGATATTAGTGACACTTTTAAACTTGATGTAGCAGAACAGTTTATCAGAGGTGTGCCAAGACGACTATTCCCATGTCAAAGTCAAATCGAATAAATTAAATATTCCGGAAGATGAATCAAAGTTTAAATATTGTAATTGTTGGGAGGGAAAAAAAAGTTACATGACTATATAACTTAAGGTATTAAATATGATTTACAAAAATGTTATATTTAAAACAAGATTAGTATATTTCGTCCTTATCTGATAAACAAAGTTATTAAAACATGTGATTTTTTTAACACCGCGCCTTACTACCTGTCCAGGTTATACACATTTGTACTAATTATGCAAATGGTTTTAAGGGTTAGGGAGGTTATATTTAGAAAGTGTAAAACCATTTTGGAAAAACCACCCTCAGTATACCTGACCTAGTCTAGCCTCTGGCAGTTGCTAGTGTGACACCTTATACCATGTGGCCACTGAAGCAGATTAATATGTGATTTATATTTTAGTCTTGTGATCATTAATTTCTGATTAAATCTGAAAACAAAAAAAAGTAATATAAAAATGCAATGTAATTTAAAATATTTAACCTGGCCGAAGGTTTGTAATTGAAGTCGAAGTTTTTTGAAGCTTGACACACCCCTTCAGTTTATCAATACACAACTAGTTGATGGCAAGGAATAAGAATGTTATTCAAACTATATTAAACACGTTTGACCCCAACAGGGGAGAGAAGATCCAGCACAGATATGACGAGCTCCGCTGCTGCATTCCTAATACGAGACTACAAACTACCCACATACTTTAGAGCAGCGCTACCCCAACATGTTTTAACCGCAAACCACCCAGCTTTAATGGGCGTGAAGGAGGGGAGGTCATATTTATAATTATTATTTTTCTATGGTATTTTTTTTCTTTCACTTACCCACTTTTTTTCATTATTTAATATTTTCAAACAATTACAAAAAAATTTCACATTTCATTTAATTTCAAAAACTTATCATGAGCCTCCCATTCCTTGTGGTTTGGGAATGACTGCCTCAGATAGTTTATTATTTTGTGCAGGAGTCTTAGTCCCCAGGTACTATAGTTCTAGGTACTACGATTGTCAGGATTTCACAGCCTTGTTCCGGCATATGTATAACGATGTATTCAGATTGAATAAACACCAAAATATATCATACAAGACAACAGTTTCTAGGATTGCAGTGTTATGTAAAACTGATAACAAAAGAAGACATTTATATTTATTTCCCCGACCAAATAATAAAGAACTGATTGTAATTAATGTTTAAAAAAAAATTCTTAAATGAATAAACTAAATTGCACTTAGTCAACAATAAAAGGAGGGAAATAATATTTTAGAGTTATCAGGATCAGGTAATCACAAGCAGGTTTGCAACATTATGACAACATCTAAGGTCAATGACCTCAGAGAGGGGGGAGGGGGATTACAATATCATCTCTATACGGTGTGGTATAAAGCCCCAACCATTACTGTGTTCTGGAAGGAATTATTTATAGCCAGAGTCATAGAAACATATCAAACATACTGTCCCTTTTATATGTTTCCAGCCATCTTTCCTGTATCATCTGCCAAATAGAATACAATTACCTCCTAAAGATGAAAGAGTTTTTCCTTATAGACAGAATCCTAATGTATAATAGTTATTATTATTAGCACCGCGTCTTACTACCCGTTCGGGTTATACGCACTTACGCTAATGTGTAATGGTAGGGTGATTATGAGATGAAATGAAGGACCTACAGTTTAACGTGGGATCCGAACCACGGTGGAGGTCTGGCATTCCTCACATTCACAAGTTGTGATTAATACACGTCTTGTCAGAGGTGAAGGAAGGGGTTTGGCAATCAGATAAATCTTTGCCGGTACCGAGGATTGAGCCCCGGACTCCCGTCACAGAAGTCCGACGCCTTACCCCTAGACCGCCAGGTCACCTACAATGTATAATAATAGTATTTTGGTAGTAAAAAAGGACTTAGAGAAGAGGCTTCCTACCAAAATAAGGATAAATAACATATCATATTTCACCGCATAGTCAGAATGCCTAATTTTTGTGGAAAAAAAAAAGTGGGTTGCGACCATTACGTGACGCTTTAAGTCCGTGCAACAGTTTTTATATTCACCCATTAAAAAAATGCTTTGTACGTTAATGTATTGTTAGCAGACAATCACTAGTTTAGCATGTGCGGAAATATGTATTACCATATCGTGCGACTTACCCTTGGTAGCTTCGCCTGCCCGCCCCCTACCATTGCTACAAACTACGCAGCTCGACTTTCAGAAATATATCTACTGTTAAACTGCATGCGCTGAGAATTCCCAGCTCGCGGTGTGTGGGAAGACAATTGCGCACCCAAGGTCGAAAGTTATAGATATTTAGGGATGTGTAGAAATGAGGAAGTATCCTGGCTCTGTTCAACTTTTAAATTGATGTGATGAACAGGACTGTACCACGCGACAATCACGTTATGAAATTTTATAAACAAATTTTTGGACTGAAAACACGAGAGCATGAGGATTATGTGGTGAAATATGTTGTACATATTTATGACAGCATTCAGCCCTGAGCACACACCTGGGACCCCCATTCGGTACGTCTTCTGGATGTATTTCAGTCCGTGAACAATCTCCCTCTGGACAATGAAGTCGATACGAATCCTGTAGGATACACCCTCTTTGATCGCAAACACCTGGAAAACAGTCAGCTGCGTTGTACGCTACAGTTGTCAGCTCAAAGAGCTGTCAGCTTACCAAGAAGTGAAGATAATTCCTCTTGTTATCATAGAAACAACTTCACTTAAATTCATGTAACACTTCAACTCCAGACTTTATAGATAGGTCCCAGTTCATGATATAGACCCCATGACTACTAATAAAATACATTTGAGGTAAGTTTACCTAACGTGCACTTTCTGAACCAACTCATATCAGCGCACAAGAATTTCTATGAGCGAGAGCGAAAGGGCCTAACAATTTTGCCGGCAAAGGTATTTTCACATACCTTCCAGGGTTATTTTACACGTGGGTATGAGAGCTTAACTTCCCATCTGTAGGAAAATGTGCTATGGATTTTTATCGCTCAAGGAAAGTCTGTAAATCCCCGGCTGGGTTTGAATCCAAGATTATCGGGTTCTGAGGTGAGCACTTGACCTTAAGATCATTGGGGTCAACTAGGGACAGTGAACCTCTTAAAATTCATATACGAGATTTGTAAGTAAGAAGAATTTAAGAAAATGTGGCCACGACCCATCTCTACATTAAAACAAAACTTGTTGGTAAGCCTGACATTCTGTGTGTTTCCCAACCTGCCATTCGACCAACACTGTACCTGTTTCTTGAGCTGGGAGATGTCGCCAGTGAGGTCGAGTTCCACGTCGGGCCTCCCAGGGACACACAGCGCCAACTTCTTCACAATCACTTTGCGCGGGTCATCGGGTTCTGCACAAAGTCATACTATGTCTTAGGATAACTTGGCGAGGAAGAAAGCCGAGAAGCTATTAAGTTCAGTAATATTGTTTAGAGGGGTGTACAAAGTTTCAGAAGTTTGCGAACTACCGTATGCCTTAACTCCGAGAGAAAAATAAATTAGGTCAGATAATTATGAAGCTCCGTCAATAAAAATATTAGCAGCCAAAATACACATGTACAAATTAGAGTCATAGGTTCATAGGTATATTTTACAAATTTAATAAAACAGATACCACTATTTTCAAAAAAATTAATCTGTACAAACTTATAAATTGGTAGTGGAAAAAATTGAGCGGTTATTAAACTTACCAACAATTATATTCCCGGTTTTCGCTTCCCCGAGAAGTTTCTCCTTGTATTTCCTTAGACTTTCATCCTCTTTGTCTGCCTCAAGGATTTCGTCAATAGTCTTCTCAGGAGGAGGTTTGTATTTGGTGTCTACCTCGTCCTCTATGTGCAGGTGTTCCACGCCCTGAGCGGCTGTGTCTGCCATTAAATACTGTGCGAGAGAGAATATCAAGCCTGGATCGAAATAAACAAACAGCGTACACAATAATGTGGTACTACATGGGGTAGTACCGATCCTAAACTTAGTTCTACTGTGGTGAGCTTGCTTACATCTATTCACTAGGGCCTACTCTTCATATAGAATGATCTTTATATCATAAAGCATCCAAAATGTTGATATTTAATTTATTTTTTACAAAACAAATTTATAAAGATAGTCAACATATTTTTGTTCCTGTGCCATCTTGGAGAGGGGTTTTAATTGTATGGTTATAAAAACCTTTGAACCTTTATGAATATGTTTTTAATTAGATATATATTTTAAAGTGTGTGTAGTAATAAGAAGCAAATAAAATAAACATAATTATATTGTAATAAAACAAATAAAATATTTTTTGTATACTCAATGTGAACTGTAGACCTACTATCCCCCACACAAACGTTTCCTGAACAGGTTCTTCTAAGTGAAAACTTCAAATGTTCAATAGAAATACAATTTCAAGGAGTTATTTTCCGCTGACGAAAAGGTTTGATGCCTTGGTTTTGCAGGTCCATAATCAAGGGACAGGGTTCAATCCTGATTATGAACACTGAAGGTGGTTTTACCTCTTCCCCGAACAAATACCAATACATTTCCTTAAAATTTGTCATCCTTACTAGCCAACATACAGACAATTTGGAATATAAAAAAAATAGGTTCGAATTTCGAAAATTTCAGAATGTAATATGTAGGCCTACGTTGCACTGAAATGACAATAATACAATTTAATGGACTGCAAGAACAAGGTTTTAATTTATTTTAAATATGAATGTAATTAGTAAATTAAAACAGTAGGCCTTTTTAAATTTTGTATCTCTTCGCTTAGTAAAAATGTTCATTTTTCTCTTGCGTGATGTCCGGGAGGTCTTAAACTTAATTTTTTGTTTAAATTTGATAGCTATGGATATTAGTCATCAATTACCAAATTATATCCATAAAATAATATGTCCACTATCAGCTTTTTGAGTTAGAGATATTTATTTTACTTACTTGGAAAGAAACACAAAATAAGAACTGTCAAATGAAGACAGAAAACACCCAATACTATTATTTAACGTTATCAGAGAACTAATCAAGCTCCACCTTATTCTATGATGAAACGGAAATTACGTCTAGTAAATGCTTTCTAGTTTCCAAGCTGCACAGCATTAATTTTAAGACAAGGAGGTTTATAATGAAGGAGATAAGTTTACACTGAACATGAGTGAACTACAAATAGAAAAGGCTAAATTTGTCTATACTAGCGCTAGTATATCTGAAGCTGTTTATTTACAAAGTCATTAGGCGATATTAAAATTATATAGACTTAAAAATAAATTATTATTGCTAGATAGTGTATTAGCGCTCACAGAAGGGTTTAAGATTAAAGCTCAGCTATCAGTGAACTTTACAGTAATGGGATTTGTGTATTTACTTATAACTAAGAGAACACTACCCTCCATTGGCAATTGACCAATGCTGGCTTTATATACATGCATAACGCATAATAAATAATGCATATTGTGTAGTGAATAATTCATTATAAAACTATATGGTTTATAATGAAAAGTAATGTTTAAAGTATTACTTAAATTGATTGTCTTTTATTCAAAGAAAATGACACAACATATGCATACCTAGGTAGGGTCTCTAATAAAAAAAAGTTAATTCAACTTTATATTACCCGTACTTTTAAACCAAATTTGATTTTTGTTTGGTTCTGATTTCATTATTGTCATGAATAACACGATATACATAAGTTTCGATTGTAAACACCATTATTGAAAAAAAAAAGTATTTCAACTTCTCGTGTATATGTGCTATGCACTATTTGTTATTAAAAATGCGTTATTCGCGAATATAAAACCCAGCCTAAGTTATTATGACAATTATTTATGTTGTCTGTTTCATACTGAGAGGACAAATTTGTCTGTTCTCTTTATAGTTCTTGATTGAAAACGAGTCTCTGGCCTATAAAATGGTTATTTTTTAGAA
The DNA here is from genome assembly GCA_902155825.1 of Timema genevievae. Lineage (NCBI taxonomy): Eukaryota > Metazoa > Arthropoda > Insecta > Phasmatodea > Timematidae > Timema > Timema genevievae. Next base: position 216,140 of record CABFWO010000588.1, on the reverse strand, counting down.
ATTGCTAAGTATTTTTTTCATATTTGGGCTTGGATACATTTCCACGCAAGAAAACACAATTCAAATTGAAGATCAATATTATCCATTTATGAATAAAGCCTTCAATATAGTAAGATATTATTTTAATAATGTTGTCAACTAAATACATTATTAAATTACAAAACAACATTAATCAACTTTTTAATTTAGTTCTGAAAAAATATATAAAACGACAGCATTAATAAATTTAGACCTAATTAAAGCCGGTAGTTTATTTAAGTGTAAGACGTTATATTAATTGAATTAATTAAATTTAATATCTCAAATAATATTATGTAGGGGCAATCTTTCACAGCAGAAAGTTTTGCCACCATCCACATACAAGTGGAGATAAAGGCATTATTCCATATTTTTTTATTATTTAACTTATTTAATTATTTAAAGATAAATCGTGAAAATAAGTATATAGAAGCTTAATAAAATCTAATCTTTCCATGTTCACGGTTTATATATTCGGTTAATAAAAAATAAATGAATCACAGAATTTGTTTTAATTATTTCACGTGAAAGGAGAACCCAAAATATTTTACCATCATAGACCCCTTGAATCATGTAGGCGAACATGATATATTATCAGTAAAAATATATGTCATGCGCAGAGCCAGTAGCAATGTACTATGCATGTGAAAGAACCATGTAGGAGTCCCGATTATCCAATATATAACGTGCCTCAAGGAAGGGAAGCAAACTACTATTATTATTAGCACCGCGTCTTACTACCCGTTCGGGTTATACGCACTTACGCTAATGTGTAATGGTAGGGTGATTGTGAGATGAAATGGAGGACCTACAGTTTAACGTGGGATCCGAACCACGGTGGAGGCCTGGCATTCCACACATTCACAAGTTGTGATTAATACACGTCTTGTCAGAGGTGAAGGAAGGGTTTGGCAATCAGATAAATCTGTGCCGGGACCGAGGATTG
>CABFWO010000588.1:185603-214449 GCA_902155825.1 Timema genevievae | reverse complement strand
ATGCCTCCATCTTCCTCCTTTAATCTCTTCCATTCTTCTCCTCTCACTTGAACACTTTCTGTTATCTGCTCCTCCAATCTATTTCTTGGGCATCCATGCGGTCTTTTTCCTATATACTTCATTTCCAACACTTTCTTTGGCATCCTATCCTTTTCCATCCTCATTACATGTCCATACCATCTCAGCCTTGCTTCCTCTACTATCTTATGTATTCCCTGTACTCCTACTCTTTCCTGGATAATTTTATATACATAAAATTTTATAATTAATATATATTTATTTTTTATCAAAACTTTTTTTTTATAAAATTTGGTCTTACTTTAAACATTGATAAAAAAAAATCTTACAGTAAGATAGTCTGGCCCCCCCTTCCCTCCCCCCTTACTCGCAAGAAATTACCGACCTTCGCCCCAATACCCTTAGCTACTTATCTTCCCCATCTCACACCTTGAGCTGAGGTGCTGCCTTTAAAAAAAATAATTAAATCAACATTTTTCCTTCACTCAAAAAAAGTGTGCCTCGCTCCCTGCCATAGTGGAACCATGCAAGGTAAGCCCAGGTGTAGGGAGAATTTAATATGGGTGGGTGGGGGGGGCGAGGTTCAAAATCGTTAGATGTTAAGAATTGCTATTAAACCCAAAAAAATAAGAACATTGTTATTTTATAAAGTAGTGGTGGAACTTTATTTTGAGGAGGCCCACCCGGTAACAAAACAGTTTTTTATGGACTTTATACCTTCCTCTCCACCAGTTGATGTTAGAAAATTAGATGCCTCTCTATAAGCTATTTTAGAGTGGTCCTTCCCTGGCCAAGTTTTGAAAAATGAACGCTTCAAGTTATTTAGGAACTATGATACAAAGCCATTTTAAAATCCATATTAAAAACTTCAGAAAATGTTGGAGGTATGGGCAGGGGGGGGAGGGGCGGACACACCCACATATATCCCCCCTCCTCCTCCCTACACCCATGAAGGTACATAGCCTTTGATGGCATACAAAGTGTACATCCAAATAAGCGTGTAGTCATAGTAACACTTAAACTCCCTTCTAGAGGCAGACCCTGTAATGTAAAACTTTTTTTCAATGAAATATTGTTTATATTACAAATAATAATACAATATAAAAAAACACTTTGGTACTTTGGTAAACTTGCAGGAATGATGACATTTTTCCTCATCCAGTTATCAAATGGCCGAGATAATTTTTATTTAACTGCTTACTCTGACGCCATCGAACTATTTTGCACAGTTATTTTTTATGCTTGAGAAAAACCTCAAATTTTAACATGATTATAATGTTTTTACAACTGAACAAAACTCTACAACACCTACAAAAAAAATGTATTTGATTGCTACCTTGCAAGTTTATTGAATTCTTATACGACCAATAGGTACATACCATATTGTTTACTCAAAAATTTGGTGCAAAAGTAGTGTTCTCTTAAGGACTTAATGGTGTCTAAAACTTGGTTTAATCTTCAGAGTTGAAATAGCGGTGCACAAAACCATCTTTCAAGTACTTGATGTAATCAGAGGTTCAATTAATGTTTTGTTGTTGCAATATTACTGCAGAGAATTGTAACCCAGTATTGTCATAAAGAGCTCCATTGTTGCAATATTATGTTGCGGAAGTATCTCTCAAAGACTTGATGTGGTCTAAGAGCTGTGAACAGTCTTTAGTGTTGCGGAAGTTCCCCAGGCTATTATTTAGCTTCTCCCAGAGAAGTCGCGGGTGAATGTGGGAAACATCCTTCAGAGCATCTGGAAATATTACATAACCTGATCAGGTTTGGCCCAATAGGAATCATGTTTGCCTACTCAAATAACAATACTCAGTTTGGTTCTAGAAATGGTCGAAAATAGAGTTATAATCATTCACGGTACTCAATTAACATCCAAAAGGATGGGTAAAGGGTTTGTACTAGAAGTAAGCTAGATTTGTAGGTTATGTGCTGTTATAACCAGTGCAGTTAGAAGATGTACATAATAAGACGTGGTGTTAAAAAATTTTTATAAAAAAAATCAAATGATGTTCCGGCCGGGAAACATAAAAATCAAAGCGGTTTGGAATTATATTTGTAAGAAGGTACAGGAAAGGTGGACAGAAATATATAAAAGGGACGAACACAATATGGCTGTTACAATGAAAAGAAGAACACAGTTCACACTTTACACTGCTGCCACTGGACAAACAGGTAATTGCCTCTTGGAAGAAAATCTATCGTTACCGCCCAATCCCCTGAACTAGGTTTCACTATAATTAGTTACCTAGCATAATTCCCTGGAAGATGGGATCAGGGTCGTCCAGATGTACCAGCATGGTGGTGTAAAGGGCGTCTACCAGGGCCGAGGAACACTGGACATCGTAGTCGGGCGGCAGAGGGGTGTACAAGGTGACAACAGTCTTAACAGCTGCTACACGCACATCGTTGTTTATGTCATCGAGGCGTTTTATTACAACTGTAAAAAAAAAAAATTGAATTGAAGCAATCACTGACAACTTTAATAGATTATCATCAACAACTGTTTCCAGCCTGTGGTCAGGTCAGTTTAGTAATATGCCTCCAACTTCCTCTATCCTTCCACCGCTCTTCCTCTTCTAATTGATTTCAATATTCTCCTCTCACTTGCACCTCTTTCTTGGCCTCCATTGCGCCCTTTTTCTTACATACTTCATTTCCAAAATTTTCTTTAGCATTTTCTCTTTTTCCATCTTCATTACATGACCATACCATCTCAGCCTTGCTTCCTCTACGATCTCATGTACTCCAACCTCCTCATTACATGACTATACCATCTCAGCCTTGCTTCCTCTACTATCTCATGTACTCCAACATCCTCATTACATGTCCATACCATCTCAGCCTTGCTTCCTCTACTATCTCATGTACTCCAACATCCTCATTACATGTCCATACCATCTCAGTCTTGCTTCCTCTACTATCTCATGTACTCCAACATCCTCATTACATGTCCATACCATCTGAGTCTTGCTTCCTCTACTATCTAATGTACTCCAACATCCTCATCACATGTCCATACCATCTCAGTCTTACTTCCTCCACTATCTCGTGTACCCTAACTCCTGCAAATCCTGTTTCTCCTCGTGGTAGAACCTCCACAAACATGACGGACCTAAACTCGGAGGTAGTTGAGCAGTGTTGCCACCCACCTGGGAACACCTGGTGGATGAGGTCGGCGTTGAGCCGGCCGCTGCTCCTCGTCAGTTGAACCAAAGCCCTCAGCACCCGGCAAGCGAGGAGACGGGTCTTGCGGGCTGAGTCTTCCACCAGACCCAGGACAAGGGGCAGACACATGTCGGTAACACGGACCATGGAGGGAGGGACGGGGTCCTGGAGTGCCGCCCACAGGCACGCCACAGCGGAGGTGCGCACAGTCTCGGCAGTACGGCCCGCCTGCCACACCAGGCCGGGCAGGATCACATCTGAAACCCACACAGAGTGTCGCCGGTCAAAAACTGATTTGTAATTAAATCAAGTGCCTTTGACATTTTATAATACATCCTTGAATAAATGTTATAGCTTGGTAGGAAGTTAAAAAACACTACTATTAACTACCTTTTTACACAGTGCACCCCCACTACAACAATACCGTGGCACCGCGGGGAGTTACAGTGTTTGGGTGGGAGCCCCAAGATAGCATTTTAAATCAAGTCTTCTCGTAGATGGTTGCAAACCGACTTCTTTTGTCATGCACTTTAGCATGGCCCCTGCTCAACTAGGGTGAAACTCCGCCCCCACTATTTAGACATACAATCAGCTCGTTGAGCTCGAAATTCCGTCAAGCGATCCAGGTTCTATCGGTCGCATAATGCTCGCTCGTCAACAGGAAATAGTACGCCATTCTCAGCAGAATGCTAACCTGACAATGTTTTACTTTCAAGGAAAGGAGCAAGTGTGTATTAACATCTCGCTTGAATAAACTTTAAAATAATATACTCTTATATTATTACATATTTACAAACATATTTCTACAAGGAAAACCTCTTTTTGCTTTATGAGGTAATTGTATTATATTTGTAGGAAGGTACAGGAAAGGTGGATTGAAACATATAAAAGAGATGAGTTAACACTTTACACTGCTGACACTGGACAAAGAGGTAATGTCTGCCTCTTGAAGAAAGTCGATCGTTACCGCACAATCCCTCGACCTAGGTTTCATTCTATCGGAACTCGTCAGGAGGGAGTGTGAAACGCGTAACGCAACTTAGTAAAAGAAGAAACCAAAAACACAAAAGGAAGAAAATGGAAAATTGTGAAGAATAATAGACCACTAGAAAGGAACATGTAAAAGGTATAACATAAAGGACAAACACAGGAAAAGGACATTGGATGCGAATATAATAATATAATATATTAAACCTAAGTTGGGGGATTGGGCGGTGACGATCGATTTTCTTTAAGAGGCAACCATTACCTCTTTGTCCAGTGGCAGCAGTGTAAAGTGTGAACTGTGTTCTTCTTTTCATTGTAAAAGCCATGTTGTGTTCGTCCATTTTATATGTTTCTGTCCACCTTTCTTGTACCTTCTTACAAATATAATATTCACAAACATATCAATATTTCGATGTCACATGGTATCTAGTTAGGAATAAGACCAAACAGGAAGTTGGCTTTAATCCAACAAGTGATGTTTTCATCCTCCAAACACTAAGTTGGCATCAATGAAGTTGAAATAATTTCTATGGAAATATTTTTCTAGCTCGATTAAAGCGGACTACAGAAGAGGTGACTAATGTGCCCGATAGTCTACACCTGACCAAACTATGTTGTCTGTAGCCGGCTTGAGAGTCCAATGTTTTCGTTCAAACTCGACTTGTCAGACTGCTGACCGACCTCTTAAGAAAATAATATAGTATTTCTTCATAAAAGAAAAGCTAATAAACTAATCTCCACGGGAACCCGAGCTGACGGATGTGAATGCGACATACCTTGGACAACGGTGACTCTGAAAGTGTCTAACTCGTCAGAGCTCCCCAGAGGACTGTTCTTGGTGTCGAGAAGTAGGGCTAGGGAGGTGTACACACTCAGCTTCACCCTGGGGTCCTTGTCTGTCGTCGTCAGATACACCATGAGGGACGAGATGATGCCAAGGTAGGGGCCCGCAGTCTCATCTGCGCACAAATAAAGCTCTAATGGGTGATCCTCCAGTTAATTAGCTCAGCAGATGTTTCATCCTAAGAGGAGTTTAAAGTAAAGTTGTTCATTTCACCAATGATACACTTTTCGGTAATGCCGGGAATCGATACCGGGACCCTTAGCTCAGTAGGCAGACAACATTTTACAAATCTGAATCTACATATTACCTATTAATCTCAAATTTTGAATTTAAATCTGAATCTTGTAAGAAGGTATCAACATAAGATGAAATGGATATATAATAGAATAATAGAAAATATAAATGCTAACATTTATTTATAACGTTCAAACAGTCAGTTAAGTGTTAAATTAATGGTCTGGGGTCTGGTTGCTAAGTGCGTGAGAGCTCCGGTTAATATCCAGTGTTTGCTAAGTGGTTTGAAGGTGACCTTAAAGCTCTAAAACAAATTACAGATCAAAATTCGACAAGAAACATATTATTTAATTTTTTGAATCTCAGATGACATTTTCTCGGATCCGTTAATATCCTTAAGGATTCAAGGATTCCATCATATTTTGTCTCTAGGAGGGACACTTACAAGAGACAAGTTTCTCCACAAGGGTCTGGAAGATGGATCTTTGCGGACTGTTGAAGATCCATGTATCCAAGGACAACTGTAGGTCCTGGAACAGTGACCCCGCGTGACGACTGTACACAAGATGTGGGGGCTCCAACCCTTCCGTCTGCCCCAGCCTCATCAATAGCTCTGCAACACACATAGCCCTCACCATCACCATCATCATGACCATGACCATGACCATGACCATGACCATGACCATGACCATGACCATCATCATCATCATCATCATGATATAAGCCAAACATATTTTTCCCAAGCTTTCATCACGACCCATGTGTTTTACCTGTCTAGGCTGTTTAGAGATAAAAATTAATTTTTTTATTAATTTTTTTCTCTCAAAAATAACAAAATAATCTTGTTTCATGTTTTTTTTGTGTAGCTGAGGAATAAAAAATTAGAATAAATCCTGTGGCTGCTCACACACCAACAATTTGTATCTAACATTTCTGGAATCTTATTTTGACTAAATCTTTATTAAGAATGTATTAATTTAAGACCTTTATAATTTACTTTTTTTAAATTACAAAGCGTAAATTTCAAAGTTTTTCCAGAGTCTCTATAATGGTAATTTAAATGATGATTTATTTTAATTAAAATATTTATAAACTCTAGAGTATTTTTTCAATTATTTTCTCTAAAATATTTAATTTTCGAATTTAGTGTTGAGGCCGCCTATTTGCTTTCTCTCACCCTCGGCCGTGTTCCTGACCGCCGTGTCCCCAAGAGCAGCGCCCGGGAACGTAACGTTGAAGAACTGCTGGGAGACAGGTTGGACGCTCTCCTCGCACACGCTCAGTATTGCCAACATACAGTTTTGCAAGTAGCGTTGGAACAAGTCCTAACGCAACAGTATGAAAAACATTCAGAACACATTTTAACTAAACATGACTCAATTACAACTAAAACTGCTGTCTCACTAACCGTTGAGGTCAGGATCAGGATAGTGAAATAAAGAGGAAGTGTATCTACATTTGCGTTGAGGGAGAGCAGAAAACCTTTTAGGAAAAACTACCTTCAGACCACCCAAATGAGATTTGAGTATCGGGTGCCCTGCCATTGGCAGTCCAGTCTTGAAGGTTTTATTTTTTAATTTGAGATATATAAGATGAACTTTTTGAACCGACAGATTATATTGGTACATGATTTACAAACTAACTTAGCCACGGAACAGATAAAACTCGGCTGTTAATGTATCACTGTGGCGAAGGAAGTGACCTTAGGGACTTAGTTCAGTAGGAAACAGACTAGCCACTGTGTTAAGGTGTCACAATAGTTTTAAATCGATGTTTCATCAGAAATATGGACAGTGAATGTAAGAAAGAGTAGGAGAGTGGAGGCCACGGGAATGAAGTTTGTGAGGATGAGGGAAGGATAGAGGAAGATGGAAGCATTTTACTAAACTGACTCAGTCACCGGCTGGAAACAGTCGGTGGTGATTATGTTTCAATACATACAATCATCATCATCATCATGAACAGTTCCAGCCATTGGTCGGGTCCGTTTGGAACACAAGCCTTTCCAAAATATCCTTTCTCCCTCTACCCTCAAAACTTCTCTGCACTCCCTTCAGCCACATTCTTTTTTCAACGTACAAACCCTCAGTCCATTTTCTTTGCCGGATTGAGGGTTTTTGATCCATTCTTGAATGCAAGTTGTATAACCACTATAGGCCGGCAAGTCATATCACTCACCGACTGCTGCCAGCAAACATCGTGCCTCTGCAGAAAGTTGGTGACGCCCTCCAGTTCCTCGAAGAGCGCTGATTTCTCGCTCCCCCATAATATCCCGGCCAGTACCTTCAGGTGTCCATGGGTGACACCGTCCTCCATTGCAGGCAGCACCAGACTCAAGGTCACACTCGGAGGTACAAAGTGGGCCAAGTATTTTGCCGCCTTCTCCACCTGAAGAGGGTTCAGTAACACGTTAGACGTGGAGATTATGGGCGCTAAGTAGGTTTACAACGAGCTTTGGAAGCAGGCATGTTAACCCCATGGGGGGAGGCATTCAATCAAGGCTGTAGCAAGAATTAAATGTTGATGGATAGAGCAGGTTTGGGGTTGCACAGCCCCCTAAGCCCTGAAGGCCGAGAATATTTATGAATATTAAATGCTTTTAGAAATTAATTGAAGTAGTTTTATAGTAATTAAGAGATTTAAATAATGCAAATGGTATTGATGCTAGTATTTGTGTGTTTTTTCAATTGTTAATTTTGTGTGTAACGGTAAACTTTTTGAATATTAGGTTTAAGTCAGAAGCCTCGTCTTGAAATGTAGCCTATACATTCGACACATCTTCAATGCTAAATATTTTAGTTATACTTCATATTATTTAAATTTCTATTAAAATTATTTGTGGCATTGGGGAAGGGGTGGGGGTAAATACCTTGATTGACCCTCTCCCCCTTGAGTGCACCACTGCTTACAGCAAAAGATATGTGTAAATATCTTAGCAATAAACCAATGACATAGCGATGGAGTATTAATAGTCCGAGATAATCTCCCCTATGTTAGTCAGAGTTTACTTATCTAAATAGCTTCTGGAGCATAAATGATCAAGTTGGAAGACTTGTTTGTTTCCAAGCAGCATTGTGTGAGATAAGTTAGGCTTTAAGAAATAGTTTTAATTGCAACATGAGTTGGAGAATCCACCTGATTCCCTCTCACCAAGATCTGATGGACGCTTGATCCATGTACCACTTCTTTTTACATTTATTATGATTTTTTTGCTTTGAGTATTGCTAACTGTGTGCTTTTAAACACACTAGGCTAATTGAATAGGCTCTGTCTCTCTTATGCTTTCAGAAATGTGCCCATACCACTCTTAGCCCTGACATTAATATTTACTTAAATTTCTAACCATGTACAGTAGCCCCGTGGCTTCTTTGGTGCTGACTGACAGCTCACAACTGACTTCTGACAGTCAACATTTAGGTATATACCTAAATTTTGACTGTAAAAAGTGACAGCTGCTAAACACATGTTTTTTGCAGATCATATGGTTCGGCGTAGGGATACATAATTTAGTCTGGTAGCTTTTCAAAGCCGTCAGCTGTGAGCTGTCAGTCAGCACCAAAGAAGCCATGGTGCTACTATAGCTATCATTACAATTTGAGGACCGCCTTTGTGGTCTAGTGGTCAGAGGTTCTGGCTACGGACCCAGAGGACCTGGGTTTGACTCCCAACGCTTCTAGATTTTCTGAGAAGTCTTTCCAGATTATCTGGAAAGCAGAACCACTTTTATATAAGCACACATCTTCAAATATTTCCCTTGAAATAATCTCTTGACGTCTTTGGACAACAGTGGTTGAGGGTCCTCAGCCCCCAAATCTTCCCTGCAACTTTTAGAGTACAGCATAACTATTAATTTTCCTCAGAATATGCCACTGTCGGCAAATGTTTCCCAGAGAGACTCACATTCTCGACAACCCTAGCGTCGTCATCTTGCACGGCGCGGTACATCGCGGCCAGCAGCTTCTCCAGGTGGTGCGTGAGGTGAGTCTCAGCATTCAACACCAGCTGGCACAGCAGTTGTGACGCCTTCAAACGCACGTCAACCTGCCAGTCTCCCAGTTCGTTGGCCAGGGCAGGTATGATCTTGCCGGCATTCCTCTGGACCAATGTCCGGCAGCCGAGGTTTGGTCGTCGCACTGCAATTCACTATCAATCGTTTAAAAGTCCATCCTCCTCTAATAAAGAAGATCAGAACTTGACCCAGATGGGATACAATGCAGGTATGAACCATCACGGAACATCCCGGCTATGAAGTTACAACAGTTATAGATTAATATCATTCACACTAAACCAAGAGAGGGAATCTAAGATGGTTTAGTGGCTTAATGTAGTATTAACAAGCTTAAGGTGGATGTCAAACAAGTTAAGGTTCAATATTTTTAGCATTTTTATATGTCAATGACAGGAAACATTAGGCCTAACTACTTTGAACCCAAACACATGATGACATAATCTGGCGCCAACTGTTAACTACCTGGAGCACAAATATGAGATAATCTGGTGTCTACTGTTAGCTACCTAGAGCCTGAATACAAGATGACATAATCTAGCACCAACACTCAAGTGTTTATCAAGAAAATCAAGAAGTACTTATATTCGATTGGTCAAGATCTGAACCAAGGACTTTTGTTGATAATACGGCGCATGCAGTTATAAATTATCCTTACAATACTTATTCAACACAAACAAAGTGATGCTATAAGGTTACTTCCCCCGAGTCGGTACCAAACGGATATAGTGACGCCCTCTAGTTACCCACCTTCGGGGGGGTAGTGGCTCGGGGGCTGGGTCAGGAAGTCCATTGTGTCCTTGAGGTCTTTCTCGTTCTCAAGCAAGTACTGCTCCCCGATATTCTGCCAGAGTTCCCACGCCTCTGACGCCAAGTCCGGCATCTCGTCGCACAGGCTGTCAAGACAAACAAAACATGACTGGCTTACGTAGCGCTGAGGGGGTACACGTGACCACAGTTAAATCTAGATACTTGCTTCAGTTACCATTATTCTCATGTGACATCTTAAATAGCTCCTGATATTTGAATGAATACTTTTAATTTAATTGAAAACTGACACAGTACTTTATAGTTTTATTGTTAATGCAGAGCGTTAATTTAGCACCCTAATGTACGAGGCATGCTATATAGTTAGACTCACCTCGTGAAGTCACAGTCAGTGAAAGTACGAGGCATGCCATATAGTTAGACTCACCTCGTGAGTATTAGAGGTAACAGTCGGTGAAAGTACGAGGCATGCCATATAGTTAGATTCACCTCGTGAAGTCACAGTCAGTGAAAGTACGAGGCATGCTATATAGTTAGACTCACCTCGTGAGTATTAGAGGTAACAGTCGGTGAAAGTACGAGTAGCGGTCAGGGAGCTTCATGAGCCAAGCGGCCACAACTCGCGTGATGGCCTGTCTCACCCCTGGGACCTGGTCGAACATACGTTCCCCCAAGGGGCCCATTACCGGGTCCACAGACTTGTTGTTGCCATGGCAGACCACGTCTCCTGAAACAAGGTATATGTGCTCTTGGTCAGTTCACCCCTGGGACCTCCTGATTAGTGTGAAATAGAACCCCCTTGTAATAATGACTTCTACTGTTTTGGATTCAAACCAGATATTCAGATACCAGTGGTTTAACGAGTATGGTAGCGTAATTTCAACCAGGGAAAGGGTCTTTGAGTATTTAGTGAGGAAGATACTAAATTTATAATTACTTTTTTTAGCACCCTGTCTTACTACCCGTTCAGATAATACGCTTATGTACTAATTTTGCTAATCTGTTACAGATGAGAAAGATTATACTCAGAGAAAAGTACCCACATTTGCATGAAAAACCATCATCAGAACACATGACCGGGATTCAAACCGCAATATCCCCATCATCGACAGTCAGGTCTATAGCAATGAGCGACGCCTTAAACCATTTGGTCACCGAAGCGAGTCCTCTTTTGACATAAACATTTTCTGAATAATGCCACTAAAATATGTAGCCTATTCAGAAAGTGTTAAGGAGTAGATTGTTCAAGATGTATAAGTTATATCCCTGCTATGTTAACTTGGCATCCAAAGGTCAGACACTGCAATCAATGACTTGACATTCTTTTTCCTTAGCCCCTTTTCTATTTCCCACATTCTCCTCATCCTCAAATTAGGCTTATTTATATAATGTGACTTTATTTATTTGTAACTGTACCTATGGAGAGAATAGCTGTTATTCTTATTCTTGAATGCTGATGAGAGAAATTCTGTAAAATCGGTTTGACAAGCGATTCTGACTGCATGAAAAAAACTTGAGGAAGAGCTTTCGCCAATGCTGATGCACACAGGCAGCTTTCTTGTTTAATTTTAGGGTAGGGATCGACAATTGTTATAGTCAAAATGTTTATTAAGTCATTTAAATGAGGAGCTAATTTTGAACTGTATTTCTCAACTAAAAGTTGTAGTAGCGAAATGAGAGAAAGTCTGACTTCTTCAGATTGTTCCACTATTTCCTGACCTCCTAATCTTTGTACGAGTACAGGCATGAGGTATGAAATCATATCCTCATTGAAGAGCGAGTAGTGATTTATAATATGTTTCACAATACCAACAGCCAGTTCCCTGCAAGCTTCAGATCTGTCCATGAATAATCGCAAGATCTGTTTAAAAATTGGTAATACATCATAGTCTCCAGAACTAAGGTCAATATTTTCAATATCTTTGAGCAATTGTTCACAAGCTTTTCTTCTTTGTATTTTGTCATCACTTTGAAGTGTATTATAATACTTGTCCAACAAAGAAGTCATATTATTAGGTTGACTTTTGATAAAACAGATAATATTCAAACATACGACATAGCAACAACAAAAATATCCGCCATTTGTAAACAAAATATAAAGGTCTAAGATAATAGATATACTGTAGACCGGGTTGCTAACTCTCTTGTTATTTGACGACTTTCTGACTCCTGAGTGTCATCATAATTTCCAGGAGTATCGAAAGTGTGGTATAGTATGGTCGACGGTTACCGAGGCTCATTCAATTGTTGAAAACAATTTAGTGTTATTCTTTCCCAATAGAGTTGGCCTTTTATTATTTATTTATAAGCTGTTTATAAAATGACAATAACATTAGGAGAAAAAAAAGGACCTAAAAGACGAGAGACAACTGTTAACATGACGTTGAACTAGTTGATTATGAAATATTTAATTTTATTATTAGTAGGCTAAATTGAGATTTAAGGCTGAAGGGTTCGTTGTGCTGATCACATGATACCCTTTATCCACATATGTTGGCATTATCACCACTAACGCTGGTAGGGTGTAGCTTTTTGGTATAGCTCGTTTGACGGCCTATGCCATAGAGATCTTTAGCGTTATATGTAGGCTATTGTTTAATTAAATACATAACTGATTTTAAACATAAGATAGATACCGTGGATAAAATTGGGATAAGGCATTGATTGTTCATAATTTTTTTTAACGATGTCAAAAACAGCAAATCAATAGTTTTAGAAGTACATACCTACAATATAAAATACGTTTAAAATGTTAACTTTCTCTTGGCTCATGTTCAGTAAAATCAATAAAATATATTTAAACTTCCGAAATAGACTTAATTGAAATTTAAATCCAAATAGTAGATAGATAAAAGATATAATTAAAACTATATGGGACATTTTGAAATATTTATATACCTTATATGGGTCGGTAATATTTACATTCAACTGTTGTATAAACTAGTTAGCAGTGTCGCATAGATGGCGCGCGTTAGTTAAATAATTTCAATTTTTAAATAATATCAACAAATACTTATTTTCAAAACTATTAAATATTTTGCATGTTTGCAAAGTCATAAATAGATAAATTTTAATATAAAGGCTTATTAACACACACAAACTGAAATATAAAAGACAAAACTTTTTTAACAGTTAGGGTTGTTTGAGACTTATCATGTCTTTTAGATCTGAAATAGTAAGTATCAAGTATTTTACTTTAGTTATTACATAATAAAATAATATTAATTATCACCATCTACTTTTAATACTCTGGAAGAATCTTAAATTAACCAAACTAAACTAATCCAACTTAGTAACTGATGAATGTTCACACCTTGGACACTTTCATCACAATCGCCTTAATGTTCACTTAATGTAAAGAAACAAGTGTGTGATCAGGACAACTCTTTAAGTTAAGGGAACGTCAAGTTAACTGCATCATAATGTCTTCCATTTAAAAACAAGAGAACCGCTACATTACGTGAAAGTTAAGTTGATCGTGGTCTCGGCATAAGTATGCTTGACTCCTACCTCAATTCGCTGGGGCTTACATACTTTCCTTGCAGTCTCGCATTGAATTATAATTTAAATAATAGGCTACTACCATTTTAAATGGATGTAAATATGTTATAATTTAGAGCTATTTAGTTTGGTCAATTTATTCCTGCCACTCAATTTTTTGTAAAGTATTTTTAAATAACAGAAACGCACTATAAGTTTATGTTAACTATATTTTCAGGATGATACGGAGAACATGAAGCAGAAGATAGACAAAATGAAAAAGAAATTGCTCAGGAGGGAAAGCTTACTGAAAAAAAGCACTCGGCATGCGAGTAGTAAATGTTCTTCGGAACAACTGTCCGATCCTTTAAGATCTACAAATTTCACAAATGGACAGCCGAGAAAAACTGTTGCGACTAGATTTCAAAGTATCGGTAGTTATGTATATTCTCATGAACACTGTACGAGAAGGAATAAAAGCACAAATTCAGGTGCTTGTGTTCCTTTTAAAACCAACGAGAAGGAGTTAAAAGATTCACTCTCTGGAATCCAACATAAAACCAGACCACCGTCGTTTAGGCCTACTTCACAAACATCTTCTAAGTCGACAATCAAAGACGATGAAATAAATCAGAGTGAGACATTAGTTGCAGACACTGCTGTGACGCACGGTCCGAATACTCCGTTTACTCATCGTCCATTAACATCTCGCGCTGAACCGGACGGTAGGGAAACCGACATTGCCGACACTCTGAACGCCTCAGATTTCTCGTCAGAAATATTTGTCCAATCACCACAGAACAAGACAGTCCAAATGGTCACCCCTTGCGGGTCCCCTGTTTTAACCAAAAATACCAGGACTTCCCTGACAGACCCTCGTTTAGTCACCAGAAAAATGAGGGCTCTCGGTTCCTCTTCTTTCAAGAAAAAGAATAAAGACTTGTCCACTAGCAAAGACATTCCGCTTGTGGTCCTAGATCTAAACAACGGAAATAACGGTTTGGAGTTGGGAACGCTAACTGTGCCCACCAATAAATGTGTTCACTCCTCGTCGACAGGACCTGCCCTGCCAACAAAACAAAACCATTCACCCGCTCAAGGACCGATAGTTTTATGTAAAGAAGACGGAGATGTGACATTCATAGACTATCAGAAAGATATCCTAACAATTGTACAAACAGAGAGACTAAGTTTCTGGAAGTGTACCACCAGCGGGGACCCAGATAGGTGGTTCAGAGTGGGGCGGGAGCCCCAGGTGGGGCAGGGATTCCTTGTAGGTGCTTTGGTTGTGTCAAGGATACTCGGAGGTGGTCCGTCTTGGAGTTGTTTTCAATTATGGAGGACTCGAGTTGAAGTTTGCGACAACATTGACACTGTCTTCACGCTGACGATTCACACATATCACGCTGACAAGAACCGTGTCATCGCCAATATACTAGAGTTGAATACAATTTTTGGGTAAGATTAACTAGTTTTACTTAATCTGACCCTCTTCATTGGCCGAATGGTCAAAGGCGTCACTCTTGTGCTAGACTGGCCTGCTGTTGATGGGGAGACCAAGGCTTGAATCTCGGTTGGGTGTACTGAGAGTGGTTTTTACTAAATGGTTTCTCAATCTATTTCCATGCAAATGGGGGTAAACTACCTCTAAAAATGCTTCCTTGCTCATCCCAACCTCATCAACATAATCATCGTACATGTGTATAACCTGAAAAGGGTAGTAAGACGCGATGATAAAAATAAACTTAATCTGTGAGTAAGTTTGTTTTATTTTAAACTAAAACATCTTTTACTTTGATCTCGCCCGCTTTATTGGCTGCATGGTTCAAGGCGTCACTCTTGCAAAAGACTAAACTGCCAATGAAGAGGAGATAGGGGATTTGAATCCCAATCGGATATACCGATAGTCTTTTTTCCTAGATGGTTTTACAATCTCCCTCCATGCAATATTGGGTACACTCATTATAAATTCAACCTTCCTCATGGCTAACATTAGCGTAATTAGTACATATGAGTTTAACTCTGAATGAGCTGTGAGATTTGGTGACAAAATAAAATAATCTTGAAGTGAAGTTTTCCAAATGTATTCTAGAACATGACCAGTGTTATCACTAAGTGATAAACGTAAGCCGCAGAACAAATTTTTGTTATTTCTTTGTTTCCTCCAGCAAGACAGAACATGAATGTTTCCTGGCTACCAGGGAGGTAGACACACCGACCCTAGTGGTCAGCTGGTCCACAGACCCTAGTGTCGAGGGGTCATCCACCGACTTGCGAGCGTACACGCTTACCAAAGATTGCGTGTCTTTGTCAAGTTGCGTTCAGTTGGAACTGGTGCAGGGGAAGGTCAAGACGCTGCTCTTTGTCGACGGTAAAACATTTTATATAAAACTGTTTGGGACGTCTCGGATCCGTTTTGTTCTCCGATTCAAATCTTCACTTTGCATACAAATACATTTATTATTTATTTGAGGTATTCATCATGCACTTTCTGAACCAACTGATTACATCAGCACACACGAATTTCTTTGAGCAAGAGCGAAAGTACCTACCACTATTACCAGAAAAAGTATTTCCACATACCGTCAAGGGTTCTTTTACAAGCCACAATCAACATGGGACCGACGGCTTTACTTCCCCTTTAAAGGAAGTTGTGCAACGAATTCTTATCGCACAAGAAAAATCCGTTGACCCCTGCTGGGTTTGAACCCATTAACCATACAAATATAAATATAATACAAGTTTAAAAAATGTGCTTTTTTTGTTAATAGAAATGAAAACAAAATAGAAATAAATACTGACCAGGAATTCTTAGTGAGGTTTTCCTTCTTTAACTACCAATCGTCCGACACCTTAGGTCAGTCGGTAGCATGTCTGTCTACGGAGTTGAGGGTCCCGGGATCAATTCATGACATGGCCGAAAAATGTATCGTTAGTGAACTGTGGGTTCCCCATTTCACATTGATGAATTAATGGCTGGGGGGCTGGTTGTTGTGTCTGTTCTAGATTTAATAAGTCGGTTCAGAAAGTGCTTGTTCAATACCTCAAATGAAAAAGATTCCAATTTTTATTTTATTGTTTCAAGACTCTCGTGTCTGTCTAAGTTCTGTGACTGAGTTTTGAAAGCTCGATAGTGAGCCTGTGTTTGTGTCCCCAGGATACAAGGTGGTGTGTGGTTGCTCTGAGTCCTCTCTGTACTTCTGGTGCAGCGCTACGGGCGAACTACTCAACACTGTCACCACCAACCTGGACTATGCCCCTGGAGTGGAGACGGCCTGGGACCACGTGTGGGACGTCAGGATGGAGAAGGTGCGCTACTTCCAATCACTTGCGTCAGTATGATGTGCGCTACTTCCAATCACTTGTGTCAGTATGATGTGCACTACTTCCAATCACTTGCGTCAGTATGATGTGCACTACTTCCAATCACTTGCGTCAGTATGATGTGCGCTACTTCCAATCACTTGCGTCAGTATGATGTGCACTACTTCCAATCACTTGCACCAGTATGATGCGCGCTACTTCCAATCAATTGCATCAGTATGATGTGCGCTACTTCCAATCACTTGCGTCAGTATGATGTGTGTTACTTCCAATCACTTGCACCAGTATGATGTGCGCTACTTCCAATCACTTGCGTCAGTATGATGTGCGCTACTTCCAATCACTTGCACCAGTATGATGTGCGCTACTTCCAATCACTTGCACCAGTATGATGTGCGCTACTTCCAATCACTTGTGCCAGTATGATGTGCGCTACTTCCAATCACTTGCATCAGTATGATGTGCGCTACTTCCAATCACTTGTGCCAGTATGATGTGCGCTACTTCCAATCACTTGCGTTAGTATGATGCGCGCTACTTCCAATCACTTGCGTTAGTATGATGCGCGCTACTTCCAATCACTTGCATCAGTATGATGTGCACTACTTCCAATCACTTGCATCAGTATGATGTGTGCTACTTCCAATCACTTGCATCACTATGATGTGCGCTACTTCCAATCACTTGCATCAGTATGATGTGCACTACTTCCAATCACTTGCATCAGTATGATGTGCGCTACTTCCAGTCACTTGCATCAGTATGATGTGCGCTACTTCCAATCACTTGCATCAGTATGATGTGCGCTACTTCCAATCACTTGCATCAGTATGATGTGCGCTACTTCCAATCACTTGCGTCAGTATGATAGTCCTAAATTATGATGGGTTTTTTTAACATTCATAATCTTCATTTTACCTCTAAATCTTGAATTTGAATCTTGTAAGAAATCATGAACAAAAAGGTAAAGAGAAACAGGACTGATAACTAAATATTAATTTTTATTCTAACACATTCATTATAACATTCATACTATCGGTTAAGTGTTACATTAATGTTCTGGGGTCTGGTTGTTACCTTTATTTTATAATTATGTTGGGGCTGAACCACCAATAAACAGTAAGAGATCTAGTAAACAAATTCTCACTCAAAATTTAGAATTTTTTTTCTTCTCTGTTGAATCTCAAATTCTAATATTTTTATTTAATCCTCGATGCAATTTTCATCGGGAGAACCTTATCTGACAACTAGAAACATTACTAGATCTACTTTTTGCATAGTCACGTCAATCTGCATACACCTCACAGGTCAGGAATCGCAGACTTTTATTACCGAGGTATATCATTTCTAAACAGTTTCCCAATATCTCCGCACAGATATAGGTACGTCATCGTTCTCCAGCTCCAGCGGTGGTTTACAAGCCTCTTCCATCTTTGTATAGTTCATCTCGGAACTGGTTCCACTCCACACCTCTCTTCTCCACTTCTCTCTATAGCCATATGCTGCTTACTGCCCAAACTATTTCAGACGAGACTTTGCAATCTTTCCACTTAGTGGATTGCTTGTTCCTTGTCTTGCGGTTCTCAGAACTTCATCTCTGCACTCTGTTTATTCCTCAGGTTGTTGGTTGAGATGGTTCATCTTTATAGACTATAGATCATCAGCAACTGTTTCCAGCCTGTGGCCGGGTCAGTTTAGTAAAATGTCTCATTCTTCTCCTCTCACTTGCATCTCTTTCTTAGCCTCCCTTGAGGTCTTTTTCTTACATACTTCATTTCCATAATTTTCTTTGTCATCCTCTCCTTTTAACATCCTTATTACATGCCCATACCGTCTCACTCTTACTTCTTCTATTATTTCATGCACCCTCTTTACCTCCACTCTTTGAACCGTGTGTTTCATACTTCCAGTGTTTTCTCTGCTTCCCAGAGTATTATGTCATCTGCAAAGGCTTCAGCATTGAAATCTTGCTTGAGCCCTTAAAAAAACAACCATTATTTCATCCACGACGGTTATAAACAGTAATGGTGCCGATGCACTGCCTTATTTCATCCTTTGCTAGTTCTAATCCACTCATTCACTCTCCTATGTGAACACAATTCTGACAGCGAGTATAGAGTATCTCTACTTTGTCAACGAGTGCTTCGTGTACTTTTCTCAGTGTTAAGGCATTCTCTAATCCTGTTTCTTAGGATAGTCAAATGCCTTCTCCAAGCCTAGGAAGACAAATATATTGGTCCTTTCTCTTTCCTAGTAATTCTCTTCTAGCATGGCAAGTGGATGTAAACTATTGTAATTACAGCGTTGTTTTGAACGTAACAACTTAAAGTTACCGGTATTGTATTTTTCACAGATTATTTTAGTTATTCCATACTCATAGGTCAGCTAGAATCATCAAATTTGGCACGCTTATGGAAATTGGATGTGCCAATATGCCTGTCAAATTTTATAATTCTAGCTGTCCCATAAGTGTGTCAGAAAATTAAAAAGCTATAAGTTTGCCAAATTTCAAGGTTCTATCTCATCTGAAAGTGGGTAAACATTAATGTCAGTGAATGAGTGAGTCAGCCATGTGGCTTTATAGTAGTATGATGACAAATAACCGGGCAGTGCAGTTACTATTTTAACGATGCTCACAACACCCTTAAGAGTTAGTAAAATGAGCTTACCACTGCCCTTTCTTGTGTCAGGGATTGTTGTTCTTGGTGCTGGAGCAACAAGGAGGACTCTGTGTGACTGTAGTTAGTCTCGCTGACAACAAGTGGCTGTCGCTGACCTGCTTCCCAGTCTCGGAACACACCCGCTACAAGTAAGTAAACTACTACCCACTCCACAGGTAAAATGCTCCATGGCATTACTCTCGCAATAGACTGGTGTTCAAATATCGGTTGGATGTATTTTGGATGGTTTTTTTTCCATTCTCCCACACACAAATGCCGGTACACTTCTTTTAAATTGCACCTTATCTTCCCTAAGCCCTTGGTGTAATCAGTACATAAGCGTATAGTTTGACAGGTAGTAAGACGTGATGAACTGCTCTAGTCACCACATCACCACATTGCACCACTTGACAATGTGAGTAGCTCTACTAAAAGTGTTTCGTTGGTGCAGGCTGTCGTCGGCGCGTATCGCTGACAGGTATCTACTGGCGGGGACCGACAGGGGTTGCCTCCTCTGGGACCTCAAGACAGCCCACCTCCTGGGACAGTGCGAGATGTTGTCCGAGGGACACATGTTTGTTGGCGAGACGCACGCACCTCTAGTCAAAACCGACGGTACCGTCGTGGTTTACGACCTGAGGCGGTGGTTCCCGCTGTCCTGAGTGGTCACATTGGTGCTTTTTAACCTTGAGATTTATTCTAGAATGAACTCGCTTAAAAGACGAGGTGTAGCCAACATATGTGAACAATGATAAGACTTGATTAAATGTTGGCGTTAATATTGTTAACATTTATAGAAACCAATTAAAGTGTTTACAATCTTGATTTGAATTTAATAATCTACCTGTATATGCATACTTCTTCACTTTTCAGGAGGATTGAGACAATTTTGTAATGTAAAGTTTAAATTTTCTTTATAATAAGGTGTACACCGTCTTTGACGGTGTAGCTTATAAGATGTGACCTTAATGAAACCCATTGAGGTAAGACTGCTACTATTCACGGTAAAATAAATGTAAATTCATTTTATCTCCTGTTTTGTTCTTTATGAGATAGGGCTCTGCTTAGACAACTTTTTAAATTCAAAGTGAAAAAGTCTTAATAGATTAATATTAAATATCCCTAAAGCCGAATATTAAAACTATTTTAACATTAATTATTGATATACTCAAAAGGACAACATTAATAAAAAGAGGAGACTGAAAATGAAAGGGAGAGTTTGAGAGGGTTTGAATCTCGGTATAATGTACTGTATAAAAATGAGGTGGCCCAATGGCTAAATAATTTTGTAGTAAAGTAAATTGTTAGAACTAAAGAAGAGGGAAAAAATTAACTACCAAGAGTAAATTTGATGAGAAAGCCCACCCAGGGAAAAGGAAAAATGTGTGAAGACTCCAATGCACAAAGGTGACATCTTCCTTTCTTCTGTCTTCTATAGTAGAAGTAGTCAAACACACATTTTAACACAAATAGAATATTATTTCGGCACTGTTGTTGACTTTATCAAACACAAAGAAGAGTACAAATAACACTAACACTGGAGTAATCCAGTGTTAGTGTTATTCGTACTCTATTCGTATTTGATAAAGGTATCAGTGCTGAAATATTACTCTATTTGTGTGTGACTACTTCTACTATAGAAGACAGAAGAAAGGAAGATGTCACCTTTGTGCATTGGATTCTTCACACATTTTCCCTCTTTCCCTGGGTGGGCTTTTTTCATCAAATTTACTCTAAGTTTATTTTTCCTTTTTCTTTAGGACTGGTGTACTGAGGGTTATTTTCAACTCTCCCTCCGGGTAAATGCAGGTACACTCCCACTATATTATACCTCCAGCCCTAACTCATTAGTGTGATTAGTACATTTGTGTAAAGTCAAACACTGTAGTGTATTTTAACTTAAAATATTTTTTATTGGAAAAGATGTGTAACTTTCCTTTGAAATCAAAGTTGAAGTTTTCAGAGTTCCGAATGAACCAGACGCTAGGATGGGGCAAGGGTGAATATACCACCGTACTTCCTGTTAGGAAATTTATTCTCTTCATAATAAATCCTTGATACACAAAAATATTTTATATTTGATAAAGTGACTTCATATTTAACTAAGAAAGAGGTTCAAAAGCGTCAACATGCTATTACACCATTCTACCGAGAATATTAAGAGAAATTGTCTTGTACAACATATTCACACATGAAAATATCCATAGACACAAATTACAATATATGAGTTTTCACGATTGACTTGGTCACGTACATCCTGGTACCAAGTGTTATCGACCAAACTGGAGCACGAAAACGACAGTTGTTTAACGTAAACAAAAATGGAGGTTGGATTAGATTAGCTAGTAGGTTAATTTATGTAAACCTTTATGTACTGCAAATCAATGGAACAGAACTATTTTGATTTGATTTTAAGATTGGTGCTTATTTTGATTAGTCCTAATATCTTCACAAAAATAACCTACAGAAAACATTTAGTAAATAGGTCTAGTTCATACAAGCTTTCTTTTATCATAAAAAAATTAATGTTTCAAAGTATCTAATTACTATCATATATTTCAACCTAGTAATTAATGTCCATTCTAATTTAAATATAACTTAAAATCCATTTAATATGGAATTATATTCATTTAGATCTGACATGACTCGTGTTGTTTTGAAATTGGGGCACAATTCTCAATTCATTGTTTGATTCCAGGTTATTTAGTTCGGTCATGGCAAGTGTTACCAAACACAGGTCTGGTAACGTCTCGGTCATAAAACAATGAAAACCAGGTCAATCACAAAAACACACCTAATCACAAGATTACATCAACTAGTATCTCTGTGAAAAGCAGATGCAGCCTCCGCCACATTACATTAGTTAGGAAGTGATATAAAAATATGTTGTGTTGGTTCATGGGAAACTAACACATTTATCAGTAATTAGAAATATTGACGGCAGTTCGAGAGAGACGGCTTGGAAGTATTTTGGCGTGACGGAGGCTGTACTTGTATAAACTCTCTTCACCTAGCACAAGTGCGGCCTTCACTAAACAAAGTTAAGAGTTGCACACGATATATAATACTTTTTACAATACTGTGTTAACATCAAATACTAGAAAGTGCATATAAAAAGTTGTTTATTTGCTGAATTTATATATTTGGCTCTGCTTTGATTAGAGGTGTTCCCATTCAGTAAAACCGATTACCGCTTGTTTAAAATAATTGTTCATGTTACGATTATTTACACTGATTAATCCTGATTATCAATTATCTATTAATAACTATTAGGAAATATGCTTAAGAGAATGTAACAGTTAAATGCTTTGATAATTTTAATTTATGATTAATTGTTGCATAACCGGTAAAAGTTGCAACTAGATTGTTAGTTTTATCAACGGTATGAATTCAGATTTCTTTATCTGATTATGTAATCTGACTTTGCATGGCCCACAACACAGATGCAGTGTGTATGTGTTTTTTTTTTGTTTTTTGCGATTTTGATCACTAAACTCCTACCTAGAAAATGTTACTTAAAAAAACCCCAATTAATCAGCATGATTGCCGATGCACTAATAATCGCCGAATAGCGATTCCTCGGTCTCCGCATTGGTACATCCCTAGCTTTAATATGACCACTACTGTAAGCACTAAACACTACACTAACGATTTCATTATTATTGTTATTTCTATTTTCTATGTATTTCCCCTGCATCCGACCTCACATTAAAAATATTTATTTATATATCATACTTTAATGTATTTGCAAATAAACAAAAACTAAAAAGTGTTAGTAGTATAAAAGTAACTTAATATGTCCTTGTTTGATTTGCATAAGACCACTGGAACACAAAGTTCATATCGAGTACATTTACAATTTCTCGATATTAAAGCAAAACAGAAAAAAAAAAAAGCTAGTAATGGTTGTAAAGAAATTTACCCAATTCTTAATATTGCTGTTTTGTTTAAAGATCAGCACTTAAATCCACTGGGATTTGGAGATAATTATCTACATATCAAAAATCGTGATATTAGTCCTTTCAGTGCCACGGACTATTCTGGATCCGCACACAAAGAGTGACAGGCCAATTACAGGTTTTGTGTGTTAAGAATGACACAGCTATTTCATTATTTTTGTAACTGGTGATTTATGCTGCCAACTTTGTAGAATATAATAGTGGAATGTTCGCTTTCTAGCGATGTATAGAATTTTGGTTCCATCTATCGGGTAAAGCTAGATATAGCGCATATCTGGAAAGCCGACCACAACGGCTCTGTCACTTTTAAGGATAGAAGGTAAAGCCGATCAGATCGGCCTGTGACACAAAGGGTTAAGACCGATTCTTGATTCTTTAGATATTAGTAAGACCTAATGTATCGAGGAATCAAATTTGACATACTTAGGTAAAATCCATTCCTGATTTCTTCTCCATATTGTCTTTAGTGATCTTTCTGTTGCTGGAATCTATTTCATACTTTTATACAAAAATCCTGTGCACTGATTCAGACTTATTAAAACAAGGTATGCCAATTAATTTCACACCTTTGTTACCGATTCTTCTCCATACAAATCATGATGGTATTGGCTATATGTGCATAAACACGTTTTACAAGTAGAATGTGACCGTTCAGAGTTGGAATACATACATATATACATACATATATACATACATAACGACTATACAATCAGTGTGTGTATATGACAAACAGGGTTTTTTCTGCCCCTCCTTTAAAAATAATCATATTTCAGTTCTAGGTGTCTTTAAAATGCAAAGTCTCGGTCACGATATGTATTTGAAAATTTATCAATTCGTATCTTTTAATATTTAATTAAATTATCAATACAGCTATCTCCTATCACCACAAAAATTAAAAAGCTATTTTTTTTCTACAATTATGAAAAAACCAAACTAACATTTCGAGAACACCTTTTGTTTAACTAATTAAGAGATTTGAAAAAAAAAGTGCTCACTAGAGAAGTTATTCATTTTATGATTAAAGTAAAAGCCAAGCTAAGATGGTATGGACGTGGATTGAGGATGGAAAAAGATCGCAAGGGAGACCAATAATGAGAT
Source organism: Timema genevievae (assembly GCA_902155825.1). Lineage (NCBI taxonomy): Eukaryota > Metazoa > Arthropoda > Insecta > Phasmatodea > Timematidae > Timema > Timema genevievae. Next base: position 189,903 of record CABFWO010000588.1, on the reverse strand, counting down.
GGGAGGAGCAGATAACAGCAAGCGTGTGAGTGAGAGGAGAAGATTGATGCATTTGAAGAACAGCTATCAAAGAAACTAAACTATAACAACCAACATAAAATACAACAAGAATGTTTATCGATAGCAAACATTTTGCTGTCAACATCTGAATAGACATTTATTTACTGAACGTTGATTCGATTGTTATATCTTGTCCCTGTCACCCTGGGAGGGGCCGAAATTGGGAGTTTAATCCTCGAGAGTTACGTTCTTGAAGAGATAGGACATGGACTCCTTGTTGTGGATACGACGAATGGCTTCGGACAGGAGGACGCTGATATCCACCGTCTTTATCTTGTGACACTGCATCTTCTGGAGCTCGTGGGGGATTGTGTTGGTCACGACCACCTGAAACAACACGATCACAATACTGACACCAGTGGTCTGCCAATAGCAGAGGTTACGTTTCTTTTAACCCAGTGGTTCCCAAACTTTCACAGGCCGTGTACCCCTTTAGGGCCCATGACCTAGCCAAAGAGTGCCCCTTCCAGCTCTTCATAAAAATATAAAATGGTCGTTCCAATCGTTAATTTAATCTTGAGCTAAACAAAGCCGTCAAAGAGCGACATCCAAGTCCTTGACATCAATTTAAAACCTGCATTCATTTGTCCATCAAACCTAAGTGAAAAATGCCTACTAACACACCCCTAGTTTTTACTCTTTAACGAACCAAAATTCTTAATTTTTGAGGTATAATTACATAACTAAAAAGAGCTACCATATTTTATGAAAAAAAATAAATGGTTCTTTAAGGATTTGAGTCTCGAATCTTTGAATCTCAAACATCCTGAAGGATGCGAGGGTCCCACGCCTAGTTTTGATAAAGTGATGATATCAGTGATATGTTAAAATGTACCACCTCAGAGTGTCTTATTATTTCCATCACTCCGCCGAGCGGCGGAATTCAAAAGTTAGCACTCTACAAGTCATCACAGGTGTAACAAACAATCACAGGGAAACTTAATTCTGATAACAGTATTTTGAGTGTAATACATATTGGTACTGATTGAAATTATGTTAAAATTTGTTTAAATTTAGGGTTTGAAATGCTTCGAAAAGAAATTATGGCTTTGGCGATTATGAAGCTTCGCCAATAAAAATATTGACAGCTGAAATACTCAACTTTTGCCTGTCTGTGACAAATTAATATTCAAATGAAAAAATGTTTTTAGTTAATTTAATTTAATGTTTTAATTACTGGAAGACGGAATGACAGGATTAGATAACAGCAAGTTTACAAGTGAGAGGAGAAGATACAGCAAGTTTACAAGTGAGAGGAGAAGATAACAGCAAGTTTACAAGTGAGAGGAGAAGATAACAGCAATGTTTACAGGTGAGAGGAGTAGATAACAGCAAGTTTACAAGTGAGAGGAGAAGATAACAGCAAGTTTACAAGTGAGAGGAGAAGATAACAGCAAGTTTACAAGTGAGAGGAGAAGATAACAGCAAGTTTACAGGTAAGAGGAGGAAGCATGGAGGGAGATGGAGGCATTTTACTAAAGGCTGGAAACAGTCTTACTACCTGTTATGGTTATATGCATATGGACTCTATAGGCTAATGTGTTGGGGATGAGGAAGGTCGAACTTAGAAATGTACCCGGATTTGTGTGGGAGGAGAGTGGGAAACTATTTAGGGAAAACGAGCCTTAGTAGACCCGACCGGGATTCAAACCATTATCTCACTATCATCGGTAGTCTAGTCTATCACAAGAGTGACTGGAAATAATTGATAATGATGATGACAATAACCCAAGGACAAAATATTTCAAATAATTTTGTAATAAAACATTTTCTAAATTATATTTAGTGTCTAGATGTTTAATGATGCGGAGGTCCCATAGCTATTTGATTATAATGGACTTTCTACACTCAGTTTTCACTTCATAAAAACTTTTATCTGTCCTTTTTTTTTATCAATTACCACTATTATATAATCATTTAGTGTACCCACACAACACGTGGACCCCTTTTTTTGTTACTTGTGGAGACATGCGTCTGCACCCGTTGATACCGGCGGTTTAAAATAGAGGACTGCGATCCAGACTCGGGGTGTGGTACGTCAGGGCGTTACTCCGGGGTTTTGGCGGAGAAAGCACTCGAAAGATTGTGGTTCACACATAAATTCAAAACTTAACATGAACCTACGGTTGGTCTGGGTACACAATCAAAGTCGAACTGAACCTATTCTCTGCGCCCGCGCAATTAAATTCGTCAAACAATAAACGGCCCGCACATACACAGTCATTCCCGAGGTCGAGAAATCTCCCTTCATACAATAAAAAGTTCGTGAACATACTATGTGCACGCGCGTTACCACCCTGACAAGGGACAAACCGACGTGCACTAACGCGAGTTCAAAACCAGAGTGTCTCGACGAGGTCGAAGCCCGAGCCTCTGAGCTCGTCGAGACCGTGTGCGGCCGACCACGCAGGAGGAACAAAAGAGCAGCGCTTCACACGCACACAAAAAGAAAAAAGTAGAGGAAACTTGGCTCATTAGTGTCTAAAGTTACAATATATGTTTATTCTCAGTTTATATCGATTTTAAACAAATATTTCAACTTTAGTTTTGGCTTCACTTTGCATACCTCCGGTCTGCCGAGTGTAAAAATACTGAGTATCTGCTTGAAATTATAAAACGTAACAACTCTCCACCACAGACTCTGGGACAGGTTTCTCTAGGTCAGGGGTCAGAAACTGATTGATCGTAATCTACTGATTCATCTCACGACAAGTTCAAGTCGATTGCATAATAAAATCACATTGTTATTCAAACCAGGGCTGTGGAGCCGGTACGCCGAGCCTCTGATTCTGACTCCTCTACCAATGGTCCCAAGAACGTTGCCAAACTCTGTTCTAGACAGTCGAGCAATCCCAAAACAAGATTCCACCATATGGTCGATCATATCTTACCTCATCTATGGGCGAGTCTATGATGAGCCGAGGAGCGTCTGAGGAGAGAAGGCCGTGAGTGGCCAAGACGTAGATCTTGTACGCCCCTCGCTCCTTCAGGACTTCCGCAGCTGCCACAAACGACTGGACATCGTCGACCATGTCATCCTAGTACCACAGACAAACTGATATTACTTTCTACTGAGAGATTCAGAGTCGGCTTCACTGCCAGCGAGTTCAATTCTGATTGTTAGATATGAACCTATATTTCTCAACAATTACATTCATCATCTCTTCTTACTTTATTTATTTTCATTCTCCTCTCTCTCTCGCACACTTTCTGTTATCTGCTCCTTCCATCCCCTTCCAAATATAATACAACCCGACTCACCACCATGATAGCGATGCGTCCACCAACATCTCCCACCACATTGATGGGAGGTTTCTCCTTAGCCGGGTGCGCAGGAACACCCACACCCACATCCATGGTGCGGGAGCGCGGCAGGGTGGGTGGGGAGTAGCGGCCGTCCACCATGTCCGACTCTGCCTCCTTCTGCTCGCCGTGGATCACCGCGATACCGAGACGTAGCCTCTCTGCATAGGAGGTGGCCTTCTTGGCCGAGCCTGGGTTGCGCGCCACAATCACGGCGTTACGGTAGTCAGGAATCTATGTGGGAAAATATACCTATATAGTTGGTAGCACTTATTACAATGGACATCACAGCAAAGCTTTGACACTCCAACATCCGAAATATGGTCAGAAGTTGAACAGCAACATCTGATACATTCGGGGGGAATAGAAAGACTTCCAGAGGTATCAACAAACACACACAAATACTTCTGGATGTATCAACAAGCACACACAAACACTTAGAGATGTATTGTCACTCACACACTCCTGGATGTATCGACAAGCACACACAAACACTTAGAGACATATTGTCACTCACACACTCCTGGATGTATTGTCACTCACACACTCCTGGATGTATCGTCACTCACACACCCCTGGATGTATCGTCATTCACACACTCCTGGATGTATTGTCACTCACACACTCCTGGATGTATTGTCACTCACACACTCCTGGATGTATCGTCACTCACACACTCCTGGATGTATCGTCACTCACACACCCCTGGATGTATTGTCACTCACACACTCCTGGATGTATTGTCACTCACACACTCCTGGATGTATTATCACTCACACACCCCTGGATGTATTGTCACTCACACACTCCTGGATGTATTCTCACTCACACACTCCTGGATGTATTGTCACTCACACACTCCTGGATGTATTGTCACTCACACACTCCTGGATGTATTGTCACTCACACACTCCTGGATGTATCGTCACTCACACAC
>CABFWO010000588.1:160564-183615 GCA_902155825.1 Timema genevievae | reverse complement strand
ACCTGGTGGTCTAGGGGTAAGGTGTCGGACTTCTGTGCTGGGGGTCCGGGGTTCAATCCTCGGTCCCGGCACAGATTTATCTGATTGCCAAACCCTTCCTTCACCTCTGACAAGACTTTTATTAATCACAACTTGTGAATGTGAGGAATGCCAGGCCTCCACCGTGGTTCGGATTCCGCGTTAAACTGTAGGTCCTCCATTTTATCTCACAATCACCCTAACATTACACATTAGCGTAAGTGCGTATAACCCGAACGGGCAGTAAGACGCGGTGATAATAATAATAATAATAATAATAATGTTTGAAAAGATGATTTAAGATCGAATCCAGAATTTACTGATCAACTTTATGCATCAGTTTGGCCAGAGTTTGTTCAACTCTTCTGGGGTTGTATGACAGCATTGTTCTGTGAGTATTTATGCTGTTTTGTTGGTCCTACTTACACTGCTTGCTGTACGGAAGGTAAGGTATAACCCCTACAATGCTTTTGGCCGAAGAGGTCTTGCAAGCGTAAGCCATAATCAGGAGTTCCATTATGTTGTTGTTCACGTCCCTGTCAGAAAAATAAATTTGCTGCCGTCAGGTAATCTAACATTTAAGAATCAAATAACCAAAGCTATTATTTATGCTTTTAGTGAGGATTACTCCATCTAGATAACATATTCTGAACATTGAAAAATGACACCTGGACACGGGAATCGAACCTGGGACCTTTGGCTTAGTACGCCAATGCCCTAACCACTGTGCTATCCAGGATTCGTCCCATGCCCAGGGTCATTCTTCACTCATATTTTAAGGCAGAGCCTATGATGGACGATTTTCGCACGTCCTGGGACTTCTTCCATACATGCCAATAACAAATTATATCTCAAAAAGTTAAAAAGATGTTTTCCTTAAACAGATATGTATTAGTTATGGTGAAGATTAGGTCTCATAACATGTAAAATACGTATCAATAATGTGAGTGAATGAAGAACAAACGTTATGTTACAAGCTATGTCAAATAAGATAGTATTGAATGTGTAACAATAGTTTAGACGCGAGGCTTACTTGGTTCCTGTTTGTATGATGTAAATATCTTTCCCCCGAACAGAATCTCCAATCTCAACCATAGTCTCCCTGTTTGTCTTGTGGTAAACAGCGCAGCCTCCATTCTTAACACCGAGGCGGCTAAAACATACATGCATTTCTTATAAGGCTCTGAAATACTGGTGGTAATTGTGCGTTTGTTGGGGCCATATTTATTATTTATAGAATAAGTTACCCTACATAGGTATATGATAGGTAAGCTGAACACAGTAGGCATTAGCAGCAGGCTAGGATATGTATATATATTTAAAACCATATAAAAAATCCTCTTACTTATTGCAAAATGAGCTAATTTGTATTCAGTTTAAAAAATATATATATTTTTATAGCGGTAATAGATTCGCCATAAGTTTATTATCTTGATCATTTAAATAATCGGGGACGGTTAGAAATGAATAAATCATCTTAGTTTGGTGATGAATATCATCCCTGGTATGACAAATTCTTAAACTTACTTTGCTATCAAATTAACAAGCTCCGGGTGTGAATTTCCCCCGATGATCATGACATCGGAGGATGCAGGGACGTCCATCATCATTAGATCGGCCGTATTATCTGTCAAATAAATATTCAAACCCTTGTGATGATGATCAAATCATGGAGCTTAATTAAAAGTAAATAAACTCCTACAGCTAACATTTAAATGATATCGGCACCTAAAGGTGAGACGAGTCAAAAAACCTAGACTTATCTTGAAAAAAACAATTTCTCTTTTTTTGTAAGACAGTATTGAAATATAACGGTTACAGTACCGAGCTAAAGTGGAAAATGGCAGAATGCCACAAAATTACTTACGTTACGTAGGTAAAGAGTTGTTTACCTTTCACAAAACCAGACTACTCTCATAAATTTCAAAGAATACACTTAATTGAGTACCTCCCAAGATTATTATTTCTGGAACTATTCTCGACTAATTATATACAAGTTGCTCCAAAGAACATAGAATGAGAGCTCAGATGGACAACAAAAACGAGTAACGACTATACCGATTACTCCTAGACTTCACTTTCAAAATCACTATCATAAACCAGATCTTTGACTCTGTAACTAACATATTTATCTGTTGCTCTGATTTATTTTAGCTCCCATGCACAACATGCTACTACTAGATAGCACATGAATAATAACTTCCTTTGCGTTTGAGTCGAATAAGGAAAATAACTCTTACAGCTAAATACTTAAGACTGTCAGTTAGTTAAAGAGTAGTCAGTATTCACGTATTATTGTGTAAATCTTATTGTTAAATCAACTGTAGTTACAAAAAGTTAATGTGATTAATTTGAACTAACTGAATTGTCCATACTATTAAAAAGAAAAAAAAAGTATCATAGGTACAGTGTCAAATATTATGAACAGTGAGAAACATTCATTTATATTAAAAATAACGCATGGACAAGGGAACTGATAACGGCACCCTTCATTTTGTAATGGCAGTTAACTTAACGAAACTATTTTTATAAATAATAAAATAAATAGTTTTACTTTTTATCTAAATAATATTTACTAAACAAAATATTTAATAAAAATATTTAGTTTTAATTTTGCTCTCAATTGAGCCTTTGCTTGGATGCGAGATACTTTCTCTTCTGCCCTTGAATTTAGAACAATTCTCCATAATCAATTGAAGAAAAATATTCATCCAACATTATGTAAGTTTTGTTACTTATGCATTAGTCATTTTTATACTAACATTATTATGAATTTAAATTCAGCCAACTATCTAAATATAATAAATAATTAATCAGCGAATGTGATATGGCGAGCAGTATAGGTCAATATTTTCAGTATATTCCGAGTGCACGTACTATTATAATTTTCTAGTTCGTGATGCAGACCCACTTTTTTTGTTTTCAACTCAGGTATGGGATTTTTTCTTTTTTAGTTCCTGGAGTTCATTACCTCATTTCAAAGCTCAAAAGAAGAAAAAGACAAACCACTAAGTTTAATTCAATCGGATGGTGTATTTGGATTTGTAACTTTCCTAATGTAATACTACTAGCACATATTCCGTTTAACTTCTGATAGCGTCATATTGTCATTGTCTTAAAAAATTCACATGTCAGTGTATTTAAACATTAAAAGGTAACACGTGCTTTATATAATATTTACGTTTTACTACAGTGAGACTTGAACATTAATACGTTAATTATGTTATGTGACTAAGAATATAATATACCATTGTATAGAAAACAAAGAAAATTAAATTCAAAAGGGGGCGTTCATAATGAAATAGAAAACGAATTTTTCACCTTTTATTTTTTGTGTCCTAAATTATTAATTGTTCTTAATTTCAGTGTGTATTTGGATACAAGATGGTATGGGTGGATGCTTAACACTAGACAGAGAAGAATCAAAAGCTAGGCGGAGAAGTGAGGAGATTGACAAACAACTTGAAGAATTAGCTAAGCAGGAACGCAATGTTATTAAAATCCTGCTCCTGGGTAAGAAATAATTTTAAACCTTTTTTATTCCTAATCATTTTGTTGAGGGATTGGTGGTTCTTAGTGACAATTCATTTATTGGTGTTATAGTACAAAAAAAGTACCTGCGGTACCTAACCATATATAATTGATGGATTTTAGATTCATTACTAGATGCATTACAAATTTTAAAAACTTAACTAAATATGAACCTAGTTTATTCATGGTGAGGTCCTTATCTGACAGCGAGAAAAGTTACTAAATCTTCTCTCAAGTATTCATACGTCAAGTCATGTGATCTGCGGCTGTCACTATTGATTGATATTATATATGCCTATAAAAACTATATATTAAAATATTCCGATATCAACATTGACTACAACTTGATATGTGTGTGTTTTGTATAAGACTCTTCCTATGACAATTGGACTGTAACCCAGACTATTCCCATCATCACTCAGATTCTGTGACAGGTGCGGGGGAGAGCGGGAAGAGCACTCTGGTAAAACAAATGAAAATCATACACAGCGATGGCTTCACCAAAGAAGAGCTGCGTAGTTTCCGTCCGACGGTCATGGACAATCTGTTATCGTCCATGAAATACGTTCTGACGGGCATGGGCCTGTTGAGGATCAACCTCCAGTCCGCTAAAAACAAGGTATGGTACACTAGTTTGATAGTTGGCGTCGGTTATCCCCTCCAGAAGACTCCGTGTACCTGCTGACCTTACACGATCAGTCCCTCACCTCAAACTGGTTCTGTGGAACCTCCCGCTGAGTCCATGCACCGAACATGAGCGGGGCGTAGTCATGTAGGCCTGAGCAGGAGACCCCAACGGATGGCACAAATATTCATGTTCATTGCCTGGAATAAATATGTCATTTATAAATAGACATTACCGTCTTCTGTGATCTTATGTTCTAAGCCGTCACTCTCCCAGTATAAACTAAACTGCCAATGACGAGAAGATCAGGGTTCGAGTACTGGCAGGGTGTACTGGGAGTGGTTTTTCTTAATTGTTTTCCCAAGCTACCTCCATGCAAATGTAGGTACACTTCCCTACCTCACTACTAACACTTTAACTTAATTAGTACATACACATCTAACCCAAAGGAGCAGTGAGATGCGATGATAAAAAAAGGAAGGCCACAGACTTGGTTATAAAAAAAAGACAACCGCGGAAGACACCTGCAATGACGGGCTTATGGCACCCGCTGTATCTGTTCTGGTTTACTGATAACGGGAAGCTCACTTTTCTGAATCCTGGACAGGTTCATTAAAGATGTTTTCCCTAAATGGTTTTCCTCTCCGCTCCCACAAATGTGGGTACATTTCCTTTAAATATAACCTTCCACATTTCTGCTCCATCAGTGTAGATATGTGAATAACCTGGATATGTAGTAGCACAAGGGAGCAACTTATTTCGCTGACAAGACTCACAGGCTGACGATGAATTCTCTGTCCCCAGAATCACGCTTACACGGTCCTGGCGAGCAGTACTTGTTTCGACAAGTTCTTCAACATCCTGCCGAGCGTCGCCCACGCTCTGCAGGCTCTGTGGCAGGACCGAGGCGTGAGGCTGGCTGTGGCGCGGGGCTACGAGTATGAACTCAACGACTCTGCCATCTAGTGAGTAGAATTGTAAACTAGCAGTAGGAAATGCTACATCATTTGATGTGAAAGTTTGTTTGCAAATAAGACAAGAGCAATCTTTTCCCTAAAGATTTAGCTACCAATACTTAGTTGTAAAGGAAAGATGTGAAAATACAATCCTAGTATTGGTTAGGGGCCTGCTTCGGTGATCGCATGGTCTAAGGCGTCACTCTCGTGTTAGACTAAACTGCCGATGGCGGGGAGATCAGTGTTTGAATCCTGATCGGGTGTACTAAGGGTGGTTTTGCCAAGATAGTTTTACTCTCTCTCTATATTCAAATGCGGGTACACTTCATTTAGATTCAATCTTCCTACTCCCTAACTCATCAGCGTAATTAGCGTATAACCTGAAAAGGTAGTAAGACGTGGTGCTGCTATGACAGGTCTATAGCTTGTAAGATAAGGTCATAGTGTACTCTATGAAAGTAAGATTGCTACTTTTTATTGTAAATGAAGTGTACATTCCTCTGTGTACAGCAAAACCTACATCAAAAAGTGAAAAGACGATTTCTTATAGAGGTAAACTTAGTCGTAAATAAATATTTTAAAAAAAATACACACAATATATATTATACAATCATGGCGGCATAGTTAATCTTGTTAATTTGATTCTTTTTATTTGTATGTTTGAATTGAGATATAAATTATGATTTGTCTCCGCCCCCCCGAGTTAAAATAATTCCTAGTCATAATCGTTACACCATGTTTCTTTCTACCTCTCTTTTAAGTTTGTTTGAGAACATGGAGAGAATCTTCAGTGAGAAATACATCCCTTCACCCACTGACGTGCTGAGGGCCAGGGTCAGAACCAACGGCATCATCGAGACTCATTTCAAGATTAACGAGGTCATTGTAAGGTAAGTCTAGTCTGCTGGCAGTACGAGCGAGTACGTAGTACATACTCCCTGGCTCGGTTGGACACCTAGAAAAGTTACAACGGTACAATCTTCATAGGAATGGAAAACCATTTAGGAAAAGTGCGCCTTAATACACCCTACAGGGATTTGAACCCCAATCTCCCTGTCATCGATAGTCCAGTCTATTAGGAGAGTTACGCCTTGGACTATTTGACCAGCATAGCGGATCTGAAGTATCTAAACATGGCTCTAACGTACTGTGTCATATATCGCTACGATTGTTTCTGTTGGCAGTATGTTTGACGTCGGAGGTCAACGTTCGCAGCGCAGGAAGTGGATCTATTGTTTCGACGACGTTAAGGCCGTGATGTTTGTTGTGTCGTTGAGCGGCTATGACATGACTCTCGTGGTTAGTTGATTTAGTTTCCCTCTTCAAAACTATTGTTAAGTTAATTTAAAATTAAATCATGTATTAAGTGAAATCTATTTAGAATAGCAATAAATAACCTTTTGATAACCAAGGGTCCTTATCTTTACAGGAGGATCCTAACGTTAACCGGTTGGACGAGAGTCTGAATTTATTCTCACAGATTGTGAATAATAGATTCTTCCGGGAAGCGTCTTTCGTAGTGTTCCTTAACAAGTTTGATCTGTTCCGTGAAAAGATCCTGTACTCCGGCAGGCATCTTCGATTTTACTTCCCGGATTATAAAGGCAAGTATTTAGTAAAAAATAAAATGATTTGTGCTCTACCATTTTCCTAATATTCTATCATTTTATTTTTTACTAAATTTTTTTGCTCAACTCACTTTTTTCATACATATAAAAGCAAGTATTGTAAACCTTAAGCAAAACCACACATTCCTTTTGTCCAGTAGCGGCAGTGCGAAGTGTGATTGGTGGTTCTTTTACTTCCTAAGAAAGATGGCGTGTAACGCCAAAATAAAAGTGCTTTTAAATGTGTTAGTTTTTTTTTATTTGTGCTTCATTATCTACAAATCTATCATTCTTATTTAAGAACATAATAATTAGTATGAGTGGTTTCTTAAAAAGTATTAAGTTATGTTAAATATAGGTTGTTTTTTTCCAAAATATTGGTATCACATTGGTAGTAAGATTTATCTTTTTATGGGGTTGAGCCACTGGGAAATAATGCCCCTTAAATTAAGAGTTTCCTTGACATCTTAATTAAATGAATATGTTAGAATTGTAGAGAAACGAAGCACAAATAAACACTTTAGTATATCGATGCTTTCTTGGTAATTTTCTCATGAAGTAGTAATTATAATTAGACTTAACAGGAAGTTACCTTAGGTGACGCCAACTTAGTTGTGATGGACTGAAAATTCTCTGGAGATGCTTTTATTGTTCTCTATATGGATGGCAGATGGTGTTAGTGTTGCAACAGGGTCTGGTTGACTAATATTTAGGTTGGGTGGTTAGCTAGGCTATTGTTAGTGCTAGTTCCCATATTCTTGTCGTCTTTACGAGGTAAAGTAATTCATTCATCGCTGGTGATTGGGTCTATTTTACGATGGACTGTTTGTAAGATAAAAGAACAAAAAACATGTTTTGAGGGTTGTGGTTGGTAAGCAGACATTCGAGTGTTAATACGAGAGGACTAACACCGTCTGTTCAACCAGGGCCTGACTACGACGTTGACCGCGGGGCCCTCTTCATCCAACACAAGTTCGCTCTGCGGAACCGTAACTCCAGCAAGGCCCTGTACCCGCACTTCACCACGGCCACCGATACATCCAACATCCAGGTGGTGTTCCAGGCCGTCATGGACACGGTGGTGCGGGACAATCTTCACCAGGTGACTCTGCTGTAGCGCCTCGCCCCGTACATGACTATTGCCCCACCGAGGAAACTTGCTCGCAACTTCACATTTTGTAAAAATAGCTTCTGGAAACGTTTGAGGAAAATATAGATGCTCTTTTGTTTTAATTGGGCCATCATTTATTTTTAGAGGTGTGGAAAGCTCTTATCTTCATTAAATAATTTCAGCTTCAATAATTTTGAAGTTTTGCCAGTAAAAATATTGACATTCAAAATACATATCTATGTCAATTTCTTTAATTATGTGCAACTGAATAATATATTGTAATATTGACATAATTTATCAATTTTGAATTAAATCTCTCTGTGCGTTTGATAAAACACTTTTATACAATATTTAGAGTTTAAAGTTTTTTTATTTTTTATTTAGCACCGCGTCTTACTACCCGTTCGGGTTATACGCTTAAGTACTAATTACGCTAATATATTAGGAATTGGGAAGGTTGAATTTAGAGGAAGTGAACCCGCATTTGTGTGAAGGGAGAGTGGAAAACCATTTAGGAAAAACCACCCCCAGTTCACCCGACCGAGATTCGAACCTCGATCTCCCCGTCCTCAGTGGTCTGACTCAACACGACTGGCGCGTTAGCCAACTACGCCACCGAGGCGGGTAGTTTAAAGTTAAATAACTAATATAATATACAATCTTTTTTTTTACCATAAAACATTTTTTTATAAAATATTACAACTTTGAGTCGGCTTTAGTAATATTCAATATTTTTAATTCCACGCCTTTATTAATTTGTTTGACATGAAGAATAAACTTTTTTTACTACAAACACATTATGACTTGCACGGTGAAATGACAAGTTCACTCACTACACTGCTGCTACTGGACAAAGAGGTAGTAGTGGTGTGTGTTATAACTAAGGGTGTGCAAATATTAAAAACATTAACTTAGATTTAAAAAAAGTGGTTTATAACCATTGTTCAGTCAGCGAGAAAGAATCAATCACTGTCGGGTCACACGGCTTAAAGTACAATAGTCGGTGTTGTTTTATGGAACTACTTCTCTTTTATCTTAAAACTTATACTCGTTTTTGACCCTCTTCTACAATCATCCTTTGTCATATTAATAAGAAAGAGTAGGGGAAAACGAAATTTTTCAAGATAAAGAGGAAAGCTCGCTGCTAGTTCTCAAATATATTAACATTTTTCTGTTTTGAGCCTATAAAAAAATGAATGAGCTACTATTGCATTTTGGCACATTTTTTTCCCTACGAATAAAACTTAAAACTTTTAGGGATTGTTAAGGAAAAAGAGTCCTGTTGGACTCTTCTGACTTTATTTTGGCATTAACCATATTTAGAAAAAAAAAATCATAATAAAATTAATTATTACATAATGACTTGAACATCTGCGCTGCAATTTCTTACTTATCAAGGCAGAGCCCCTAAGTTGTAGGAATATGCACAGTATAATTATTTTTTTTCCAGCTTAGAGCATTTAAAAAATATTTGAACTTAGTTTTGACTTATGGAATATTTTGTGTTCCATTTGGCATTGCTTCACATAGAAACAGTACTTTGCACACCCTCGTATATAACTAAATGTTGCTGTATTAATATCGCTCAAAACCTGTACATAATGTTAATGTTGTCGCTGTACAAGTTTCCCATGTTTATCAACATTTGAAGAAGAGAAAAAAACTATTTTTTGGATCTCAACATTTATACAGATGTGAACTATTTTGTTATATGAAGATTTTTGAGAAATATTTGTAATTTTTTTTTTTAAATATAAGAGATATATTTTATTATGTCTGTGATATTTCCAAATTTCTTCTGGCTAACCCACTTTTAGAGTATGAAATGGATTGACTGTAGTTTTGTTGTAAATGTGATGTTTTAATAACTTATGTGTTCATTTAATGTTGCAATATGATGATGGATAGTACAAACAAAATTAATGTTGAAAAATAATATTTTTGTTGTATTTTATATGAAATAAAAACAAAGTGTTTCTAAGTAAATATATATGTGTATGGAAGTGGTTATAGGGATAGATAAAAGGTGATTAAGAATGTTATTTCTGTATATACTTCCATAAATACATGACTATAACTTTCGAGGTATGATTAAGACTAAATTATGTATTTTCTAAACATGAATGAAGGCAAAATTTTCACTTCTAAACCAAAATATTTCCATTATAACTCAAATCCACTGTCATTCTTGCCCTTCTATCGCCCTTTCCATGATTATTAAACGCCAGGGATATGCGAGACGAGAAAAAAATATCTCAAACTGAGATTTAAAAATGAATCTCAAAAATTTGAGCAATTTGAAAAAATAAATAAAAAAGTAAATAACTGCCCTAAGAAATTTAAAAACCAAGCCAAGAATTTATTGTTTCTAATAATAATCTAGGCCTGAAAATAGGTGGCANCCCCCCCCAAACAAAAAAAGCCTTCATTAATAAAAAATTGTTTTCCAATATCAAACTTTGGCATTTATACTGTTACTGTTACACTACCAAATTAAATTATAAATAGTTAATACTTTAAACTATCACCAATTTATGAATTACATTTAAATGTGTACAAGTCCTATCTTAAATGTTTGAATGAACTAGAAGATAATACAAAGCGTCGAAACTATACATTTACGTTAATAAACATAATTTATATCTTGGTACTTTGAAAGGAAACTTTCTCATCTCGTTCTCACATCTCAATTTTTTTAACTTTTTTCAAATTCTCGCCTTGAGTGGTTCTCGCACATCCCTATTAAATACTGATGCTTGGCGCCATTTTTTTTGCCTGTCCCAGCTCCAGTTTCCCCGAGTGTGGTTAAGAGCGCTCTCCATCTCACCCTCTCTTTGTTCTCTTCACTCTCGTTCTTTTACTTCTTTCTTCACTTGCTCCTATTCATCACCTCTTTGGTCTTCACTTAATAAGATTCAGTATTTCAAATATATTACTAATCTTCGTTAGATTCAGACTTGCAATCTTGAAGCTCATACATTCTTAATGAACCTAGATCATAGCCACACTTCATAATTGTCTTATCATGCCTCAAAAGGGAAATATTTATTTTTAAATGTTTAATCAAATGTGTGTGATATGCCGTTTTATGTAGTTTCTCTAACCATCTTGATTTTAAATTATAAATACACTACACACGATGGATTGTTTTCAAGGATCTATAAGTATTTAAAATTAATTTTTTAGTATGAAATAATATTTTTTCAAAAGGTTTTTTTAGGCATTTCGAGTTAAAAAAAAAGACATAATTTTAAAAACCAATTATGCATATGAAAACAAAACTTTATGTCAAATTTTCTTGCTAGAGGTGTACCGAAAAGAATACTCTCTATTACCGGTTGTAGAAATCGAACGTGCGTAAATTATCAGTCCTGAGAAGAGTCGATTCTTCATTTTACCGATGAATACGAATCTTAGAAAACACAGTGCGCAAAAGAGGGTTATTGGAATGATAATTTTTGTTATTAATTCCTTCTTTTGTTGTTTTATCAAATATAAAGTCTAGATATTTAGAAAAAAATAAATATTTATAAGTTGAATTCATAATCATTTAAGTGTGAAATTAAGGCTCCAGGCTCTGTTACGTACGGCAAAACCTCTCGTAAGCAGCATATTAGCTCTACAAAAAATTCAGATTCAAAATTTTGAATTAAAAAAAAAGTCTTAATTCAAATTTTGTTTATCTGAGTTAAATCCTCGGTGATCCTCGATTTTTTGTGCGAAGTTTTGGGTTAGGGATTTGGTCACACTCAGCCCCGCGAGGACAAGTGAGGAGTTCTAACCCAAATTTCTATTGAAAAATTGAAGATTTTTTTTTAAGGATTTGTGTTCCTCAAATATCGAATATCCTCAAGTCCCATCCCTAGTTTTTTTTACAGTTTATGGGCACAAATTTGTCAACAATTATGAAAGTGGATTTCTAAAAAGATTTATAGAATGGCAATCTCACCATTATTGCAAATAAAAGATTTCAATATTCTTGTTAAAACAAATATGGGGTGAGTCTAATGGTCTATTCTGTACTTGTTGCAGTAATAAGCTACTAAGCTGAACTTCAAGTTATTGACTTTTTTTTAAAATGTGGTAACCTTGATATCTAACATTCTCGATGTGGTTCTTATGATCAAATTAATGAAACACACGGTTTATTGTATTCACTTCGGTACACCTCCGTTTCTAGCGTCCGAGGATTATTTGATCTTCTGTTCCACAGCGGGATGTCACCTCTCGCTAACTGCTGTTATCGACTCCTTTCGGTTAAGTAAGAGTTTCGCAAAATGTCCAAATTTGATTTGCGCTTATGATTGTAAACTAGAGTTTGAATAACTACAAACTTATTGGCTTACACAATCTTGTGTAGTGAATATTACTCTGACTCACCGCCCTCTTTGTATGAAATGTTTATCTTTAGCTACAACTTGCCGCATATTTACCCTAGTTTCTAGTGTCTTTTTAATATCTAATAGCTAATATCTTACTTTGGTAGCTTTCATTTTTACATCGGTTTGGATTTTGTATTTGATTCTTCGTATTATTTTTCTAAACTATATTCGTAGCAATCTTGTGCATAGAAGATGAAGATAGTGATTATTCTATACACAGTTGATTTAACTATCATAATTTGCATCTCGCTTTTACACTACCATTACCTAGATAGAATTGCTTTGTCGACCTTGAACTCTTGTACACACTACTTGGAAAATGTTGGGGGCTCCAATCATATGTACGCATCATAATCAGTACTGTCCAATTTCAGTGTATGTACTAGACAGGGCTGTGGAGTTGGTACGCCAAGTCTTCGACTCCAACGCCTCTATTTTTCTATTGTCCAACTCTTCAGAAATGGCTAACATAAATTAATTAGATTTACCAAATAAACTGCTGTAAAATGCTTCAATACAGATTACTTCATGGAAAGTTCTTTGACTTTGTGAATTTATATCTGAACAAATTTGTCAATCTATATTTCAAATATTTGTCCTAAATAATAGATAACAAATGTTATTTTTTTTCTGGTTATAATATAAGTTTTTATTTTGTAGCCGGAGTCGGTAAATTTTTACCGACTTGACTCCACAGACTCTGTACTAGTGAATACTAGGTACACTCCATTTAGCACGAAAGGCAGCGTCTTACCTTGACTGGTTACACTGTGACCCAATCTTGAAACTCTCTTGCTGCTGTCAAACATCTCCCAAATAATCCACTTCTGTAAAAACTAAATTTAAATTTACCATCACAATAGGTCATTAAAAAGAAACTGAACTTTAAAATCGTATCAGGCAGAGTTTAGAGCCGAGACAGTTCATGAGTTGGAACTGGGGACATGAACCCCTGTACTCTCACATAGCCATCGTTCATACTAAACTGATTTCACGCTCGGTGAATGATTGGAGTTCCAACCATCCAACCATTACATTGTACACGACTAAATACATCATTTTGAATGTAGTTTTATTTTTTAATATTTCTCTAATGTATTTTAGTTCTTATATACAAAATATTAGAGATGGGCCTTGAATTTTCTAGAAATTTAAGATTCAGAAAGACCCCCCCCNCTTGAATTTTCTAGAAATTTAAGATTCAGAAAGACACCCCCCCCCAAAAAAAAAACTAAGTGCTATTGATTTGAAATATAAAGACTTTGACAACAAATAACAATTTTATGCAATTGTTAGGATCAATCATAAATATTAGTATGATTCACAAAAAAAATTATTTTACATTCAAGAGCTAAAATGATTACAAAATTAATTAAATATAATTAATATATTTCTTAGACCTCTTTAATTTTTCCTTTTTTGAGGTATGTTTTATTATCTATGGAGTAAGATAGAGAAAAAGGAACAAACACGATATCGCTCCAAAGGTCCTGGGTTCAATACCCGTACCCAAGTGTCATTTTTAAATTTTAAAAATATAAATTGGTATAGCTTTAAAAACTATCGGTTTTCATCCATCTCTAATAAACAGTCTGTTTATAATTGTTTTGTTTACTCAGCTTGTCCTTTTTTCTATATTTAGCTATCATTGTTTAGTTAATTTAACATTAGTTAATATAGTTTATTTTTTATTGGTATATTTTTACCTCTTTATGGTGATCATGAGATTTTTTATGTGGAATTGTTGGTACTACCTGACCAATGTAATTCAAAGTGAATTTTTCGCATTATCATTTTGTTATAAAAGTTTGTTAAAAAAGAGATAACTCCACAAAAATTATTTATTTAATTTGTACCTGAATGAATGTATTTATAAATTTTTGTTGACAAAAAATAGTAATTTTGATGTTTGATATTTTAATTCTATATAATTTGAGAACAGGTACAAAGTGAATGTTAATATATTTTTTGTAATGTGTTGGTGAACTCAAACAATTTTTTTGTAGAAATCTTTTTGAATTAAAGTTCCTGGACAGTTATCGTGGTTTTTATTTATGAATCTGTATATTTAAAACTTATCTATCTAGAGCTGAGCATGCACCAAGACCTTCGGTTGGTTAGTGCTACCTGCACTATCTGATATAAATCCCATGTACTGGGGGAGTTAAAAAAGCACGGTGATTCTCTGTCCCCTTCCACACTGAATTTCTATGAGCGAAAGCGAAAGAGCCTACCAATTTTGTCTGGAAAGGTATTCTCACATACTTACCAGGGTTCTATGGGACTGATGGCTTTACTTCCCCTCTGAAGGAAGTTGCGCTAAGGATTTTTATCGCTCAAGAAAAATCTATCAACCTCGGCTGGGTTTGAACCCACAAACATCGGGTCCCAAGACCACTGAGGTTGACAATGATGTATTATGACATATTTAATACACTTTATTTCGTACTTATTAAATTACTTGAAGAGGGATTCACTGTTTAAGCAATTATTTGATTTATCCTGTTGTCCACCACAAGCCCAAACAGAGAGAGACCCCCTCCTGGTAATTTAATGGACCAAAACTCCAGTGTTCTACTTGTGAAGACCTGAAATAACCAATCCTAGGTCCTGTCCACCTCATTACACCCTGTCCTCTCGAGCTAGTTCTATCCAGTCCACCTCGTTACACCCTATCCCTACCTTGAGATAGTTCTATCCAGTTCCACCCACTTCCCAGTAGCCTCAACACTTTTTGGACCAAATATCCTTCTTAAGAAACTTGTTTTCAAACACCCTAAATTTGATTTCCTCAAATAGGTTGAGACGATGTTCTCACCCATACAGGGTTCCTACAGTATTTCTAAAAAAATTCTCCCTGACTATTTTCCCAAGTTCCCTGACCAACTACTCATAAAATTTCCATTATAACTTTATGGTGGTATACATGTGAAAATATTAATCTAATTACATTTCGGCTTCCTCCTCCCCTACAGCCGACCTCTCAAGGACAAATAAGAAAGCAGACGTCTTGCCAATCAGTTCAGGGAAAATGATGGAAAAATAAAAAAATATATCAAACCCTATTGAAAAGGAAAGGCTTACATTAAACTGCAACAATTGTTGTCTTGCAGAAAGCTTGTTTCTACTTCAGGAATGGATCACAGGCTGCTCTTTTCAGTATTCCTACAGGTTTTGTTTTAGGAAGCTTTTCTTCTTTGTGAAACTTAACATGGTTCAAAATTCGTAATGCCCTTTGCATTCTCTAACCACCGCACACCACAGAATGTCAAAGTAAAAGTTGTACACCCTGTCAACTGGGTAAACAATACTTGACGAGCTGTAGAGTCAGTGAACAGGTAGTATGTGTGACGCAATAATCAATTTATATCCCAATTGACAGGTTCCACTCCTGTTCTCAAGGAACCATGAACCACATGAAGCTCACATGTCCCCAGATTTAGCAAACTACATACTTAATTGTCTGTGACAGATTTGATGTTTTCCTGAAGAAATGTTATCAATTTAAATTGACATTTAGGCCATCCATTGACACTTGTATAAACTTAGAGACTGGAAGAGGAGAAATACCATCAGAGAAGTACTTCAGTAATTCTTCAGCGGTGCTTCTATAAAAAAAAAACACTGTCCAAGCAATGACTGACAACTTTATGATTTTCCTTGTCCCAGAATCTGATTACAATGTCCATTTGCCCTCTTTTACTTCAGGAATGGATCACAGGCTGCTCTTTTCAGTATTCCTACAGGTTTTGTTTTAGGAAGCTTTTCTTCTTTGTGAAACTTAACATGGTTCAAAATTCGTAATGCCCTTTGCATTCTCTAACCACCGCACACCACAGAATGTCAAAGTAAAAGTTGTACACCCTGTCAACTGGGTAAACAATACTTGACGAGCTGTAGAGTCAGTGAACAGGTAGTATGTGTGACGCAATAATCAATTTATATCCCAATTGACAGGTTCCACTCCTGTTCTCAAGGAACCATGAACCACATGAAGCTCACATGTCCCCAGATTTAGCAAACTACATACTTAATTGTCTGTGACAGATTTGATGTTTTCCTGAAGAAATGTTATCAATTTAAATTGACATTTAGGCCATCCATTGACACTTGTATAAACTTAGAGACTGGAAGAGGAGAAATACCATCAGAGAAGTACTTCAGTAATTCTTCAGCGGTGCTTCTATAAAAAAAAAACACTGTCCAAGCAATGACTGACAACTTTATGATTTTCCTTGTCCCAGAATCTGATTACAATGTCCATTTGCCCTCTTTGAATAACTCTATTTAACGCTTCATTAAAACAAATTACAAAGTTGTTACATGATTTTAGGCGGTCCAGTAAATTGTTCTGAAAGAACGGAGCCAAGCCATGCACAATGAAGCATGCGGCCTTGTCTCCACCGAGGGTAAAGGCACTGGCAATGGAACACTCAGGAAACATCAGCTGAAAAATTGTTATTAAATTATTGCAAGAATTGATAAACTTTTTTTTGGTCAACAACTCGCAAATCCCACATCATCTTTCATAACAAAAGTGTTAGGGTTTCGTCGAAGGACTACACTACTTTCACTTTCGGCAACACCTTCCTTCTGCGGCTTTACGATTCCCGATGAAACAGAAGTGTGATATGGATTGTCATTTACCTGATTTTCCCGACCGTAGGAACCCTGCCATAGGTGACCGGTAAAATTATTGTTTCGTATATTGTGAGTTTACATTCCTTTAAAGCAGGCGAGATGTCAACAACTTAATTTGTCCTCGTTTGAGTTATCAACAGTTTGAGGCGACCTTGTTCTTAAACTCCAAAATATCCAGGCTCTGGGTTTCAAATTTATTAATTTAATTGTGTAACAAATGCGGGTATTTTTCACAAAATAATTTAACACAGTAAAACTATTATTTTTTTTATTTACACAGTTAAGTAACATCAAATTTCCAACAGACACCTGCACAGCACACACAAGAGATGGTTCCACACGAGACATGGTGTGTTGTTGCATTGAACTGACCCCAACTGCTTCAATTGGACACTCGAAACTAACTCATGGACAAGTGCCACAGTCAAGCGCACATTAAAATTAACTTTCTTGATCAAATTTTAATGCCCTTAAAACTGATATACTCTTGATAATAAAACAATTGTACTTATAAATAACCAATTTTGAAATGTAGTGTTGAACTAAACCATATTTAACAGTTACATGGCCGTCAAAATTGCAGTTTCGATGGACAAATGAAAGTTCAAACGAACAAGCCTCCCCCTACCAACATAACTTTTTTTTGTCACCGCGTCTTACTACCTGCACAACGTATACGCGTATTTACTAATTACACTAATGGCCCAGGGTTGGGTAAAGTTGGGATTTATAAAAGTGTACCCACATTGGCATGCAAGGAGCGAAAAATCATTTAATAAAAAAATAACCTCAATAAACCCGACCAGGAATCAAACCTCAATCTCCCCATCATCGGCAGTTTGGTCAATTGCGAGAGAGAATCCTCAGCCCATTTTCTAGGATTTATTAGTGAAGTTGTTTGTATGTTTTTATAGACTGTATACATACTAAGTAATTGTTGCGTCGGCTCCGTCTACTTTAGCCGAGGATGTAGATGAGATATCCACTGGTATGAATAGGAAAATGAGTGTTATAAATATTTATGATGTCCGATACCTTCTCTAAGACGGATGCATGCCTGTTTGCTGAGATAAGGCTCCCAGGTTCAATTCCCGGCATGGCCGAAAAGTGCGTTGTTGGCAAAATGTGGGTTTCCTAGTTTCACGGTGATGAGTTAATGGTCGGGGCATTGGGTGTTGTGTCTGTTCTAGATTCAGGTTTGTTAATAAGTAGTGTTGCTGATATAATCGGTTGGTTCAGAAAGTGCTCGCTAAATGCTTGAAAAAAACAACAAAAAACTTTGCTAGTAAACATAATTTTGCAGTTGAATTTCAAAAAAAGAGAAATTGTGTTTTGGGTCCATGAACGTCATCAAATGTGGGCTTGGCTGTATAAGAACAATTTTATTTTATACTTTAGCAGTTTAACAGCAGTTACTAAAAACTAGGAGTAAGAGAATATAATGCAACAAGTTTGTACTCTACCCAAAAGATCACACGAACACATTTTTCTTGGATCAGTAATTTTCCAAAAACAAAGTGTCCTGCAAAAGTACAAAATTGAAAATTTCCAACCCAAAAACGGACCCAGGGTGTCCAGCCTAACTGTATTTTTAAAAATACCCAGATTTTTCATAGCTAGTTTTAAAAATTTTCCAGTCACGATATATTACCAACATTATTTTATTAAGATCGAAACTTGATATATTTTAGACACAAACATGTTTTTTAATTGTGTCACTCTATGGAGGGGTTAAAGGACCTTAAGCGACGGTCTAGTGTGTTGCGAGATCTAATTTAGATTTTAGTGGGATCATAGCAAGACGGTAAAAGATCGTCTTGTGTCAGTCCAGTTTAAAATTGTTGTGAGAGACATTCTTCGATAGTTTCTTCTTCCTGGAACGTAAGCAAATGCTCACTCATGCACATAACAACTCAAATTTGGTTAAAGATACTCGGCAGAGGGGTGGTAAGACGACAGAAACATCACTTGTTGACCTTGAGAATTGAGATTATTAAGATCAATAAGGACAATGGTGTTAAGAGATTCACGGTGATTATAAACAGGAATAAAAATTATATTTTGACTATTGTAAATAAAAGTTGTATATATTTTTTTAGTGAATATGTGAAAATATCAGAAATTTGGCAAAACTCCTGTCTTCCAGGTTGCTGGACACCCAGGGACCACCACTTTGAGGACCCACAAAAAACCTTAGGCATTTTAGCTATGAAAATAATTACATCTGAACACAGGAATCGAACCCAAAATTTTTGGCTTGGTACGTCAATGCTCTGGCCACTGAGCTATCCAGAAGTCGTATTCGTGCTTAAGGCCGTTCTTCACTCATATTTTAAGGCAGAATCTGGGATGGACGTGTGGAAATCGTCAGCTATATACGAGTCATCAATTAAGATCACACGCTTTCGGATAATTGATCACACATTTGTAGCTGAAGATTTCCAAACATCCATCATAGACTCTGTCTTAAAATATGAGTGAAGAATGACCCTGGGCACGGGACAGTTCCTGAATAGCTCAGGGGTAAGAGCATTGCCATACAAAGCCAAAGGTTCCTGGTTCGATTCCTGTGTCCAGCTGTAAGTTTTCAATCTAAAAAAAAGTTTAAAAATGAGGTGGCCCAATGGTTAAATAATTGTATAATAAAGGACCTTTATAAAACTATAGAAAAAGGAAAAATACTATTTCTACTATAGAAGACAGAAGAAAGGAAGATGTCACCTTTGTGCATTGGATTCTTCACACATTTTCCCTCTTTCTTCATCAAATTTACTATTAGTAGTTTATTTTCATTTTTTTATTTAGTTTTATCAATTTCCTTTATTATAAAACAATTTAAAAAAATATTATATCTAGATGAGAACTAACAAAAATAATAGCTCGGCTATTTAATACATCATACTACAAGAAGTTCCATTTTCACAGGACTCTGAATTAATATAAAAGCAGGCAGGGTTGCCTTGTCATGGCCGACAATCAAATTAATGAGCAATCGTCAGAGTTTTTCATCTTTAAGCTGTCCAAGATTAAAAATATTTTAGTAGTGCAGTTTCTTTTAGATCTTCAATGCACTTTTTTTTAAAAGTGCTGGTTGTATCAATATAATTATATTCTTGTAAAATATTAATTAACAACAATATCTACTATATCAGTCTACAAAAAAAAAAGTTCTTATTCCTATTTGGAAGTGTAAACAATTAAAGTTCACTACAAAAAAGCACATAATATATTAAAGATTTACATTTTATTTTATAATAGTGAAATTAATATCACAAAAGTGTCACACACAAATCATACAATCCTGCTTACTATAAAACGAGTGCTTCACTCAAAAACCAAACAAGAATTAGAACATCGTAATATTTTTTATACATCACAAACATTCAAAATAAAAATAAAATAAAAACATTTAATGATACACACACTAAAGCGAAGTTAACTTTTGTCAACAAAAATAATGATTGCCAAAAGCAATCGTGCGCATCAATTTGAATATCAATGCAGACACAAACTATCACAAAAAGTGCAAACTACCTTTTAGCGTAATGTTTTAAATATTGTATTATACATGGTAATAAAAATAATAATAATACATTTAATAAAAGAATATTATCGCGACAACTTTTATAAATATTTACTTGTGATAAGAACAAACTTATGTTACAATAAATATTTCCTTAATGTAAATTACAATTTCTATTATTTTGTTTATTTTGTACAGCAAGCATAGATTGCCGACTTTTTATACGTTACAGATGACGACATAACTTTTAAACGACCGAGTTGATCAGCCCTCCCGACAGAAGACTCTACTACTAACAATGCACAGGGACACCAACACAACAAATACAACTACTTAACACCTTGATTGATTTATCTACAGGTTAGGCTAATACCCCACACATGGACCAACACGGTCAAGTATGGCCACATTTTCTCCCATTCTCACACCAACAAGATGAGTCATTAAAAAAAAAAACTTTCCCCACCAAAAGTGAACGATGACTGAAATTACATAGAGGAGCCAAGCTTAGGTCAAACTCTGTTTAGTGACGAAAATATAGCATGTCAGTTACTACTTGTGAATAAATATTATTATTTGGACCACTAAAAGTTATTATTTATAAATTTGTTTGCGTCCTTATGGCGTTATATTTCTATCATTAGAAAACAAATGCTTCATTTTCTCCTTATTAAATATGATTGAAAAGTATATCCACTGAAAATGTATAGTTCCCGAACAAAAGCTTCCAGGTACTATCTTAGCGCCAGCTCAGTCCAGCTATAGGTTATATCATTCACAACATCGACACAAGGGTGTGATTCCGTCACTAGCTATCTATGATTGAGGACGCTAGGTTAAGAGGACAGGATTAGAGAGGTTAACACCGACGCAGAATGGCCAAGTTGAGAAATTTGGGTGTTAGACAATTATCTTTTCTCTGCTGGCGCAATTTCTTTCTGACTTATCCCCGTAATCCTGTGTTCTTGGACTAAAGCGGATAGCATGAATGGGTGCTAAGATAGACACGACTACATCGGCTCTGGTCAAATCTTGAGATTAAATAATGTTTAATGGTGGAATATACAAGTCTAATTTATTGCATACATCATAGTTCTAAAGGCAATCCTTAATTTAACTGAAATTCAGTGATACAATAATACGACCAGGTATTGAATTTATTTTACTGAGCTACAAATTGGAAGGTATATTTGCATACAACTATCACTCTCACACACACACACTAAAGTAACAATAAAAAAGGACACTCAGAGTCTTTAACAAACACTCTCAAAGTTTATGGCAATCAAAATTATGGCAACTTTAGTTCTATTTGGATGTGGTAACGCATTCATCTATCGTGAAAACATCTTGCACGCCAAGAAACCAATCATGAAGCTCTTACACGCAACGCTCACTTCCGTGTCAATACTTGCACGAGATTAAATTAGACGAAACCTTTCTTGACAAATAAAACATTTCCCCAAACGATTCTTGGTATTTACGTGGAGGAAATAGAAAATTTGTGTTGTTGATCAACAGTATAAATCATGTTTAAAGCTCCATGTCGAATAAACAATTAAGTACCTAGCAAACATTG
The DNA here is from genome assembly GCA_902155825.1 of Timema genevievae. Lineage (NCBI taxonomy): Eukaryota > Metazoa > Arthropoda > Insecta > Phasmatodea > Timematidae > Timema > Timema genevievae. The sequence goes on along the minus strand of CABFWO010000588.1, from coordinate 161,642 downwards.
CTTACCTCCTGAATCCAGGGGCCTAAGTTTGAATCTCGCTTTGAATGTGATGCGTATATGTTTTCTTTTATCTCTCCACAGTGTGTTTTCAAACCCTATTTCCGGGTTAATCCCGTGAATTTACTTAAAACTCACCCTCAGTGTATGTGATTAGGGTAGTTAATGTTTGTTCTTGAGTGCCCCAATGGATATTCGGGTGTGTAGCGCCCAGTTCTAAGTTTGTTATGCTTATGTTTTGATACAAAAACAGACATACATTTCAAACACAGCATAGTAGAGGTTAGTCATGTATTTACAACCATTTATATGCGCGCACACACACACACACACACACACACACACACACAGGACATATTCGTACACCTACTCGTCTTTAATACGCTACATAATATTAATATTTAATAATAGATCTATTATCTTTCTTATATCAAACACCAACTCTGTAATATGAACACAGGGTGTGCTTGGCGACAGAACGCAACTACCACAGCAGAAACAACCTGATGACAAAATATCAACGTGAGCCTAGAGCACTAAGTTTTGCAAACACGAGGGGAAAAAAAACCCTAGGAATTGCGAGTGTGACGATTTCACCCAAAGAAGATCACACAGAAAAAACATGTCACAATTTTATAAGATTCAACCAAGTTGTTAAACAATTTTAAGGTTTTATCAAAGTATAAATGATCCGATGTTATCAAAGGATATAAAATGAGAATCAATTTTTGGAGTTGGTAAATAATCATAATGAAGAGATATTATCTCCAACAAAAATATTGTTGAGTCTAAATCTCAAAAGTAATTTCCGCTCTTTACTTTTTACTTATGCAATCTTATTCTTTAATGCATAAAAAGTTTCAAAGTTACTCTCACTATAACGTAAATTTGGTCCCGTTATAAATTATTTTCCTTGTTAAAACAATGTTTGTTTGAAGGCTGAATGAGCGTTAAAGAAACATGTCTACATGTTAATGGTTTGCTTTAAACAAGTTTGGTCTCATCAATAAACCAGTGAACACAGTTTTTTCTTATCATTTCTTTGAGACCCCTCCTTTCACATGTGGACATTAATTAGCCC